>JAEMOT010004236.1:106392-179600 GCA_019297695.1 Apostasia ramifera | reverse complement strand
TTACAAGGATTTTCTCAACAATCCTTGAATCTTCCAGAGAAGAACCCAAAAGTTTGACACGATTTGCTATGTTGAGTAGTCTGTTAGAATACTCCTTTATGGTTTTTGTCTCCTTCATCTTTTGCAGCTCAAATTCACGAACTAGGTTCAGCACTTGCATCCCTCTAATTCTTTCATCTCCTTCATACTCAGCTTTGAGATAATCCCAGATCTCCTTTGCTGTTTTTAATGACATGATACGAGTGAAGATCGTGGAGGAAACTCCAGCAAACAGGCAAGCTTTTGCCTTGGACTTCTTTGTCTTCTTCTCCTTCTGTGCTTTAATTTGAGCCACTGTGGGATTGTCCGGGAGAAGAGGAATGTCATAGTCTTCTTCCACTGCTTCCCAGAGATCCAAAGCTTCCAGGTATGTCTCCATGCGTACTGCCCAAATTTGGTAGTTGTCTCCGTCGAACACCGGCGGAGCAATTGAGGAGAAACTAGCTTCGGTCTCCATTACTGCTCAAACTTATACACAGGTCCCTTAAGAAGAAAGCTCTGATACCAATTGTTGGAATTTTTCAATGAGAAAAAGAGAGAGGAAACTGAAACTAATTGCTGCAGATTGAAGGGAAATCAGAATACTTTCATTAACATGAAGCATTACAATTTAAAGCTTAAAAAATAACAAATTCCTGAAAAATAGCCATGATAAACTGAATAACTAACTCCTAAAAATAAGGAACAAACTTGACTCAATCAAACTCTAACAAATTCAGCAGTCCTAAGCATGTATTCCAACAAAGACTATTCATGAGGACACGATGAGTTCAAATTTGCTGGATGTAATCATCTCCAAAATGCTTCCAGACTACTAAAATTTGGATTGGGTCACCAGACTACTAAAATTTGGATTGGGTCACCACGTTTCGGTTACCAGTTTGGTTTGATTCCTTATTAAATCTTGTTCCACTTAGTCCCAGTTTTGATTCAGCTTGTGTTTATGATAGAGTGAAAATATAATAATAACAATACCCAAATGATCAATTATAATTGAAAAAAATTTGGGCAATACAATTCAAAATATGAGACTTACATGCAAAATGGTCTCAAGAAAGACCACTAGGATTAAAAATATTATTTTCGTATATTATCAATGTTGTAATATCGAATAAGATTAAGAAGGTTGAATTAGTAGTCAAACTGTTCAAGACGGTAATTCACCGCTGTTTTATTTCAGCTGGATAACAGTGTCATAATACCAAGCATACTACAAATTTTTTACAATATTAAGTTTATCCATTTTGTTTATTGATTACCACTATGAAATAGTAAATGCCATATAAATGGATCATTCATTACCTTAAGATTTGTTTGATTACGTTTGATATGCGATCCTATTTTGGCATCCAATTTGTCTAGATGACAAGTTAGTTCACAATCTCACTAGCTTGTTTTAACAATATCATATTTTGAGAGAAGTATAAAGCAACCCGATGAGAGCCCAATATAGTAATCTATACTGCAAAGGATGTAGCTTTTGAGAATTTATAATAAAAGTTGGGCATTAAGAAAGGCGAGGACTTTGTGTGTTGGTCAATGACTTTGTTGAGTACGTGTGTCTTCATACTCATCCCATGAGTGAATACAATGCTCAAAATCATCAAATGACTCCTCTAGAAGAGGAGGGCTCTGAGGAATAAGAGCACCACAAGGATTTGTCATTTTTAATCTCTAGGGAATTTGGAATTAAAGTTGAGAGAATTATAGAAGAATAAAGTGAATTTGAAAGAAGTGGAGAAATAAAGAAATTAAATTTTGTATGAAGGAATGGGAAATGAAGTTATAGAAAAAAAAAAAAAAAACAGCCTACAGCTGCCTACCCTTTTGGCATTCATTAACTATTAAATGACTGTTGCCCTTGTTGAGCAAGTTGGAAGCATGTTCTACTAGACAATGATCATTCAGTTCTAATCCAGATCAAATGGCACTTGTTGACGATGGTTCTACATCTTTTTGTGAACTGGTTCTTGCATTCAAATGATTGTTGTCAGGACTAGTTTTGTTTTGGAAACCAAATGACTATTTTTAGAACCGGTTCCATTCCGGTTCTCAAACTGATTCTTGGTTTTGGGAGGGCGAAGCTGTTTTTTTAAATATTATTTACTCTTCAGTATCATCTTTTTCCCACTGCACTTGAAAATTGTGGTGGTGTGGTACCCAGGCAAGTTTCTTCTCTACTGGGGTAGAAGAGCACCACAAGGTAGAGTCGATTTGGCCTACCATCGATACCGGTTCTATTTGGAACCAAAACCAATTTACCGGTTCTAGTTCCTGACCGAGCTTAATGGACTGGTTCCAGTTGGAACCAGTCCTTAATTATATCTATTCCTAAGTAGGTCATCAGTCATACGCAGTTATAGGTACTTCAATTCCATGCAAAATGGTGGCTTATTTTGCTCTAATGGGAGGCTTGTTTCTTACTTTCTTTCAAACAAAGGCTCTCCAATATGATAGTTTTCTGCAGCTTGGCATTTGCCTTCACAGTGTCCACTACTTGATTTGTAGTGGACACTGTGAAGGCAAATGCCATTATAATATTCAACTCTAGTTCAAGTTTTATCATAAGTGATTTGTGTAAAGTATTGTTAAAATATCATGTTATTATATTACTGATTCAGTTTTATGGTTAAGTCAAAGTTTACTCCAGGATTTGTCCAAACACAAATCGACTTTAAGCCAGCCACCAGTTTTTCTCAACTTAACACTTAGTCTGCTTAAAATTCTGCTTAAAGAGCTTAAAGTTCCTGCCTCAAGTTTCATATGCTTAAAAAATTAAGCTGCTAGGAAGTCCCAGTATCATCTCTGGCCACATTAAATCTTGCTTTCCCTTATTGGAATATTTCCAGCAAAACCCTTGTAGGCCTGTTTGTTTAGCCAAGTTAAAGTTAACCTAAATTAATTAGGTATGTCACATCACACATAAAATTTAATATGAAAAATTGATTATATTTCATGTCATACACATAATTTAAAATAAAAAAATAATTTTATTTTACATCTTACACACATATTAAAATAACAACTAACTTTTATTAGACCTCTCACACATCTCAATATAATAACATACTTTATTGCACATCATACTCAGCTTTTAATAAAATAATTTCTTTATCCAAATTTAATTTTAATTTTGTTAAAATTAAACTTTGCAATCAAACAGGCCTTGGAGTTTAAACATAGTTTTCTTTTTTTTTTAATTTAAACATATTTTTTTGCTGATTTTTTCTTGCTGCTAATTGTTTAGAACTGGTTTGTGATTTGGATTTTGATTTATTTTGGAGTTATAGCTGTGCCTGGCTGGCCTGTGATTGGAAATCTGTTTCAGTTGAAGGAGAAGAAACCTTACCTAACATTTACTAAATGGGCAGAGGTTTATGGCCCCATTTACTCAATCAGATTGGGCACTTCCGTCATGGTGGTTCTTAACTCTGCAGAAGTTGCGAAAGAGGTATTTTCTTACTTTTTATTATTACAAGTGAAGGGCTGGTATTGAATAATGTTTAAGCAATTCAATTCTCAACTGAAAATCGAGGTGTTCATTTTTTAATTGAGTTTAATTTAAGCTGATTGGAATTTATTTTATTTCTAGTCAATTATTGAGTTTATTCAAGTTGAACTGTAAGCCTTATTCAAGCTGAATTACCAGCCTTGATATATATATATATATATATATATATATATATATATATCAATAACATTAATTATTGAACTCATATGTATTTCATGTGTATTTTACATTAATCTATGTAAACACATAACACATACAACATCAAGTATTATATATGTTTATATATTTGCGTGTGTGTGTGTGTGTATGTAGTTAATATGACAAAGGTCTGAATACTTTTTTTTTGGCTTTCAACCCGTTGGGGATCCCTGACTTCATTTCGAGCTCTCGAAGCTCCATCAAAGTCTTGGCTCGGTAAGGATCCCCCAAAAAACACAAATCATTTAAAACCACACTATTGATTTATGATCATTTAAAATCTGAGTAATTATCTAATGAGTTTTGAGTTTCAATACGATGGACATAATGGCTAGTCATGACAAGAAGCTCCATTTTCAGAAATATGTTTTATGGGAATCCTTGACCGTTATTGTTGGGATGGGGCAAGAATTCAGATAGCTCAGAACACCTGAACTGAATTGTTTTATTCTCAATAAATTTTCTTCTAACTTTTTCCAAATGACTTTGGGATGACGTTGTCTCACTTGAGTTCATAGATATTGCTTTTAATAAATTGAGAAGAGAAATCTATATAGTTGACCACAATCAGTTTGGACTTTGGAATTGTTGTTGCTCTTATCCTTGTTGTTGTGCTGGTGTGTTTTGTTGTTATTGTTTTAGAATGGGAAAAGTAAGACTGATACCTAATATTTGTGTTTTGTTTGCATTTATTTTACAAGGAGTTTAACCTTAAAAGCTCATCAAATGTAATTTTTTGTTGCAGAGCACGAAAGAATCATATATTACGTACATCCCCAAATCCACAAAATGCTAAGAATCTACTCAGATAACGACATCATTGAATCTAATGAAAAGCTTAGAAGAATAAGACCACAATTCTTTTTTGCTTTGACATAAGACATAAATAGGATCTACTACAGTTTGTTGTCAATTAAGTTCGATCACTGCCAATTTCAGCCTTTTTTTCATATCTGATTTTCTGATTACAAAGCTGAAGTTTCTGTGTCTATCTGATTGATTGGACTTCTACTTGTGGGTTTCTAAAAATTCAATAAGCAAGATTTTCAAGCAATCTGTATATATCATGCATCACAAGTAATATTGTAATTTGTGCAGGCTTTGGTTAGCAAGTTCTCATCGATATCAACAAGGAAGCTTTCAAAAGCTTTGACAACTCTTACTTGCAATAAATCAATTGTAGCCATGAGTGACTATGGCGAATATCATAAAATGGTTAAACGACATGTTATTAGCAGCATTCTGGGGGCTAATGCTCAGGTTTATGTGTTTTACAATTTTTCAATGTTTTCAGTTCCTTTCACTTGTTAAGAACATTACTGGAGTTGCTGTTTCCATTTGTTATACAGAAGAGATATCGTCATCACCGGGATGCTATGATAGAGAATGTTGTAAATATCTTGTCCTCTAAAATCAAAGAAGAATATTGCAGTTTGGTGGAACTCAGAGAGCCATTCCAATCCGAGCTCTTCCATTTGGCATTAAAACAAGTACATCTCATTCCTATAATCTTTACAAATCTGGCCTTATTTACCAAAAGGGACAACATAATGTTTGATTACTACTGCTAAATATTTTGTATATAGAGTTCAAAAGTTCATCCTTGAAGTTCTCCATTGTGATATATTAAGCTTAATCCTACATTAAACCAGATATGTATGTATGTATATCAAGTTAGATTCAGGTAAAACCTGAGCCTGACCAATGCATCTGTTTTAACGCGATCCTACAATCATGTTGATACGACTTTTTCAGAGTTTAGGCAAAGATGTGGAGTCTGTTTATGTCGAAGAACTTGGGGTGACGTTTACAAAGAAAGAGATCTTTCAGATCTTAGTTGTCGATCCAATGATGGGAGCTATCGAGGTTGACTGGAGGGATTTCTTCCCATATCTAAGATGGGTTCCAAATAAAAGAATGGAAATGAAGATTCAGCAGATGGCAATGCGCAAGAGAGCAGTTACAAAAGCGTTAATTGAAGAACAAAAGAAGCGTTTTTCCCATGGAGAGGTTACTTGCCATACCAAACACAATTGCATCTTGTACTCCTATTTTCTTCAACATGATATATATTTGGTTGATATTCTGGGCAGTCATTAAGCTGTTATCTGGAATACTTGCTATCAGAAGAGAGTAACCTCACTGAGGAGCAGCTCATCGCACTGGTTTGGGAATCAATCATTGAGTCATCTGACACCACATTGGTCACAACAGAGTGGGCAATGTATGAACTTGCTAAGAATCCAAAGTGCCAGGTATCTAACTATATATATATATATATACATATATATGTATGTATGCATATATATTTTGATAGTAGGCATCTAACTATATTTCTAGATAGCATTGAGTGAAGTTCATGCTAGTTGGCCTCCTAGTTCATATTGAAGTTTTACAGTCGGGAGTCGTATTTGATGCAAATCGGTTAATATTATTTGATTTCATGCTGATTTGTACTGAATTACCGTCTTCAATCTTGAATCAAACTTACATTGCAAATATAAATTGCATATGACATTGTTAATTAAACAAGTGCATGCAGATATAATATAGCTTAATGCATCTCTAACACACTCCAAGCAGCATGCATTTACGCCTCAAGGTACATATTTATACATTAATAGAAATCACATGGAATTTAGTTTGAATTTTTGAATTGACCCAAGCTCGAGTAATAAATATTTCTCATGTAGATCATCTTCTGGTGCATTCTTCTCAGGATCGCCTTTTCCAAGAAATAGAGGAAATTTGTAGATCAGAGAAATTGACAGAGGAGCATCTCCAGCTCTTGCCATATCTAAATGCTGTATTTCATGAGACCCTCAGGTTTCATTCTCCTGTGCCCATCATTCCTCCTAGACACGTCCATGAAGACACCCAGCTAGGTGGTTACCATATTCCAGCTGGGACTGATGTGAGAATTCTTTAACTTATACTCCATATATTGATTAACATGCATTGAGAGACAAATACTGAAGGGCAAATAAAACTAAGACTAATTTTATGATTTAATATTCAGTAAATATACAGTTATTGGTAACTTGTTGTATATGATGGGAAACTAGAACTAGACTAAGATGTGCATCATAAATATTAGTTCCCTTGGAGACTTTAAAGGAAATTTTATGTTCAATGCTATCTAGATGTTCATGTTATTTTGATGTCTATGTTATCTAAATTTCTGTGTTATCTCTAAATTATTGTTTGTTTGGTTCAATGCCGTTATTTTAAAAGATAGCAATAGAAAGTCTACCAAATATCACTTCCCCCATATTAGTTTGCGTGATATCTAGATTTCATTTTTAAAGTGACATTCTTGTAATTTTTTATAATGTTATCATCGAACCAAGCAAGCAATTTCTCCAAAATAACATCACTATAAGATTGAACCAAACATCATCTATATCTAAAGTAAAATATATCAATTCAGATATTTTGCAATACAGAAATCACCAAAAATACAACTGATCACTAATATAGAATTTCTTGAGAGTACATCACTACAAGGTCCCTAGTGTTAACCTTAATTACAAATAGGTCTCAAAAAACTTTTATTTAGGTTCTTAACACAGGGACTTGAGTGTTATAACAGTTAAATAATAAACTGAAATAACTTTTTGGACCAGTTATAATTACATTATAACCCTAAGGACCTAGAACGGGTTTGAGTACTACATTGAATTATTGAAGTAATTTTTGAGCTGTTTGTACACATCCATTAAGTAGTAAAAGATGCTCAGAAAAGGAAAAGTATATTTGAAAGCAAGTGAAGAAAGATAGGTCTGCTAATGTACTATATTAAAGGTGGTACATAAGTAGATAGTGAAAAAAGATTCAGAAAACCAACCCTATATATTTGGATGAAATAAAGGCTGTTAACCTAAAGGCTAGTGGGTTAGAGCCATCACTTTATATTAAGTACCACAACTTATTGTTGATTATCAATGTGATATAATTCTACATGTGCATTTCCTACAATTTTTTTTTTCTGAATTCTCCACTGCTTCACTTCCATCTTTTTTTATTATATATAACTTTCTTTTGTTATCCATCTTATGCAAACTCAATAATATCTTCCCAGATCACTGTAAACTTGTATGCATGCAACATGGACAAGAAGGATTGGGAGAAACCAGAAGAATGGAATCCTGAGAGGTTCTTGTCAGATAAGTATGAGCAAATGGACATGCACAAGACAATGAATTTTGGGGCTGGAAAAAGGGTTTGCGCTGGATCTCTTCAGGCAATGCTGATTTCATGCTCAGCTATTGGCAGATTAATACAGGAGTTTCAGTGGAAGTTGAAGAATGGTGAAGAAGAGAATATAGATACTGTGCAGCTTACAACACACAAGCGGTATCCAATGAAAGCATATATAACACCAAGGAATCAGGCGGCTTGATGCTAAAAAGGTGTACTTCACTATATGTGTGTGTGTGCGCGCGTGCGGATTGCGTGTTAAAATTTAACAGAGAAATAT
This sequence comes from Apostasia ramifera, assembly GCA_019297695.1. Taxonomy (NCBI): domain Eukaryota; kingdom Viridiplantae; phylum Streptophyta; class Magnoliopsida; order Asparagales; family Orchidaceae; genus Apostasia; species Apostasia ramifera. The sequence goes on along the minus strand of JAEMOT010004236.1, from coordinate 171,372 downwards.
TTATTTAAATAAAAGAAGATTACATATAGAAAAAAAGAACAAGAGAACAACTTACCGTAGAGAAACCAAGGAATAGACGATGAACAATAGGAGAATGCAAGAATGATATACAAAGAAGAGAAGAGTTGATTTTATTGTCCCCCTTCTTACTAGAACGCTTTATTGTTGTGGAGAGTAGCTTCAGATGCCAAATTTCTTAAATCTGCTTTACCGCCTTGACTCTACCTCATTTAATTTCATTAAACTGTCAAATATATTTATTTGCTGTCATTTGTCATAACTTGGTACCATTGTCACATTGTGGTGTAATTGGTGATATCTTTTATGATTGTTTTTTTTTGTTTCTTGGTACTTACCAAATCATCATATTGAAGTATTATGTCACCATGAAGTCTTCATTTTATTCTTCACTTTCAACTACCCATTGCATCAAAGCTAGCTTTTGAAGAACATTTGGGAAATACTATCATGAAATGCCTTTTGTATCCTTTCAAGTGTCTCATTCAGTCTCTTTAAAGAATAATTCCTCATGTATTTTTTTAAATTTCTCTAAATTTGTCCTTTAAAGTTATTGACTTTATTTTCATTTATTTTTATAAATTATTTTATTTGATTTTCAAAGGGAAAAATGAAATAAATTAAAAGATTTATACGTGAACTTGATTTTCTAGTGATATTTGTTTTGATAATAGGTATATTATACTTACAAAATATCATGTTGATTATGTAAGATAACTGGCATGCTTATGTGGTTTTTATTTAATGCGGTTATTTGCCTACTCAATTTTGGAGTCGATAAATTGATGTCTTTTTGCCAGGTACTACTACCTGAAGCTAAGCTTGAGAAAAGGCTAGCTGGTTGACAGGTTGAGGAGGTATAGTTGTATTCACTACTAATTATTTCAATGTTTTGTACCAACTTATGTTTTATCACAATGTTTCATGTATTTAGTAATATTAAAAATGTGAAATTATGTATTAGTGGGCTGTGGATATTATGTAATTTGTATGGTGTGAAAATGATATTGTTTTGAAGTATTATGATGACTTTTGAATTCAACTTTTAATGTGAAGATTTACTTATGCACTTTTTATTTTGCCATATTGTTCCATTTCATTTGATTAGATACTTTATCTGATTTGAAAGAATTTTTAATAAGTGATTTCTGGGTTTTATCGATTCTGATTTTTTGTCCAAGTCTTGATTACAGCTCAAGTGAGGCAGCTGGATGGAGGAGCGTGACAAGTCGAGTGTAGGTGATTCCAAAGTCCTTACAATCTGACTTCGTGGCATCGAATCCTATGACCGTAACACACATAGGATGTAAGATTACAGTCATTCAGTTTAGGGCATTTGCTTGCTTATTATCCACATCAGCCTTATAATTGAGTATAAACATGTAATCTTTCAAGTAAGCTGCCTATTTAGCATGATAGGCATTGAGATTTTTTTGGTTATATATTTTAGTGTTTGGTGGTCTGAATAAGAGGGATAAACTCTGCAGCAATGAGATAGTGATGTCAATAATGAACTGCTTAAATCACAACATAAAATTATGTCATAGGTTGAATGCCTTTGCTGTGGTTTGTTTAGTTTTTCGTTGAAGTATACAATAGGGTGACCTTTTTGACTAAGCACTTCTCCAAATTCCTAAATCAAAGGCGTCGTGGGCTACCTCAAAAGCCTTTCCAAAATCGGGAAGTCTTAGGACAGAGGCAGCCATTATCCATCTCTTTATCTGTAAGAAAGCCCGATCAGTAGCCGGTGTCCATTGAAATTCTTCCCCTTTAAGCTATCAATAAGGGGAGCATTAATTGAGCTAAAGCCTCGAATGAATCAATGATTGAAAGCAGCTACCCGTGGAAGCTACAAACATCATAGATTAATGCAGGGCATTCTCGATATTGTTTGTGCTAACAAAAACACAAGTATTAATCAGGATCTTTGCATGGAATGCTAATTGTGTATTTTCATGTATTATGTAAAATTCTCTTGTTTTGTATGTCAAAAACAAGAGAAAAAAATTAAAAAAAAAGAGAAAAGAGAAAAAAAAATGATAAAAATGAATCGCGATCTTGTGGCCTGCGCACGGGCCTGTGCCCGGCGCGAGACCAGCATCGCAAGGCCCGGGCCCGGTCGCCCATTTTGTCGGCCTGCCCTATTTTTCTCCGGGTTTTTTGTTGGTTGACCAACGAATTTGATCGCCAACGACCTCCCTCTCCCCCTCTATAGATGAAACTTTTGGAGGCCATTTTGGGAGATCCGGAAGCCAATCTCAGTGCTTTTTCAAACATTGTGCTCCTATCGCTGTGGAGAACATTTCTAGCAACACCTTGATACTAAGGAAGGACTTGAGGCATCCCAGCTTTGGGAAACGGTCGAAGGACTGACCGCCAACTTGTCGCCATCATGTATCTCTGTACTATTTTTTTATATCTTATTTCGTCCTGTTTGTAATCAATCATCTTTATTGTTCATATTTTCTTGCATCAAGCTTCAAATTTTGTTTTATATTTCCCTGCCGTTTCCTGCGTCTTTTAGGAGCACGAACTGGCTAGCCCTTGCCATTAGCTTAGGAAAGCTTTTGGGCTTCACCAGCTGCAGAGACTTGGATAGATCACCTCTAATCAGCCCCCCGCGGTAATTGTGTATGGCGACGGTGGGGTTGACGTCTTCCATTTCTGCCATGGCGGCGAAGAAATGGTCAATGTAACTTCGTAGGCTCTCCGTCTCTCCCTGCTGGATGTTAGCTAGCACCATATCGGAGAGAGCCACGCGGATTCGTCCTATGAAGCGGGCGATTAGTTCCTGTTTCATGTGCTCGTAAGAGCTGATAGAGCCTTTGGGAAGCTTAATGAACCAGGTGAACGCAGCTCCTTTCAACGTGGTGGCAAGGAGGTGGCACTTTGTCGCCTCGTCTCTTTGGCGGTAACGGAGTGCTGCCTCAAATCCTTGGATGTGCTCGCGAGGGTATGTGGTGCCCTTAGACTTCCAAGCGTGGCGGTTTGTAGTCTTCTGGGACCGGCGCCTGTCGGATGGCGTCGGAGAAAGCGGCATCGAAGTCAAGAGATCCAAAGATGGCCTCAGGCTCATATTGAGGGGTCCCCTGGTGGGGAAAATCCTGACTAGGAGGATGGGAAGAGCCAGAGGCCTGAGCAGAGGGAGCTCTCGAAGTAAGGGGAGCCCCTTTCTGCTCTCGAAGACGAGGAAGGGCGCCCGCCGCAAACGGCTGGAAGAGTGCTGGGGTCGCTGCGACAGGCGGAGATAGGAGCGGAACCCCCGCAATCAGCGGGAACGAAACAGAAGCCGCTGCGACCGGCGGAAGAGGTACCCCTGGAGGAGGAAGCAGATTCGGCGTGGCGCCGAGAGATTGAGGCCGAAGCTCTGTCGCCCGGCGCCCGAACCGAAGGTTTTCCCGCATGCGCACTGCGAGCAGCAGAATTGGTTCTGTGCATTCTAGCCACCATCTTCCCAGAGTCTCAATGAAAGAACCAGAAGATGTTGACGTAGGATGTACGGGATCCCAAGAAACACCGAAAAAGAGAGAGAGTCCTGAGAGACGGCAGTGCGCAGAGGAATAAGCCTGATGGTTGAGGCTTAAGCCTGATGGTTGAGGCTTAAGAGAGAGAGAGAGAGAAAGAGAGAGTTCGGGGCATCCAGAAGAGCACACAACAATTTAAGGTGGTTCAGGGAGGAAATCCCCTACGTCCACCGAGCGATCAGCGAAGAAGTTTCTCTAATGAAAAAATATAGCCGTGAAGGTTAATACAAAGAGCTTACAAGAGGGAGAGAGAGAAAGAAGGAGAAAAAGAGCTTTTCTTGTTCTCAAGCTTCTGCTTCACAAGAGGTAACAAAGGAGGGATTCTGCTCTTCCTAGAGTGAGTCCTCCCCTTCTGATCTATTGATCCTGGATGCTCGATGCCGGATCTCCTACTTGAAGACTGCTCAGAGATATTTGTAGGTGATGGATTGCATAGCTTTGTCCTGGTTTTCCGAGGGAAATGAGGTGAACAAGCTTTGAGCTCGCGCCGCTTGTCGGCCGCCAGATATACCAAAAGCTGCAAAAGGAGGATGCTAACTTTTAATATTGGTACTGCTTCTGGGAATTCGTGATGGCTGAAGCACACGGGTCCTTGATTTGCGTGACTGGAAGAAGTATGCTGCTTTGGAAACGGTGCGGCCAGAGCATGCTGACAGTGATAGGTATAGCTGAGAAACATCATGCTCGATGTAGTTGGGAGAGCTGTTTGAACAAGGGTCATGCAGGATGTTTTGGGAGGCTCCAAACTTCACTCACGAGGTTTGGGAGGCTCCAAACAGCTTCAAAGGTTAATGCATAATGTTTCAAGATGGAGCGCCACGTGTATAGTTGTGATGCAGCGCTGGATCCACATGTTAACACTAATAGCAAAGGTAGTTTCACTGTTGATATCGATGACAGTTCATCAATACAAGTTGTTCTCATCTTAGTAAACTGACATTAGAGAACCAATGAATACATAAGAGTAAAATGTGCAATAGATTTTCATATGGTTGTTGTATTGTAATTGTTGACAAATTTCAATCAACTCAGATATAGGGATCATTATATCCCTGCCTAAGCGCTTAAGATAGAGCAGCTTGAGACTTCGGGAAGGGGAATGTCCTTCACTGTCAGTCGCCTAGACTCTTAAGTTACAATAAAGCAGCGTCAGACTTCAAAAAGAGGAATGTCTTTGACTGCCAATAGCCTAGGTGCTTTGGATAGAGCGGCCTAGGATTTCGAGAAAGGGAATGCCCATGATTGTCAGTCGCCTAGACGCTAAGTTGAGATGCAACGGCCTGGGATTTCAAGAAGAGGGATGCCCTTGACTGCCGGTCACCTAGGCGTTATGTTGAGAATAATTTGTTTCACTGTATTGCAAATGCCGCACAATGTTTTTATGGATAAAATTTTTTCAAATTGTTGCCGCTCTGTGTTCTGGGAAGAAGAGTGCTGTCTTGCCTTATTGCATCTCGTTGAACCTTGAATTTGGTTCAAACCACTGAAACAAGTTACAATTTTTAGCTGCTCGTGAGAGTCAATTAGGATTTTTTTTTGGTAAGAAAAACCATCTACTTATAGTTCTTCTTATGTGGAATGAGCTTGTGTAGCATCGTAAAGTTTTAGGTTCAAATCACATAACTGAAATTTTCAATTATGGAAAAATTATGATCTTTCATTTTTATTTTTTTTTTATATTGTTTCATAGCATTGAAAAAATTATATTATGTGATATTTCTTTCATACTTTGCAATGTAATTGCATATAATATGATTATCATATGCTGTCATTTGATTGAAGAATTATTTTTTAAGTTGGATTAAAATTTTTTTATTACATATTTATGATGTAACATAAATTATTTTAATATTAAAATATATGTAACATGTTAAATGAAATAAAATTAATTTTATTTAAAATTTTTTTTTTGATGTGAAATAAATATTAGAAGATCTGTTGGCCTTATTTCAACGAAGCATCTGATTTTATACTTAACGAGGAACATAATATAATTTTGTTTAAATAAGAATATATCCCTAGTCTTATTGCTAATGAGGGATGAACTACCAAGCAATCCTTTATGCATAAATTATTAATACGACATTTATTTTTAATTTAACAAACTTTTTAGAAAAATTATCGATTTGCAGAACCTTAAAAAAAAAATTACTTACATGTCACACAATTTAATTTTATTTATGCTTTACTCATTTATTTTTAATTAATTATTTTATGTATACTCAAAATAGTATAAAATCTTATATACACACATTTAAGTTAAAATTTAATCAAAATTTATTTAAAAAAAAAATATTTTATTAATAAATTATTAAAAATATATTTTTATTCTTAATGATATATATTTTTCTCTTTCTCAATACTACACTAAAGCGCTGATTTCTCCTAAAATTAATTCACATCGCGAATATCTTCTTTTTTTGCCGTCACCTAAATATTAAAATTTTAAAATTTTCACTTAAAATATATTTAAATATCTTTAAAATAATATGATGAAAAGTCCAAATTTTTTATAATCTAATTATAATTAAATTATTGAAAAATTATAATTACTCATTATAATAAAAATAAATTAAAATATGTGTATGTGAGATTTTATAATATTTTGAATATGTATAGCATAATTAACTAAGAATGGATGAGTAAAACATAAATAAAACTAAATTGTGTGACATATAAGTAATTATTTCTAAAACAAAAAATCAATAATTACTGTGATTGTGAATGCATTCCTGCTCAGTCGCTAGTTGATATCACTCTATGGATTACGAAGTTGGTAAGAAATAACAAAATAACAATTATTATTATGAAATAAATACCCTTGATTTTTTTTTTCTAGGGAACGGTAATAAATAAATATCTTGCAGTACAGTGAAATGATATTGCTATTGAAGCAGATTCAGTAGAAGTAGCCTCATTTTATAAAAATTATCACAGATTCAAATTTGGTACAAGAGGCCACATGAAGAAGAAATGTAGTTTTAAATCCACATGAGAAAATGCCATGCTAGGCATATTTTAACTCTTCTCAACTTCAATAACTGCCCTAGGATTGAGAGGTCATTATACAAAAACCTGAATGGTGATTTGAATCCAAGATTTTTTGTTCTTGGGTGTGAGTTGAACAAGACAAAGATGGCCAGTCTTGCAGAGTCCAATCAGCTATCAATGGCAATAAATAACCACTGAAAATGCGACTCAGATCAGTCAGATGGTTTACCGATCTTCAAAACTGGTTTCTGTATGAAAACCATGAAAAAAAATCATTCTCTGCACTTCATCAGAAATCCATGTCATCCATCTGTGGCATTCGGCTGGCCGGAGAGCTGGTTTTCCCGTCTTCAAGGTGCAAGACTGCTGCTTCAGTAGTAGTCAGCAGCACTGAGACACTGTGTGATCCATGAACAGAAGTGATTATCACTGAAAATCTGAAGAGTATTATTGTGACTCTGAGGCATTAATTACCTGGAAGCATCAACTAGAGCAGTTCTAATAACTTTAAGAGGATCAATGATTCCAGCCTTCACCATGTCAACGTACTCTCCTATGACAGCATAAAAGATTAGAAGTTTTCTTTGTGATATAATAATGGAAAAAGCTATAGAGCACAGTGGTCAAACCATTATAACATTTAGAAGGGCAAGTTGCATAAGAGTATATTTCGGTTTAATGAATTAGAGATGTCCTGAATGGTTATCTGAGTAGCTCACCAAATGAATTACTTCAACACGCCATCTAATAGTTGTGCTACAGCTTGTTTTCAATTGAATTATTTCAATATATCATGAATCTCAAAATCATAAAATTGGCAACCTTTAATTTTTATTCCATACAACTGAGAAAGATGAGGAATGCATCTCCAAAGCTAAGAAAAGGTTTCTAGCATTAAGTTGGATTCAATTGCTTCAGCCACAAGTCAAATTTGAGTTTAGTTTCAGTAGACTAAAATTTTTTTTCTTCAAGTTAATGTTTGAGTTAACTTAAGCTGAATTACCGATCAAGCATCTAGAACCAAACATGCATTGTAAACATTATGCATATTGCATATAAGAGCTAATTACTGAAAGGTCCATATAGTTAATCTTTAATTACACTTTGGTTCACAATTTCTAAAAACTTTCTAATAGGTCTCTATAGTTTACTTAACATTACAAAGTCCCTCCAAAGCTATCACTATCCTATATTTCTTTAAATTCTCACAAATATACCATTATCCTATATTCTCTCTCATTTCCCTTTACTTTTTGGCATCCTTGCCACTGTTGTCCTACTCTTTGGCCATCTCCTCCACCACGACCCTCCCCTGCGTGCTTCCTATGGGAGCAGGAAAGAGCAACAGAGAGAGAGAGAGAGGCGGGGGCGACGACCCTCCGTCTAATCCCCTGTGAAAGCAAGAGAAAAAAAGCGAGTTTAACTACAAAGTTTCTCATCATTAGCTTTATGATTTTGCACCAAAAGGCGCTTCTACCATTTGACATCACATTTTTACATGTATGCTATAGGATCTACCCCTAACTTGTCCATGTAGGATTATTCTATTGTATTTGTTCATATAGAATTTACCTAAAAGTACTCTCTTGATATCCCCTCCCACCCTTAAGAGACTCAACATCTTAACTGAAGTTTTCCCCAACTCAGAGGCACGAGAACCCGGGCCACATCCCACATGTGACCCACCCACCATGGCACAAAGGTCATGGTCGGCTCTGATACTATATTGTAACATCCCGTAATTCAAATATAAATGATTGTATGCTTTAGCTTTAGAGAATTGCATGATTTGAATACTTCCTGGGAGGTCACTCATCCTATTACTACTCCAATTAGCATGCTTAACTACAAAATTTTCTATCATTAGCCTTACGATATTGCCCCAAAAGGCACATCTAGCATTTAGCATCACGTTTTTATATATATGCTATAGGATTTACCATTAACTTGTTCATGTGGAATTATTCTACCTTGCTTGTTCATGTAAAATTTGCATAAAAGTACCCTCTTGGTACCCCCAAAAAAAACCAAAGACAAACCGATTACTGACAACTCGGATCCCTTGATCATGCTTACGAGACATTAGAAATTAAAATTTACTTAGCTTATGCTTTTACAATAAGTTATGCAGTGGGTAAAAGTTTTTCTTTTTTATTCCTTCTGTAGCATCCCGTAATTCAAATATAGAAGTATTGTCTGCTTTGGCATTAGAAAACTGCGTAACTTGAACAACTTTTCAATAAAAGCACCCATCCTAGTGCTACTTTAGCTCAAGCATGTTTAACTATGAAGTTTTCCATCATTACCATCACAAAAGTTTCTCAAAAGGCGCCTCTACCATTTGGAATCATGTTATATAATTATACAACTCAAGATCTCTCCTCTCGTTACGTTGTGGAACGATTCATTCCTGTGCCCCTCTAACCACTATTTATTGGCCTAGAAGCTTATCAAGAGCCGCATTTTGCTCCAGTAATTCCCTTCTCTTGGAACATCACTCGGCAATAACTTCTCGCCCTCTTCGGCCATGTGCATTACAACCCACCAACTTTCACCTAATTTGTCCTTGTTAACGCGTGGTTCCAGCGCTGCATCCCTGCCGTACACGTGACGCCAAGCTGGAATTTAGCCTTTATTTATTTACTAATTCATTTATCTGTTCTCACAGGTTTCAGACCTCGGTCAAACCTCGGCCACGAGGGTTCAATCAAGCCTCGTCCACGACGAGTCAGGACCATCCCAGCTAACATCGATGACGATGTTACGCTGTTGTACCTGTCGCAGTCAGCGTGACCCGACCGCGTCGTTTTTCGTACAAAATACTTTTTCCAGACACTCAAATCAAGAATCCGCATGCTCCAGCTGTCACGGATCCCCAGAAGTAGTACCAATATTTAAAGATCATGCTCCTCTGCTGCTACTTTTGGTCCCTCCAGCGGCCGACAAGCGGCGCGAGCACAGAGCTTGTTCACCTCCTTTTCTCCGGGAAACCAGGACAAAACTGTACAGTCCGTCGCCTACAAATACCCTTGAAGAGTCTTCAAGCAGGGAGGATCTAGGCAGGAGGGGGGACACACAGGAAGAACAGAGGACTCATCCTGAGAAAAACAGAATCCCTCCTCTATCACCCCTTGTAAACAGAAGCTTGAGAACAAGAAATGCTCTCTTTCTCTCTCTTACTCTCTCTTCCTCTTGTAAGCTCTTTGTACTGGTCTCCCGACCACCCTTTTGATTCATAGTGAAAACTCTCTCACTAGCGCCCGGTGGATGTAGGGGATATCCTCCCTGAACCACCTTAAATTACTGAATGTTATTTTGGATGCCCCGAACTCTCCCTCTCTCTCTCTTAAGCCTCAGCTGTCAGGCTTAGCTCTCTGCGCGCCGCCGTTCTTCAGGACTCTCTTTTCTGGTGTTTCTTGGGATCCCCTGCATCCTACGTCAACAGTCCTAGAATCACATCGTACTGTGGGAGATCAACTTTGATACTATATTGTTACATCCCGTGATCTAAATTTAAAAATATTATCCGTTGTAGCTTTAGAGGACCTACATGACTTGAGAAACTTTTCAGAAAAGTCACCCATCCCAGTGCAACTTTAGCTTAAACATGCTTAATTATGGAGTTTTAAAAGACAACTCTACCATTTGGGATCACATTATATACTTATACACTTCAGGATCTCTCCACTCTTTCTAATGTGGGATTAATGCGGGACAATATGCGTAATGAAATCCTAGTTAGAGACCAGTAATTAATTTTAACAGATGAGAATAGAATTATCAGGAATATTACTGATGGTAACTACGTAGTAATTAAAAAACTATAAGTTCGAGAAGTAAATCAATTTTAAATATTTAGAAACAAACTCAAATGATTTCTAGTTAATTTACCAAACGATTTTAAACATCTCAACAAATCAGAGCTAGGGTATGCAGTAAAGGGTATTTTTACAATATAATATTACCCAATAACAATTTATTCACAATAATGTTCGGGGTACACAAGCGAGCAGAATCAAGCAATTTTTGGATTCAGAATATCAACTATAGTTCGAGGAATTTCATAAATTAAATATTAGGCTTGAGGTTACCTCTACCAGCGATCTGAATCAGAGAAGGGTCAATGACAATGCGGGTTGAATGATGTTAATCTGATAGCGACAGCCGGAGCCGAAAAAGTATCGCATCCGATGTTATGGAGGATGCCGTTAGTTTAAGCGTCGTGAACGATGTTGCAAAAGACCGAACCAGCAGGATCGAGGTCCGAGGTCTTGGTTGGAGGATTCAGAATCACCACAGTGAGCCACAACAGTTGAAAGGACCAATATACATGGTGACTATGAGAGGGGAGCAAGCGCCACGAGCAAATGACACGAAGGAGCAGGGGAACGTCACGGAGGTGTCAGCGCTCAATAGACGGAAGCAAAGGTGTGGGCACTGCGTCGAACTACTGGGATGCGCGGACGCGGTGGATCGTCAGAACAAGGATGGTGGATTCGCCGGCACCCGCCGGCGGGATGAGCCACCCGGAGATGAAAGTGACAAAAGCAGAAGACCGGTGGCGAGGAGTCGACGACAATGGGCAAGCTCGCTGGTCGGCGGTGCAGCTGCCGCAGTCGAGGCGGACGAAGGAGCACAACTGGCGAGAACTCGGACGATGGCTGCGTGTCGGAGCACGAGCAGTGGTTGGAAGCATGGTTGGGGTGGCGGCGAAAGGGAAGCCGGCGCGAGCGGAGCTCGCAGGCGGGGTCATCGCCGCTCGCCGATGGCCGGAGGGCCGCTGGAGGTGACGACGGCGCGAGCGGAGCCCGCAGGCTAGTGCAGGAGGAGATTGTAGGTGGGCGCGAGTGAGACCCCCGAACCGACAGAGAAGAAGGGAAAATGGATTTTAGGGCTGAGAAATTACAAACTAGGACTGGATTTTGTTGAGTTGAAATCGTGATTTAAAATGCGAGAAAAATTGGGAAAATACCTTAAATTTCTTTAAGGTATTTAGAAATTTTCACCCAAGGCCCCAACCTTTCCCTTCATCGGGATATAACACGCACAATATTCAAACTCAAAATAATTTCATTACAGAATTAAAAACCAAAGAACACTAGTTCATGCCTTTATATAGGCCTATTACATTTGAAATTAAAATTGCAGAAATAAATACGGAAATAAATGCGGAATAAAAACTGATTACAATATGCCAAATGCGAATAATTAAAAATAGAAGAAAATAAACGGAATCAACCCAAAATTTAGAATATTTCCATTTAAATCAATAAATTGAGTTAAATGAGAATTTTCAATCCACTGATCAGCCATCAATCACGTCTATTGTCAAATCGACAGATATCAATCATCTATTCAAATCGACGCCACGTGGTGAGATCTCGGGCGCCGATTGTAGACCCTGCCTGAAATAAATTAACGGTCTGATGGTGTCGTGTCCCCACCGGGGATGATTCAATTTTATGCCCATCTCACTACTATTTATCAACTTAAAAGCCTGCCAAAAGCTACACTTTACTCTAGTGATTTCCTTGTATTGGGACATCACCCAACAACCACTCCCCGCCCTCTTCGGCCGTGAGAGTCACAGGATGGAGGGGGTATTAAAAGAGTACTTCTAGGCAAATCCAATACAAATAAATATGGTAGAATAATCCCACACGGACAAATTAGGGGTAGATCATATAGTATATATATAAATGTGATGTCAAATGGTAGGCACTTTTTGGGGTGAAACCGTAAGACAATGATGAGAAACTCTATAGTGCTTGGGCTAAAATAATACTCGAATGAATGACCACCCGAAAAGTACTCAAGTCATGCAGTTCCCTAAAGCCAAAGCAAATAATACCTCTATATTTGGATCATAGGATGTTACAAAGAAATAGAGAGGGCGAGGGGTAAGGGATGAGCTTACTCCCTTATGGGATCAGGCAAGATAGAGAGAGATAGAGAGAGATAGAGAGAGAGGAGAGTTGGCAAGAGAGAAAGAAGGGCTGGTGGAGAGAGATTCGGGGAATTTAAGAAATTAAATAACGAAAAATTCCTTGGATACTAACAGAAACTAGTGATTTGAATTTTTTATATAATAATCATAATTTTCAGAACCTTTATCATCACAAAGTTTTCAAAATAGGGACTAATCAAAAAGTTATTAAAAACTATGAACCAAAGTACATTTTTTATAGTGAATCAAAGTGTAATTAGGACATAACTATAAAAACCTTTTAGTAATTAACCCTACATATAATATTAATTATTTGTTTATGCCTGCCCGAAGATTTATTTAATTTCTATTATGTCATCGTTCACGATGCGACATTTGACTAATCATGTTTTGCCTTTACAGATCTCTGACCCCAACCACGATGGTTCAGCTTCCTGTGACATCGGCCATGATATTTGGGCGTCCATACCTTCAGTAACATCGGCCACGATGTCTGTTCACCCTCAATTGTCGTTGTCTCAGTCCAATGGAGACCGCCACGTCCAGTGGATATAATATCCCGCTAGTATGGAGCCAACGAATACAATATTCCATCCTGACAAAACTGTTAAACTCCATTATAGCTCACCTATAAATACCTCTGGGCAGAGCCCCAGAAAGAGAGACGACACGTGCCTATGAGGACGAAGCTTGTATTCTTTCTTTTTTTCTCTTGTACTAGTCCTCTGACCAAAACTTTTTTGAGCTTTAGTAAAATCTTCTTCGCTGACTCTCTGGTGAACGTAGGGGAAGTCATTCCTGAACCACCTTAAATCCACGTGTGCTTTTCTGGACGATTATTAGTTCTCTGATACCGATATTCTGGGCTAGAAACGTTACGTGCAGCTAATTCTCAGAACTTTATCTCTCTGTCAACACTATTCAAATAATCTATTGTGTGAGTAACATAAATAATACATATAGTGTGGATCTGCAGGAGAAAGAACATTCTTTCAGACCCGAGGAAAGGTGGAAAGCCAATGGAAGATCTACCATGGCTTGGAAAAAATTGAGTAGAGAATGGACTCTCTTGGTAACAAATAATTTGTCCAATAATGAAGCGCTGACGCTCGATGCCGGACTTCCCGGATACTATATACACACATACATATAACCTAATTTCTCAGATACTGTATAACAATATTCACATCAAGCCCCTTTTACATGCATAAATACAAAATAAATATGAATGTAACCAAAATTTAAGTTATTATAGAACAAGCTTCGAGTCTCACACACATGCTAGCAAGAGCTTAGTAATCCTGTAAGCGCTGGTACCGCAATCAAGCCTGAAGGCATATTCTCGTAAAGAACAGAAAAGATAGCACATCACGGTCAAGGCGTATATAATGTCATTTATTCCTCGAAGACTTAAAGAGAATAGAAAGAACAGCGCTGGCATGAAGTTCAGGTCTAGCACAAGAAGAATATCATTAGAAACATGATGGCTGCTTTGAATAAGGCGTTTACCAATGAAGGTCAAGCTGTTAGAATGGATTAACTTGTGAAGTAGAACATCAAGGAACCAATTATATTTGCGAGGCTCAGCGAACAACTTACCTAATATTTACTAGTACAAAATTCATAGAAACCTTCCATCTGCATGGTCGTCAATCAAAAAAATCTTGGTTTTGCATGTTCAAGTCTATTCAACTTTGAACCTATCATGGCATGTTAGCACTAGGAATTCAGTAAAACATGGATATGCTTTTAATGAGGTCAACATCATTTCAAATATATCAGTAAGGTCACTGTTTTTGACAGAGATATGGCAATTTCACTGTACATGCAATTATAACATCTTTCTCTATGATTTAATATTTTATCATATCTTCCATACCATTTCCTGCATCGCATCCTCCTTAAGGGAGAGATGCATTGTATGTGTTTGACAATATCATAAAGAAAATAATATTATCACTTGAAAACTTAAAATGTCCAGTTAGTTAATAATGTACGATTAAGTTGCCCATTATAATCGAAAAGAATATGTCAAACCTAAAAATCAATCTACCATGTAAAGTTAAGGCTTTATATTTAACAAGACGAAGTATCACGTGTTCTAGATAACCCTTTTATGGGTGAAGAAAAATAACAAACTATCAGCATTAAATCATGTGATAATGACTACAGAATCAACTATAATTTAATATAGCAAAGGCACACCTTCAGCAGCATCATAGCCCCAACTAAAATCATCTTGCTCTAAGAGTCTGCCAACAATTATCGCACCATCAACACCTGCATTTGCTGCTATAGTATATGTAGGTGCCTGAAGGAAACAAATAGTAGGATGCAAGATTACTAGCATTTTTAAATTTAGAAATCATATGTATATACGTGTGTGTGCATGCAAAAATATGCATTTATGTATATAGTACCCTTAAGGCATTCTGAATAATTTGAACTCCAATTTTCTCGTCACTGTTTTTTGTCTGGATTTTATCCAACTCCCTGGTAGCATACAGAAGAGAAACACCACCACCTGAAAAGATTTCATTCAATTTGTAGCAGAATAAATAACTTCAGAAGTGAAAAATATGTATGTTAACAAAAAGAAGAATGACCTGGAACTATGCCCTCTTCCACAGCTGCTTTTGCAGCATTTAAAGCATCCGTAAACCTATCCTTTTTTTCACCAACTTCAGCCTCACTTGCCCCACCGACCTGCATACAAATTGGTATGCTGCAGATTTCCACCAAGAAATATAAACCCACTTGCGCAAGAAAATAACAAACCTTAATGACAGCTACACCTCCGGAGAGCTTTGACAAACGTTCATGTGCTTTCTCTTTGTCAAACATGGCTGTACTTTTTTCAACCATTGTCCTCAGCTGTTCAAAATGGAAATTGCCCAACATTCAGATTGGTGCCATAAACAGGCTTATTCATATTAAAAAAAAATTAAGGCAAAAGCTAGCAGTACAGCTCTCAATACACTCACGCAGTTCAAATTAACAGTTAATGATTATATTTTCTTTGTTAGCAACAATAAGTAAAACTCAGTAGGCTTCAAATAGATTCAATGTCATTCAGCAATATCTGAGCTGACAAAATCCTAGAACATTAATACTATGTACTATAGGACAACAATTCAAGATGTAACAACCACCAATTTGAAGTTCATGAAGTTGTATAATGTAAAGTGGCATATATGAACCATAGATGCCAACTTTAAGCTCCAACAGAACCCATGGCATGAAACTAGAACAACAGGGATAGAAGATCATATCTTCACAAAAATTATTTTGACAATGCATGAAGGAAAATCATGCCTATATTCGTCATTGCTTTCTTGGATTTAGAAGGTCCGCAAGAAACTTGATGAGACAACCTAGGAGGTACATGATAGTTACCTGTTCGCATCTCTCTTCAATAGCCTTTTTATCACCACCGCCATGCAGAACAACAGTGTCATCAAGAGAGACAGTAACCTATTTATTCCGCAGCCAGTAAGAAAGCTCATAGTTGAAATTAATTTGATAAAAATAAACTGAATTCAAGTAAAAGTATATGCTCTATGAACCTTTTTAGCAGTACCAAACATTTCTAGTTGCACATTATCTAAGCTGAGGCCAAGATCCTCAGAGATAACCTGATTTCAGATCCAAAAGTGTTATACTTCAAACACTGGATCTTCTTTGTTACTATCTACAATAACATTTCCTTATAAAGCCAATAGCATCTAACCTTGCCTCCAGTAAGTACGGCAAGATCCTCCAGGTTTGCTCTTCTGTTTTCACCAAACCCAGGAGCTTTGATAGCACAAACCTAATATCAGAGAAACTATGAACAATCAATCCATAACTTAAGATAGTGAAAATTGAACAATAGATAGGTTTTGAATTTTCAATATGATAACTAAACAAAAAAACCTTTCAGCGCTCTCATCATATGTAAGTAACACCTATCAATAAACAATTCAAGACCAGAACTGCTATACCATCAAGAGTTCCCTTTCCTACTTAATGTTCGCATGCCAAAGATTTTAATCCACGCAGAGCTCTTAACTAATCAGAAAGATAAAGTTAAAGCACAAGACTATCATAGATAATAACGTTACCTTTAGACCTGCACGATGCTTATTTATTACAAGCAATGCCAAGGCATCACTTTCCACATCTTCTGTTACAATTAGCAAAGCTCTCCTTGCCTGCAAATAAATTACATAAATATGTTTGTGCTATGAAATATTAATTTAAATGTATAGGGATTGTTTGCCTTATTAATGTTAAACAGACGTCAACATAAGTAGCGATACCTTTAAAGCAAGCTCCAAAATGTGGACAAGGGATTCCATATGAATGTCAGAAATTTTCTTGTCATGAATTAGAATAAGGGGATTCTCCAATTCCTAATATGTATAATAAATGAATAAACATGTGAAAGATGAAACATTGCCTGATAATCAAACAGCCAAAGAACTCACACATTTTTGGGTCTTCTCATCAGTAATAAAATAGGGAGATATATATCCCCTGCCTAATTTCATTCCCTCAACCACTTCCAATTCAGTGTGCAATGTATTTCCATCCTTATTCAAATACAACAAGTAATATGTCAAGTATGCCATAGTTTAGAAAAATTGAAGCATCGTTGTTCCTTCATGAGATATAGGATACCATACAGAAATAGTAATAACTCCGTCTTTGCCAACTTTCTCCATAGCCCTAGCGATTAACACCCCAATCATGTCATCATTATTTGCAGAGATGGTCGCTACCTGAGTCAACATAACAATTCAGACAAACAAACTGGAAGTGCAACAAGACCGACCATTCATATGGCAGTAAATTTCAATAACTCCATCCAAAAAGAAAAATTCAATAAGACAAATCATTCCATCAACAAAGAATTATACCAATTTCATGTAAGGTCCACACAGATCTACAAAAATGAAAGCAGTTGATGCATTACTAACAGCATCAAGCATAATAAACAAATCCAACAAAAAGGCAATGCAATTATTCGCATAGTTTACTACACCCTTGACCTGAATAATCTCCTCAGGAGTAGTGATCATCCATGCTCGGCCTTTAAGATGGGCTATGACAGCATCCACAGCAATTTTGATACCATTACGCAAGTCCATGACATTAACTCCTGCTGCAACTGCCTTACATCCTTCTGTGAGAATCGCCTGAGCGAGGATAGTTGCACAGGTTGTGCCTGTTGCAAGACAAATATTGGCTTGTCACCTGATATTAGAACATGCCACCAAAAAGATTTCTATAGCATTGATCAAGACATTTCTGATTAAGCAAACTATTTAAATAGAAGTTGGTTGATAGTTAAGAAACAACAATGCGGAGTACATACCACCCAATATAACAGTCGACTCCACAAATATGGATAAAATCCTCTTGATCCTCCAAAGTAAGTGATGCATCAATATATTTAATTATGTAGATATCCAGTCAAACACATGACTTACAGAGATGTTCTCAGACGTTATAACAGTCAAAGAAGGAGAGAAATTATAACAGTGACAAGGGAATGTGGCATTTAGAATTCAGCAAAATGAATAGTGAGAAAAGACTTCAGTGGTGCTTTTGATTAAACCACACATCATTCTATTGATTTACAGAAAAGATGGACAAGGCTTTCACATTCGGCAAAAAAAGAGATAAATGCCAAATTGCAACATTCATAAAAATTCAATGAAGCGCATTTGAATTAGAAGCTAACCTTTTGTTCTGAATATTAATTCTCGGAAAACTTATGGTGCATTACGCATAGTCCTTTGACATATCCCAATAATCACACAATAAATGTTGGTATGAACCCAAAAATGGGCAAAAAAATAAAATAATAATATTTTAAATTTATTATAAATTTTAATAACTTTATTTCACATCCAACACAAATTCCAACCTTAAAAATCAACTTTATTTCACATCCTACACACCTCCCAATATTAAAATAAATTTCTTTCTCATCAACTCTATAAAATAAAATATTTTCCCAAATTTATCCTCCAACCAAACAAGCCTAAGTCCACATTATACATGTCCCAAACACTCTTGGCCATACCAGAGAAACGCAAAATCTTTTATTTGATTTTAATTAAACAACATATTGTCCTTCCTATAAGCATTATGGAACAGGCTTCATATGATTATGTTTTCAATAAAACTTCTTAGGAATCATGCCATCAATTTTCTTGATCAATACCAACAAACACACTCAGAAATTTTCACTATGCACCTTACATTTAGGACATACGTTTACTACAATTTTGCATTTTAATCAAGAACTTTCAAGGTTCATTACAGTGGCATATGCCTGCACAATGAAATTTGAACTTTAAGCTTACCTAATAAGAGTTATCATAACAAAACTGAACAGAGTGCAAAATTATAAATATTTGTACCATCTCCCGCAGCTTTATTTGTAGCACTGGCAACCTGCTTTACAAGATTTGCACCAACATTTTTTGCTCTACCCTTAAATTCAATACTTTTAGCAACTGAAACTCCATCTTTTGTGATTTTAGGCCCCTTGTGATTTCTCTCAATAACCACAATACGCCCCTGTAATGGACAGTAAGAATTAATGATACAAGAGTTTCTTCAAACAAAATTCTTTGGCAATAAAATACTCATGACTCGAAAAGAACACTTCACTTGATTGCTTGAATTTTATCTCAATCATAACAACACCAAATAGAAAGCACTATCATCAACTCTGCTCAAAAGTTTTTCAAGAAAATTTGCTGAATTAGAATATTAGATTTTAACAGTCTTCCTGAAATTGTAGCCTAAACCATCCATAACAAACAAAAATATAAAGAGTACGCACTAAGTCACATAGCCCGCGAAGATGTTGCAAAAATCAAATGGGAGGGGCATTTCCCTCTCCCAATCAAAACTACTTAGCATAGCTAAGTAAGCAATACAATCAGAAGCACTATTGATATTTCTATATATATCTGTAAGTTTACAAGAACAAAAACAGAAAATCAAATCTACTATCTTACCTATCATGCACTTTCTCTCCTGACGGGTCTCCACTCCTCGAACATCTCTTCAGGCATCCTCACCGCCTCTTTGAGCCATTTCTTAGCTGATCAGGTGAAGCACCTACAAGGAGTCACCTTCAAATCATATGCAAGTGCAATACGCTGCCAAGCATACAGCACTGTACAGCCCATAAAGTGCAGTATGTCTCTTCACTAAAGCAACTGAATGAGTGAGGACACACCTTACCCTAGCATATAAAACTACTCCCAGATAATCTCTGATAACAACTACTACTCCTGCAACCCCATTGCCTTGTAGAGAGCTATCGAAGTTGATTTTGAGCCTCCAAGAAAGGGGAATCCAATGATCCAAGTTGATAACAATGGGCACAGATTGTGGTAGGATTCAAGGGGCACTTGGTATGGTTCAAATCAACCTCGATTAGGCTCACTATCGAGGAGGCAATGGCAATTGGTGAAGGAGCTAACTAGCCATGAACCTTGGAGCTCCTAGCCCTCCAGTAATAGTAGATGATATTCGCCTCTAAATTGAAACATTTATCTCTCCTATTGCGCCTTGTAGCTGAAGTCATCCTCCAAATAAAATCCTACAAATAAAAGGTTCGAGGAAACAAAGTACCGTGCTTCTATAGCTCTCTCCTTCACATCATGTATTCCGCAACAAAGTGGAATGTCTTCAATTGTGTTATACCCCCACGGACAAAGATTATAATCCACCAGTCTACACATGTACATCGAAAGCATAGTAGGCAACGCATCTTTACATATCCCCCACTTTCGTCTAAGTTGAGTCTGGGAAGAAGAAGGTTCCCATTGTAGTTCAGTTAAACTCTCGAGGTGGGATGCCTTGCTAATGAATTATACTCTACTCATCAATTTCATGCCAAAGGTCTATCTTAGCCTTGCTTTGTCCCAAAAGCCTATATCCATAATATCTTACGCTTTGCCTAGTAGCTCCTCTATCTGCATGTTGATAGCTAAGGGGGTCCTCCACAAAATAAGCTGATCTCCTACCATGAAGCAACCATATCATCCTACCCTACACAACCTCTACGCCTATACAAATCATCTTCCAAATCCAGGAGTCTCCTCATCTTATCTCAAAGAGATTAGATCTAGAGTCATACTTTGCCTTGAAGCTCTCTCTCCAAATGCAAGCCCCACCCCCATGAAATTTGTCATATGTTTGGCCACAAGCAAGCTCCTCCACATCTGGAAGTCATGGATGCCTAAGCCCTTATGGCTTTTTGGCTTACACACTTCTCCCCAAGAGACATAGTGGACAGCTTTGAAAACAAAATACAGGAAGTATCATGAACTTGCTGGGCAGAGTGGGTGGGGATGGAATCCAGTTAAAAATACACCAGATGCTACTGATGATTTGTGGGAAGAAATTCTTTAGGTGTGATGTAATATTATTTATCAAATTTGATTAACTGTACTAATTCTTTCTGCAACTTATAGTCTTAATTTGTATAGGTTCATTCAGAATATGAATCGTTACAGCATTTGCCTATCTAAAAGTTGTATAGGCATGCAATAAAAACTCATTAACTTCTTAAAGCAAAGAAAACAGGAATGCTTTGAAAAAGCTTTAAGTGAGTTAAATGGCTTAATTTGTTAAAGTGGATTAAAGTTCAAGCCTACCAACTTAATCTGCTTGATTTAAAAAATGTGTTTGACTGTCCAAATGGACCTATGGTAGCTTAGAAGAGGGAGAACCAAAGCACCAAAGAGCAGCAACAGCATTTTGCAACCACCCATAAGCCACTGAAAGTTAATTTTAAGTTGGTTGGTCTTATAGAACCCTTTAAGCTGCTCAGAGATAGTTTAAAAGTTGAAGTTCCTTAAAAATCTAAGCTGCTGATACTATAAAATTTGACTAAACTGTTTCTAAAAGCTCTTTAAGTTGTCTTCTAGGAAACTTAGAGTCCAGCAGCTTAAAGGGATAAGTGAAGCTTATCCAGGGGCTTCCCAAAGCGTTTCAAAGTGCAAACTGTTTAAGCAGTTTAACTTAAGCAATCTACTTAAGTTGTTCAGCCAAAAGTAGCCTACTACAGAAGTTTATTTTACCCTTTAATAAGATAAAGATCCCCATGGCTTTCAGGAAAATGACGAGCATCTTTCAGAATGGCTCTCAAGCCACAGATGCGTTGTGTTCAGCAAAGCAAAAAATAACACGTAAATTGCTCACCTTAGGGCCCATAGTGACCTTCACAGCCTCAGCGAGCTCATTAACACCCTCCAGCATCGCGGCTCTGGCTTCGACGCCGAAATTGAGATACTTCGCCGAGTAGCCCCTGCAACAGACGATCCGACCACCCCACCCCTGTGCCATTGTAAAATGCTCAGCAGAAGAAAAAAAGAAAGGAAGAGAAGCGAGAGCAGAACAACAGCAGAATCACACCTGATTCTTGGAGGCGGAGGCCCTGAACAACAGGAAGGAAAGGAGAACGAAATCAGCCGATACAGAATCAAGGAGACGATAAACTAGCAAACATTTCATCCAAGAGGAGCACGAAAGTGATATCGAACTGTAACCTTGACAAAAAGGAAGCAACCGCAGCAGCTGCACGATACATGGTGAAAGCTATGTCGGCGATTCAGTGATCGAGCGATCAAGCAAGCGAGGGGACAAAGGATGCAGGAGGGTTTAGGGGCCGTTTGTACAGGGGGTTTATCTGGGTTAACTTAAGTTAACCCAGTTAACCCACCAAACAAGTAATAACGCGTAATTTTATTCCTGGGTTAATAAATCCAGCGGGCTTCCCTTACCCCGCCTATCCCTGGGTTTAGCTACCCCAGCCGCGATGCTGGGGTAAGGGCGGAGATGGTGGATCTGGCGCTCTCTCGCGCGCGAAGCCCTCGCGAGCGGTTGGGTGGTTTGCGCTAGCTAGCTGCCGGATGATGGTGCCGCTTCAGGCGCGGCGACGGAGGGAAACTTTCGCTCTGAAACGCAGGCCAGCGCAGTGCCTCTCCGGTAGCGGCGGCCTTCTGGGTTGGTGACGGTGAGTGCTCTTGGTTCAGGTAAACGCGGTTTCCCTACTCTCTGCCTGTCCTAATCGCAGATCTGCCTGACCCTGGGTTTGATGCAGTGGATCCCGTCTGTTTTGCTTGGTTCTGTGCTTTTCATCTTCAGCTTTCATAGTTGATTTTTGATTATTTCACTGTTTTTTCTTGGCTCTGTGATTCTGTGGTATTTTTTCTTGGTTGTGCCTTGATTTTCTGCTGCCCATTACCTCAACCTTTTTTTTTCGTTATATCCTCTATATTTTTCTTGGTTCTGTGCTGTTTACCTTCATCGTTACTGTTTGATTTCCTATTTTCCCACTGTTTTTCTTGGTTCTGTGATTCTGTGGTAGTTTTTGTTGATTCCGCCTGGAATTGTTGATGCCCAATTTCTCATCCATTTTTTTTTATATATTTTCATGATGCAGTGGCTGTGCACTTCTCCAATTTTTTTTCTGATGGCTTAGGGTTGATTATATAGTGTGATCCTCTCTGTTTTCCTTAGTTCTGTGTTGTTTATCTTCAGCATTCCTGTATGATTTTAGATTTTCCACTGTCTTCCTTTGTTCTAAGATTCTGTGATGCTTTTTGTTGGTTCCACCTGGAATTTCTGCTGCCCATTTTCTCTGCTATGGTTTTTTTTCATTATTTACATGCTGTAGTGGCTGTGCACTTCTCCAAAAAAAATTTTGATGGCTTAGGACTGATTGTACAGTGTGATTCCCTCTGTTTTTCTTGGTTCTGTGCTGTTCATCTGCATCATTTCTAGTTGATTTGCAATTTTTTCACTGTTTTTTCTTTTTTTGGAGGGCTGATTGTGCAATGTGATGACCTAGCTTTGTTTCATGTTACCAATGTTATCATTATCATTACCATTTGGCCCTACGATGTTTATCATTTTTCTGATATATTTGCTATGATCCATAGCCATGTTACCATGCTGATTAGGTGAACTTTATTTTATGTGACCAATGTTAAAGCATTCATTGCCATATTATTCAATAATTTATGCTATGTTCCTGTTTTGTCATTATTTATAATGACAGCTCTTATCTCCACTATATTACTCCAGGAATAATTCATTATCCTTTAGTTATTTTTTTGGCCTCTTGTGTGCTTGGTTCTCTATTTATTGCTGAGTTTGGATGGTCATCTTACCTGTACCTCCAAGTTTTAGCATTCTCTCCTAATTGCTTTGCTCTTGCGGCTTTCTAGTAAGTCTACTTTTTCTTAAGTCTCATTCAATATTTATGTTCTGCTATAGTTAAGCTATAGTTCATATATGAATAGATACCACACTTGTTTGCTCAGATATTATACTTTCTCTTGTGCCACTTTTGAGATATGGGCAATGATAAATTTTTGGAGAATTTAAAAAAAAAAAATTTGTAGGTCTGATTAATCGCAAAGTGATTTCATGTTATATGTCAGTTACGCTTGGTATCCAGGTGGAGAGGTAAACATGGAAATGTTTTGCTTTTTGCCGATCCAGGTTACCGTAACCAGCATACAAACTTCTGAGCCCAATACCTTTAGCCTATCAATAAAACTTAATGCTACCCTTTTCTCATTTCAGTATATGTACAGTTTCGGATTTTGATGTTTATTTATTCATTTGATTTCTTCGTAGCTGTTGATTCTTAAATGCATTCAGATTACTTATTAAAACATATAGCTGTACATTTGTAAACTTCCTTCATGTTTCTCTGCTCATTCAGATTTATCTGGTTCTATGTTCTGTCGTGATTTTGGACCTTGTTCAATTTCGTTTAAGTTGAAATTAATCCTTTCTGTTGCAGTCATGGATGCTTCAACATTTTTTTCTTTCACATTCAGAAAGCAAATTTTAAGAAATGTGTCTTTTTCTTTTTCTTTGTTAAGTTGAATTTCTTAGATGAAATTCATTTAGCTGTGATTAGGTTTTATGTTCCATAACTGTAGTACATTTAGCTGTGATTTGAATTTACATCACCATTTACAATTTCTGTTAGGCAATATGTTCTCCGATTTTCGACGCATGGGCCAGAATAAGATATCAATTAGAAAGTCATTGAGAACTATGTCTGCAGATGACAAAATGATAGAAACTGAAGATGAGACACTTAACAGTCCCTCAAACGTAAGGGCGAGTAGAAAAAGTAGGAATCCAAATTTCTCTAATGAAGAATAAATTTTTTATGCTAGTTGTACAGCATATACTGTGGCTCTAAATGGTTTGATGAAGTTTGCTTTCTTGAAACATTCTACTAAGACACCATTTTGTCCATCATTTTAACTTATTTCTAGAGTTTTTTGAAATCTTCTTCTAAGAAACTTTTAAGACATGAATTATTGATCCTAGTTGAGTATGTTACGAGAACTTTAATCGGCTACAGTTTATTAATAGCTAAGCCTTCAGTCATGTATTTTAGTTCAATCTATTTGTTCTTAAGTCTTCTAAAGTCAGTTATAAAGAGACTATCAAATTGCTAAGATACTTGTTGAGAATTTTCATTATAAACCAACCACTATAAAATATTCATGTGAAATCTTGTATACACTTTCTCAACACCGAAGACCGTTAACAGATGATTCGTGTGTCGGCTGGAGGGCTTGTTCATTCTCACCTCATATTTGTAGATGATCTTCTAAAGTTTGCTAAGGTTACCTCCACAGCTGCCTGCCTCAAATCTACTTTGGATGGCTACTGTGCTTCTTCAAGGCAGGCTATTAATCTTGAGAAATCCTCCATCATTTTTAGTTACATCACCTCCAGGATAAGGAGAGTTGTGATTAGGAGGAGATTTGGTATGCGAGAGAGCCAACAATGGCATTACTTGGGGATCCCCCCCTCCATTCATAGACCCACCAAGGCTAATTTTGAGCCTATTATTGGAGCAACCAGGAGATGCATCACAACTTTGGGAGTGGGGAAATTGTTTCTCGCAAGGAGGATTATCTTTATTAATAGTGCACTCACTTTCATGACAATTTATGCTTTTATCGCATATGTTTGTGCTTGCAAAAATCGTTGATGCCATTGAAAAGTTGATATGGAGTTTCCTGTGGAGCAGAGATGTAGAGCGACTGAGTCTCCAGAGATGGACGTAAATGTTCAAGTAAACACGATGGAATTTACTGAACCTGCTTTCGATGCTAGATACGTTTTCGAGGAAGGATCTAGTTTTGCTGAGAACTACATTTTCGTTGAGGATAACAATGTAACATGTGACCCTTCCTCAGGGAGTGGAGGTAAGCGTGCGGCTGAAACAGGCAAGGAACATAAGCGAAAAAAAAAGTTTTACCAAAGAAGATGCAGAGTGCCTACTGTCTGAGGCAAGAAATAAAACAAATATTGCATTGCATACTATGCAACACGCAATGCCTTACACTATGAAAGACGCAATGAAAAAATTAGCATCTATGCAAATATGCAATGATAGATATGTTAAATGAGACTCCTAACAATATCACAGTGTTCATGATGCTAGATGGGAGTCACCTAAAAACTTGGGTTGGTGTTACTGTTGCCCGACATACTCAATTTGGTCGAATGCCAATATTTACCAATCGACCGAACCCATTATTTGATCCTCCCCCCACTTTTTAGCGTGAAATTGAGCAATTTATTCTTTGTCTTTAATATTTTTAAAAATGGTTGTTTTCGGTTTGTTGTACTACTGTTTGTTGAACCTCTTAATTTTGATGAAAACAATTAATTTAGTATTATGGACTAATCATCTTACTAAGTGTGCTTTCAGGTCATTTATATTATGATTAAGGTGAAAGTCCAAGTTCAAGTTCAAGAAAAGAAGTTTATTACTTGGTTCTTTTTCATTTTCTTTTCTAGGACTTAATTGTAAGCATGCATATTTTTGCCAAGGATTTAACTTATACTTAATCTTAGTTAGCCTAAGGTCTATCCATTCTTTGTTAATCCTTGCTGAAAATTTCATCTCCTTGAGCTGCAGGAAAAACCGGTCGATTTCCAAAATCGACCGGATCTCTCTGGACTGGCCCAAACTCAGCTGCCTAGCTGACCGTTTGGCCTATCCAAATTCCCAAAAATTGAGAATATCTTATGTCCACTGTCTTGTTTCTTGCAGCCCACCTTTTAAATATATTTTTATTTGGAACATCTCTCAAAAACTATTTATTCACTCTTTGTTCATTTTTAAAATAGAAAATATTTGCACTTCCCATTTCACTTTGTCATTTCAGCAGTCCTTGAGTGTTATGCTGAATGTATTGTCCACCTAAACTCACTAAACTAGTTTTAATCTATCTCAGGTGGCACCTTCTCTTCATTTTAACTCTTGGGTGAAAACTTGGGTGTTTTTAGCCACTTGATTAATTTATTCCTTTTGCTAAAAACAAAACCCTTTTTAGCATNTATTAAGCTTCTTGCTTACAACCTGCTGTAAGTAAATATAAGCATTCATTTCCTGCTATTCTGTAATAATCTTCCTGCCCGAAAATCTTCCAACTCTCCTTCAAGCTTCTACTTGCAATCAAATCTTCTCAAGGAGAAATAAAAGAAGAAAGAGTGCTGCGTTTTTTCACTGCTCTGAAAGCCAAGACCAGTAATTCCTATTGTTTACATTTCTTCTAGGCTTTTCGGTTTTGTCGCTGCTTTCAGTTTTTCATAACTGAACCTTCACTGTTTTGTTTCTGTTGGAATACAAAAGCAAGATTGTTAGCTAATAGTTTCATATCTTAAAGCTTGCTTTTTCTGAATATTTTTGAGATACCTTCTTCTTTCTTTTATCCCAAGATTATAGAAATTAATCTTGGACTTCTACGAGTTTTCACCCTTGGCAAAAGTTGTTGTATGCATAGAGCTCTTCACTGTAATTTATTTTTTTGTGCTTAAGTTGTAAGTGAGCTAGCAAAGCTAGCAAAATCTTGTACCATTCTGTATTTTTCTCTGAGATTATTTTTGTAGGTTTGCTCGGCTTTGGTACCTGTAAAAAGCCGTGGTGTGTAGGTTTTCTTGGCTTTGGTTCCTGTAAAAAGCCATAGGATTGTATCGGGTTTATTCGGCTTTGGTTCCCGTAAAAAGCCGGGGGGATTTAGTGGAATTTTCCATTTGAGGAGCGTGGGGAGTGGACTAGGCGGTAAGCCGAACCACTATAAATCTGCTGTGTTCTTTTCTTTTTGCTCCTGATTCCTTTGGACCAAAAGTTATATATCATACCTAAATCTAAGTATTTTAAAGGTATACAAAACCTAAAACATCTTTATTAACAACTGATATATAAATAATAAATTCTAAAAATATTATTTCTGGTCTCTGTTATTTCATTTCTGCACTGCTCTGTGAACCTTGGTCGATTCCCAAAATCGACCGGATTGTTCGGGAAAATTTTCTGCACTATTTTGAGAACCTTGGTCGATTCCCAAAATCGACCGGATTGTTCGGGAAAAATTTTTTGCACTGCTTGAGAACCTTTGGCGAATCCCAAAATCGACCGGATTGTTCGGGAAAAATTTTCTGCACTGCTCTGTGAACTTTGGTCAATTCTCAAAATCGACCGGTCTGTTCGGGTAAAATTCTCTGCACAGCTTTTTCTTATTCAGGTGATCTCTGAACTCAGTATACTTGGACAATTTGACAAACTTAAGTATACTACCTCTTATTTCCTTCTTTTTCTTAACTAAAAGAAATCATTTTAAATTATTTTTAATCCCAATTCACCCCCCCTCTTGAGAAGTCTCTGGGCCAACACTGTTTAACATTACAATAATAATATTGTTTTTTCTATCATTTAGGGTTGTAATATTGTCTCGTTGTATTGTATTGTTGAAATAATAAGATATATTTATATTCTCAATTTAGTAGTTGACTGTTTGTTATAATATGCTACAGATGAATATTAGCCAATTTTATGGGAATGAGGTTGCCAACCTCATTACATGCTTAGATGAAGAGGCAACATTACTAGAATTTATTTCTGACTTTGCTGAGTTAGATCAATCTCATGTACAAGTTCCTCGAGTTATGTATGATAGACTGTACTCCGATAATTTGTACATCTATGAGATCTTAAATGGGCATGATGTGCGAGCATACAACTATTTTCGTATGCCTGCACAAGCATTTATTGGCCTGAGGGACCTGCTAGCATACCGTGGTGTTCTAAGAGACACTCGATTCATGCTAGCAGCGGAGCAGTTAGCAGTATTTTTGCGAGTTATTGCTCAAGCTGATAGCTATCGCAGTGTGTGTGAATTTTTTCAACACTCACTAGAAATAGTTAGTCGTAATTTTAGACAAGTTCTACAATGAGTCCTGACTTTGAAAGATGATTTCATTGTACTTCCAGATTCGACCACTCCATGTCATCCACACATCCGAAATAACTCACATTTTTATCCATACTTCAAAGATATCCTAGGTGCCATTGATGGAACACATGTTCCTGCCGTAGTTCCTGTTCACAAGCAAAATCAATATAGAAATAGAAAAGATTTCATATCTCAGAATGTTATGACTGCTGTCTCTTTTGATCGATAATTTGTATATGTTGCAACTGAATGGGAAAAATCGGTTGCTGACATGCGTGTTCTTAAATGGGCATCCGAGCAAGGTGGTTTTTCGATACTGCAAGGTAATTTCAGTACTATCATATATTCGATTTTTCATATTTATAGTGATTTTTTCTTGTGTTCTGAATAAATCAGGAAAGAAGTACTTAGTCGATTCTTGATATGCTAATAATGACAAGCTTTTGGTACTAGTACGTCGTGTACGATATCATTTGAGTAGTTTTCGTAATCGTTCACAGCGAAGATATGAGTCTCCTCAAGAGTTGTACAATCATAAGCACGCTCAACTGAGAAATATTGTTGAACGCACGTTTAGTATATTAAAAAAACGGTTTAAAGTATTAACTGATATGAAACTGTTTTTCTTTAATATACAAGCGGATATTATTGCATGTTGTATTTTGCATAATCACATTAGTAGATATCATGGTCATGATACCTACTTTAACATGCGGGAGGCTGACATAGAGCAAGAGGAGAGTTTGGAGGAAGAGGCTGAAGAAGAAGACCAAGCAACTCATATACCTGTAACTCAACAACGACGGGGGGAAATTATTCGAATGACAATTATTGAACAAATGTGGATGAGCCAAGTTAATTTGTACTAAAATTTTGAAGTGATTGACATGCTACTACTACTCATTATATCATATTTAATTATACTTTATTTATTATAGGGCGTAGTGAATCGATGATGATCATGGTGCTCAACTGTACGAGGATGTTGATCTTGATGAATATCTGCAATTTCATATTTTTTTATCATTTATGATGAAGATTGTATTATTTCTGTATTTAATAGACCAGTTAATATCTTTTTTCTATTTTATTTTTGTTTATTTACTATCCTGAGTTAACTTATTTATTTGTCAAACTAAATTTAAGGATATTCTAGGTTAACCCGGGTTAGCATCCAAACATCATATCCCCATTAATAACTTACCCCAGCTCCCCAGCTGGGGTAAGTTATTAATAGGGATAAGCTTACCCGGGTTAGCTTATCATACCCCCTATCCAAACGGCCCCTTAGGGTTTTGCGTTCGAGAACTTTTTTAATTGTGTGCAGGGGTGAGAATCATCTGAGGTCTAGCAGAGTCGAGCACTGTTCAAGTTGTTTCGTCTCAGTTAACTTCACCTTTAAACGGGCTAATTCAAGTACCCTAACAACAATAATAATAAATAAATTTTTTTTAATTATTCTACACAAATTTTATTATAAAAAAAATTATTTTACTTCATATACTCAACAATTTTTAATAAAAAATCAACTTTATTTCACATCCTAAATCAAAATATTTAAATCGAGTATTTTGATCTAGGATGTGAAATAAAATTAATATTTTTATTAAAAATTATTGAGTATGTGAAGTAAAATAATATTTTTTATATTAAAATTTATGTAAAATAATTAAAAAAATTATTTATTATTATTATTGTTATTTTTTAAACTAGTACCATTTTGATCCTGATTTTGATCCTCGCGCCAAACAGGGCATAAAAACTAAAATTTTAAAATTTAAAATAAATTAATTATACTTATAAAATCATCTAATATATATTTTAATGGCAACTAATATAAATTTATATATAAATAATAAATAATTATATTGAGCGCTTTAAATATCTTGGATCAATCATACAAATTGATGGTGAAATAGATAATGACGTTATTATCAAGATTCAAGCTGGATGGGTAAAATAGAAAAATACTTATGGTGTGTTGTGCGATAGAAAAATCTCATCCAGAATCAAGGATACATATTTATAAAACTGTAATAAGACCAGCGATAATATATGATGCTGAATGGTAAATTCAGAAATGAAGATGCTAAGGTGGATGTGTAGATATACACGAACAGATAGAATGAGAAATGAGTATATCCGAAAGAAAGTTGGTGTTGTGCCAATTGAGGATAAACTTGGAGAAAGTCAGCTTAGATGGTTTTGACATATAAATCATAAGCCGATTGAAGCTCCAGTTAGAAAAATTGAGTTATTGATTTTGGCAATGTATGTAGAGAAAGAGGGAGACAAAAGAAGACATGATAAAAAACTATAAAGAATGATCTTAGTTAGTTAGACTTAGATAAGGATTTGGTTACTGATAGAGCGCAATGGAAATAACGGATTCATGTAGCCGACCCCAGTTAGTGGAATTAAGACTTGATTGTTATTGTTGTAATAAATAATTATATTATTTATATTTAAAAATAAAATCTAAGCTAAGTTTATTCAATATTATATCAATCTAAATATTTAGTAATTATTAATTTTTGGACTAAACTCAAACTCCTTTAAGAAATTGTTAGTGAATGGATCACAGCCCCAATCTCATAGACAAAATATTAACATATTAGTGAAACTTTGTGAAACATGATTATATTATGTTATAACATAAAAAAATTTCTGCATTTTTTTTATGATTCAGAATTTAGGTAATCAGCTCACATATTTGTTCAACAAAAATTCAAAATGATCAATTTCTACTTATAAATTACCAAATGACATTGAGATGAACAAATACGATTAAAATAATTTAAAGTAAATGTCATCTTAGTTACTGAAGTTTAGGAATAATATCAAATAGATTTATTTACATATTTTTTTAATTTTTTAAATAAAAAATATAGTTAAATTAAATATATAATTATAAAAAATCAAAAATGCTTCTTTCTCAAAATTAAAATGATATTCAATTAAAATAATAATAATAAAAATAATAATATTAAATTTTATTATATTTTACATAAATTTTAATTTAAAAAAATTTATGTTATTTTATTTTTAATAAAATTATCAATTTTATTTTATATTCATGACGAATGAAATATTTTAATTAAGAATGTGAAATAAAATTAATAATTTTATTAAAAATAATTAAATATATGAAACACAACTTTTTTGAGAAAAATTTATAATGTTCTTGTATCAAAAATTTTATATGGGACATTGTATGATAAGCAGCCTCAATTTTTATCATATTTTACTTGTATCAAATATCCACATAATTGTTCTCTAAAAAAATAAAAATAATTTATTCTTTTCAAAAACCATATATTACATTAATTTTTATTATATTTTACATAAATTTTAATATAAAAAAATTAATTTATTTTACATTATATATTATTTTGGGATAATTACACTCAGATTTCTGACTTTAAAGTTTATTATCATACATATCCACGTTTTTTAAAATATAACATCGAGTCTCTAGTTTTTAAAAAAATATCATATGGGTTCTTTTTTTTATTATTAAAAAAATTTAAAATTACCANTGCGCGCGGCCGTGCAAAGACCGCGGCTGCCAAATCGGGTGAAGAAAGAGATAAGAGTATAATGATAATTTTTAAATTTTTTTAATAATAAAAAATAAAAAAGAACCCATATGATATTTTTTAAAAAACTAGAAATCAAGATGTTATAATTTTAAAAATATAAATCTATGTGATAATAAGCCTGAAACTCAGAAATCTGAGTGTAATTATTTTTATTATTTTTAATATATTAATTAATTTTATTTAATATCTAATAAATTTTTTATATAATTAATTTTATTTTTCATTAAATACATATCCTAAAACAAATCATTAATTTTCTAACACCTGACAAAAATGTTTCTGGAGTCTTGGAACTACTCCAGATTATGGAGCCGTTTTGGCTGATGATGCCCATGCCGGAGAAGAGCTCACCGGCGAGGAGAGCTCACCGGCGACGAGATTTCCGACGCTGTGCCGTGGGCAATGATGCAATTGAAGAAGTTTGGATGGCAGATTAAGCCCTTCCTTTTAAGAACTAAACTCTTTAAGATTTTCAGATTAAACCGAAATTAATCAGGATCTAGGAAGAGATCTGATTCCAATTTTCCAAAAAAAAAATCAAAATATAAACACCCTCATCCAAAAATAAAATA
Organism: Apostasia ramifera; assembly: GCA_019297695.1. Lineage (NCBI taxonomy): Eukaryota > Viridiplantae > Streptophyta > Magnoliopsida > Asparagales > Orchidaceae > Apostasia > Apostasia ramifera. Next base: position 138,420 of record JAEMOT010004236.1, on the reverse strand, counting down.
AAATTACATAAATAATTACAACTAAATTGACATTCAGTTACACCATGTAAGGAGGATGAAGTCTGACAGGAGAAAAATAGTTCATCTTAAATTTCTTAAGCACAGCAGATAGTGATGACAGATGTATCAAAAAAGGAGAAAAATACAAATTGCACCTTGAAAAATGCAAATTTTGATACTTTTGCATCTATTTTGTAACCTGAAAATTAATAATTTTTGACAATTTGCACACAAAAAAAATAAAAAAACAGACATTTTGCAATCTTAAAGACCATAAATTTGGGATGAATGATGCTTTCTGAGAGTGAAAAATTGCATTTTGCTCCACAAAAAGGCCTCACAATAACTAATAATATCAAAACATACAAAAATCAAATTATAAATGGAACCACAATCTACTTTCTCCACCAATAGAACCCTCATCATATTTTCTCAGAAATACAGATGGAAAACGTACACAATTCATAGTCATCACCTAAAAAAATCTAAAGTAGAAAATCATTTACACCAAGAACTACACCAAAACAGGACCAAAATGNTGTTATTTTTTAAACTAGTACTATTTTAGTCTTGTTTTGGTCCTCGCGCCAAACAGGGCCTAAATTCCACTTTCTTGGGCCTCACTGCACAGAATTGAATGGTGAACAAAACTTAAAAGCAAACTTAAAGCACTATTTGTTTCAAGATTAAAATCCAATTTGAAGCCACAATCCCCAAAAAACTGAAGTTTTTCATTTTAAGCACAAAACTAAAATCTAAATCCCAAGGTTGAATAGAAGCTTGTTATAATCCTGAAGTAAAGTGACGTTTTAAGCATGTAACCGAGCATTAGATGATTTCACCTCTTTCTCAAAATGTGGTTTGTTGGCCTGTTCCACAGGTTTATTCTGCTTAATCTTGTTGACGATGCTGTCGGCCCGGGAAACAATTTTTGAAACAGAGAAACCAGCTTCTTCGAATATTTTTGCTTTTTTGGTGATTAAGGAATTTCGCGACACAACATCAATTCCATCGTATGTCCAGACACCAAGAACAGCCTCTCCCTTAAGACCAATGGCAATCCAACCAAGTCCACCAGCTGCTATGTCAGTAGAACTTCCCTCCCAATTATCACCTCTTACTCTGAATTCAGTTCTCATCCATTCGCCAAGCTCACCAATCCGCTTCTCACCAATAGGTGGCTGAGAATCAAAGGAAAAAGGAATTAGTCGTCTCAAATGCGTTACATCAAATAAAAGCTTGAAAAAATTACATTAACTACCAAATAAAGATAATATCACATCTAATACACACCGCTATTTCCATTTGTAACATAAATAAATTTTAAATACCGTGATAACAACACTGGTTAAATTCTGTCAAAGACAGTACTTTATCAAACGTTAAATTAAGCAGGTTAATTCTCAACATGCCACCAAACCAAAGTAAATATATATATATATATATATATATGGTGCTTGCAACAACACTTTACGGGCAAAGAGACGAGGTGAGTCCTGAGAGGCTGACGGACACGAATCCAGAGAAATAATATATGCTCCTGCAAGGAAAAGAAGAAAGAGAGAAAACAAGGACAAGCAGAAAAAAATACGCACAGATGTTTGCGTGGAAAGATCCTCCTACATTCACATAGATTTGCGTATTTCTCTCTTGTTCCTTGTAGGAGAACACATAAATACTCTAAATTACTATCTCTCAGGCCGCAGCTATCCTCTCTACAAAGTTCATTATACACAACACATTTGCATAAGAGTGACATCAAAACAACTAAAATAAATATTCTCGGCAGCTTATTGAAAGTTAATAAGCATGTTCTTTTTTTGATATTTAACATTTCTTTGTACTATAAAAAAAATATTAGGGTTGGGTGTTTAACATATAATCTTATAATTATTCTTCTAGTGTTCTATATAATTGCCACCAAAAAAGTTTAATGACACATTGGAATCAAGAAACAAATAGCATGAAAGTAGAGGTGACCTGTAACTGCCGACCAACGTGATCATCCAGCATTGAAGATGCATTCTCCTTCTTCCCCATGTGCAGTGGAAGCAAAGGTGAGGCCCATACTGTAAGATAGATAGAATCCACGGAAGCTTGTTCTACATCAATCCTCACCAATCCACCGATATGAACAGAATGGCCTGCCTGTCCCATGAAGATTGTGGCAGATTGTGAAAAGCAGAACTTCAGGAGAAGTTTGGAATTAAATGAAAAATAATCACATCACTAATGACATATCAACTGACAGGTTACAGCAGATTGTACTGTTCGGCAGGAAAATAAACGAATTCCAGAAATAATGCAAGTTTGTCAAGCTACACTGATCAAATGCTGGCTGTGTTTGGTTAGAGATTTATACCCCCCAATCCCAATTTTAATCCAAGGTTTATTATAGAATTCCCAAACACCAAATGAGATCAAATTCTAATTCTAATCCAAGCTCTTTAATTCAATTTCTAGTTTTGATCCCAACCTACTATGACCTGACATTTGAAAAATATTTCATTAAAATGGCTTTAATCCCAATTTATTCTCATCACCAACCAAACAACCTTTTCATTTTAGGAACAAAACTGAACTAAAAAATATAAGCACACTTGTTTATTCCCACTAACATTTCATGTGACATGTACATAACAGGATTATAGATGTTATCTTACCCTACAATAAAATTCAGATGGATAAAACTATAGTGCTAGACAAAAATGCTATGTTAATGCTAAGGCTCTATTTGGCCAAAGCTACTTAAAGAGTTACCTGAAATTTTAATCTGATTTAGAAAAAAAAAATTCTAGTCTAAGCCATCTCTTGGACTGCTTAGATGTAAGCAGCTAAACTTATGTTTATGGCTGCATTTGGCTATACTCGCTAAGCCGCTAAAGCTATTTCCTAAAAGTTAAATGGTTGGGTTGCAAACGCATCCATATGGTGCTGCTTAAGGACTACCTATCTAAACTGCTTTCTTGGGATTAAGTGGCTTAGAAGACTGTATGGTAAGCCATCTTATCATTTACTCTCATCTTCTCCCATGTTTCATTTCACATGCTCCCTTGTTCACCCTTTCCCATCCTGCTGCTGGCAACCCTATAGCTATCCGGACAAAATGCTGCATCCTGCTCAATAAGCACCAACAACCACAAAATCACATCATTTTGGTTAGAACTCGCTTTTCAGGGTATATTTGGTAGATAACAAGATATATGCAATTGATCTTCACTGAAACTATTCAGCTACATTTTCATTCAACATTATAGATCATTGCCAATTGTGGAATATTATTTTGGGCAAATTACAATTAGGACTATGAGGTCATGGCATAATATCTCACAAGTCCACATTTATTAAATTCTCTTTTGGATTTCTGAGATAGGTTAAGTGTGGCTATATGTGCTACGTAAATCAACTGCATTATTTACAATCCTTGTTATGTGAGAGAGTTTACAAGCACAAAATAATACAAGCAATGCAAAAGTTGGGTCCATCAAGTGATCGTACTTTGAGTGGACCTCGTATTGTTCTCGGGTAAAGCTGATCCATGTTGTTGGCTATGGCTCTTAGGTGAGTTATAGGATTTGTGCATCATCCAGAAAGCTCCCATGGAGTCGCCTTCTATTCAAATTTCTTATAACTCGACTGCTCTTTTTCTTGTAACCTTTAAGCCTTCATAAGTTACGTGTTTCTCCACTATATGGCCTATATGGGTGAATAGTCTGCTCTCACCTTATTGTAAAAGCAGGCAATTAAGGTGAGGGCAACATACAACATAGCATAAGCAGTAATAGAAGACGTCACCACCAGAGAAAAGGGTCTTACTATTCACTACCTCTGTCACAACTGTCCTCTATCTCTCCCTCTCCATCCCATGATAATGAACTCTGCTCGTGACAATTTTTCACCTAACAATGCTAAATAGAAAGGATAAAGGGAGATAGAGAGAGGGAGAGAGAGATGGGGGTATTCCATATGCTGAGGTATTGGGGTGGTTTAGATGGAAGAGGGAACGAAAGGGATCAAGAACTCTGAAGAGACTAGTGGGTGAAGGGGTATGCGATAGCTTCCACCTAATGGCGTTGAAGACAAAAGGAGGGAGGAGGCATTTCCTCTGAATCCACCATGGCCTCTCCTTATTGCCTCCTAACTCCTTAAACCCCATCAACAAGAGAGAGAAAGAGAGAGAGCAACGGATTTGCTGTAGCAGGCGTCTTTACTTATGAGGTGGCTTTGCCTCTTTCCTAACCTTACCTGGCAGTCATTCCATTTGAAGGAGAAAAGAGCAATGGAGATGGAGAAAGAAACAAGAGAGGGTGGGGGGAGGGAGAAATAAAAGGAGAATTAAACTATAAAACTATTTGTTTTTTCTTCACAAACAATTGATGGAGACTGTCTAAATGAACTTGCATGAACTGTTTTCCTCAAGGACCTAATTGAAAATGTTAACCTATCACAAGGGCCCAAAAAAGAGAATTTAAAAAACATAAACATGTATATTATTCCCTAGTTTCAGGAACCTGATGTAATTTACCCTGCTCTTTTCTAGAGATAATTTTGTAGATCCAAAAACCTTAGCCCGTCATATCAACTAACTTGGTCATCCCACAATTTAGATGCAAAAGGAGTTCCCTCAACTTAAACTAATAGTCATATGAAGTAGCCATTCTTTCTAATAGTGTTATTGTAAGAAACATAAGAGCTTTGCTAGTAGGCGGCATAGGTGTGGCTGATAAAATGCGCCAAGACATCCTATTTGAAATGAACGTAGGACTGGATGTAATCGCTGGGAAGCCCAATATACCAATCATAGGTCAGTCCTCGAAAAGAATAGGTCATCGGATAGTAGAAAGTGAACTTCTTCAGTTGGAGGAAACAAAGAGACCCTTCAAACAGTTGTATGTGCTCACGTTGGTCTGTTGTCCCGTTGAAGAAAGCAGTAATAAAATGTGAAAAAATAAATAATATTAGGATTTAGGTGGTTTGGAGAGGTCCTAGGTGGTGAGTACAAGGAAGTTGAGAGGGAGGGAGAGGGAGGGAGGGAGGGAAAGAGAGAGAGAGAGAGATCTTAGTGCCAAATGAAAAAGCTCCTGGAGAACCCCCAAGAAAGAATCCCCTCTCCGTAGCTAAGTTGCAGTATTTATAATAGCTATAAGGAGACTATGGGAGGGAAAGGCTTCACCTCATCTTAGCCGTATGGGGTGAGCAAGAGACCTTAGCAGCCCGAATCTTGCCACGTCGGCCTATGCTTTGGTGAGAGAACTGTCACGACAATCCATGGCGTCAGAGGAACATCTAGATTGTCAGTGAGGTAGCGCTAAGCATTCCCTTTTCGTATGGTTGGTGTGGCCTTTCACTCGAAAGGGTAGCCAGGACCATTTCAATATCTTCGCACCTACACGCTACCTCCCTAGAATAGAGGAGACTGATAAGCGGAAGTGCTAACCACAATAGCACAATTTAAGTTCAAATGACATTAAAAGAAATCTTTATCACCTTTGATATACTCAAAACACTAAATTAGATTTAATACAAATTTAATCTAGCTTCCCACTTGATTTCACAGCACATTATGGCAAAGGACAATATCAAAAGATTATTGTAATGCACTGCATTTAATCTGAATTTAATATCATTTACAACACATAGGATTAGAATAATTATAACCTCATAACAAAATAACTTTTTCAGTTTAAGCTCAACATTTAACTCAAAGTTTAACCTCATATATAGGCTAACTTGCTATACTACCGAACTAAATGAGGGATGCCATGTCCAACAGAAGAAAATATACAAAAACATAAGCTAACCTTGATACGATAAGTCCTTGGTTTAAGCTCTTTGCACATATGCACTAATTTCTGCTCTTCCCTCGTCAACCTTGTCGTAATTTGGTAAGGATGAAGTATCCCAGGAGTATCAAACAGCTTCGCCTGACCACAGAGAACACCCTCTATCCTTAAAATCCCCAGCGTAGTCCCAGGTACAGGTGCCTCCGTCAAATGGCTCATCTTCCCTCCAACACTCTTCCCCATGGCATTGATCAGCGTAGACTTGCCGGCATTCTGAGCCCCGACAGCCCACACATTTCCTCTGGTTCCCGCCATCTCCGCCACCTGCTCGACCAAATTCCTCACCCCCCAATCCTTCACCGCGCTCACCAAATGCACTCCAGCCAGCTTGATCGCGCCACAGGCATGAGCACGCCGCCGCACCCACTCATCCAGCACCTCTGGCGAGATGGATGGAGGCAAGAGGTCAATCTTAGTGACGACCAGGACCACCCGAGGAACGTTAGCCGGTTTCTTCTCCTTCCAGGCTCGGGCGTTGCGCTCGATGGAGGCGGAGATGTATCGCGCAACCTTGCGGGGAAAGGAACCTTCGAAGTCGGCGGCGTCCACGACGAGGAGGACAACAGATCGGGGGCCCGAGGGGGACGCCATTTTGGGAGCAACCATGCGATCAAAGTCGAAGTCGGGAAGGAGGTTCTCAGCAGAGGGGACCTTGACGCGGCCGTAATGGCGGAGAGAGTGGCAGCGAGCACAGACCAGTGGCTTCCTATCTTCGGCATTAGAATCAGGGTTAACGTCAGGAAAAGTTTCATATTTGTTTTCCGCAAGCTCTAGGAGGAGGCCAGCTTTCATGGAGAGGGAGGTCTGGGGATCAGAAGTCGAGGACAGTGGGAGGGGTGAGATGGCGGCGCGGTGATCGGCAGATTTGGGAGATGGGCGGACGAAGAAGCCAGGTAGGGAAGGATCCATGTCCTGCATATGGACGCCACAGCCGGGACAAAGGGGGAGGGAGGGAGGGGGGAAGTTGGCGTCGTCAGTGTCGTAGCATCCGCCACGGAGGAAAGCGAGAGAGAAAGGAGAGGGGGACGAGACGGGTTCTGAGCTGAAGAGCCGCAGGACGGAACATAGAGAACTTAGCGTCGGCGGCGGCAGCGGCGAAAGTGGGCAGATCGTTGGAGGAGAGAGAGGAGAGAGATAAGGGAAAGGATTTAGCGGCGAGAAACAGAAGGAGAGAGGGAGGGGATGCCGCAGAGGTTTTGGAAAAGAGAGCCGTCGGACGATCGAAAGCATTGCCGGGGTGTTCGACGACGGCCGGCTGCGGAAGGGTGCGGGAAGAAGTGTTTTGCCGGTTCGGGTTTGGGTTAATTACTTCAGGATACCTGAAGTTAAGATTCACTTGTATATGAGTCTTGACCATGAATATTTCAAATAAAGTTCCTCAAGTCTCAATTTATTTCATTCAGATCCACAAGATCTGCTAATCCCATATATTCAACTACTAAAATGGCCTTTGTGAAACTTTAATCTTCCTTCATCTCCCAAAAAGTAAAAAGTAATAAAAAAATACAATTTAAAAAATTTAAGGACATTTCTCTTATAATCACTATTGAAAAATATCAACTTAAGCAAACAATATTTCTCTTTAGGCTAATAATCTTAAAAAATAAGACATCTAAACTCATATAAGATTCAAATCTCATTTCTAGACTGATATAACACAAAGTTAGTTTCTCTTTGTTAAATTTATAACTTTCTATACGACTCAAAAACCAAATATTACATTACATTTCTATCTGAGTAAAAAAGAAAAAATCAATTTTCAAAAAAAGAAAGAAAGAAAGAAAATATCATCGGCTCATAAGAAAATATCATTTGTTGTTACTCATCCAAACTTAGTTTTTTCAAACAATGTTAACACTCTCAGTGGTTAATTTGTCGGCTATAGTATTGATCCAATATCTTAGCTGGAATTCGGTGCAAAAGATCTCGAGGAAAGATTAGCAGGAGAGTTTGCGCAAGTTTGAGCGATTAAAAGATGCTGCTAGTATAGTATGTCCCCGGGTGACAATTTCCTCTCAAATATGTCCAGAAACTCAAGATATAACTGCAGCAATTTCAAATGTAATAGATGGATCGGTGAAGCTATGTATATAATTTTGTGAGACAAGTATATATGTATATTTCATCATCTTGAGAGAGAAAGAGAAAGAGAGGGAGAGAGAGAGAGAGAAAGAGATCAAATCCTCGGATGAAAATGCCTCCTCTCCAACAACAACTTTCATAGCTTGAACGTCATTTCCAATAGCAGAATTTGCGTAAAGCTATTACACGAAAGATGCAGAACAACAAGAATAATAAAGAATTTGGGGCAGTTGAGGAGAGCCCAACGAGTCATGGTCAAGCGAGTTAGAACTCAAGGTTTTCATTATTGAGATGAGATGATTAATACATATTCAATCTCGTGTTGATTCAAGCTAAGTTCTTGCATCATACTAACAAATAATATTACAGGTAAAATTACATTAAGTGGGTATCTATACTTAATCTTGGATATATAATCTTCATAATATGGGTAGAGACTTAAATATTTCATACTTACAATGCCAAGAACCTAAATATGTAACTTATGCATAATTGTCGGTTAATTCCATTTCTAATTTTGTTGACTTTGAGTTCTAAGAAAATCAAGTCAATTATGATCGAATTCAATTAATTATTGAACAGAATCATCCATTTCAAAATGGGATATCACGTAGCGATGAGGTCAAATCGATAGTATAATACCTGATTCGATACATCAACATGATCAGCATGGGTCATGCCCTCACCGATAGCACTCTGCAAGCAAGACAGGTCACCAAAAGTACTTAAATTCAGCAAGGAGTGATTATGATTTCAAAGTAGCATGAAAAAACTAAACATATTTGATTTATGATATACCTTCATCAAACGTGAGAGAGGAGGAACATTGATATCTGTTAGCATCAAAGAGACAGGAAGCTTAGAGCCTCAGCTCAGAAAAGTACAAAGACTATCTAACAATCAAAAGTTTGGTGCTGCACTGAGAGAAAAAAGAGGGTAAAATAACATCCAGTTCTCTGAGATCTCAGGTCAGTTGCACATAGTTTCCAACTTTTCAATTTGATGCATTTGAGTCAGGAGTCTCACAGTCTCTCTTAATTGGCTCTAACCATCATGTCTTCGGTTCGAAGAATTTTCATATACTAGAATACTAGATGTCTAAAATCTCACGTTGTGAAATCACAATAAAAAAAGAGATTCAAAATCAATTTGAAACGGAGAAGAACATAAGCATGAGGAATAATTTTGGGACCGAGTCGGAAATATGGTATACAAACATATAAGAAAAAAGACTCTGAACATATGCTAAAAGGCTTTAAGTTTGGAGAGAGCAATTTTAGGCATTTTTATCCTCTCAATTTAATAAATAAAAATTCATAATTTATGGCTTCTGGAACTCCATAGATGAGAATTCAATGCAACTCATTGAACTCAACCACTTTAATTTTTTTCTGCTGCTATGTGGAATCATAAAGATAGATTCACAATATTGAGAGATCAATATTTGATCTAGTTAGTTAATAAAACCCGAATTAAAATATTTTATATCAAATTTCGATTATTAAATTTTGGTCTTCTTCAAAATGAATGGTTTGAATGGATTCCAGAATTTCCTATGCTGTTTATTAAAAAAATATATTTTGACAAATGTATTTTAAAATTGGAATAATTACCTACATGCCACACTATTTAGCTTTATTTATGCGTTACCCATCCATTTTTAGTTAATTACGCTATGCACACTCAAAATATTATAAAATCTTACATACACACACTTTCACTTGTTTCCATTATAATGAGCAATTATAATTTTCTAATAACCTAACTATAGTTAGGTTACAAAAAATCTAAATCGTTCATCATATTATTTTAAGGATATTTAAATATATTTTGAGTGAAAATCTTAAAACTTTGATGTTTAGGTTGTAGTAAGGGAAGAAAATATCTGCAACGTGAATTGATTTTAGGACAGATCAGCGCTTTAGTGTGACATCGAGAAAGAAAAAAAAAATGTACTACTAAGAGTAAAAATATAATTTTAATGATTTATTAATGATTTTTTTTTTTTCAAATAGATTTTGACTAAATTTTAACTTAAGTATGTGTATGTAAGATTTTATAATATTTTTGAGTATGCATAGCGTAATTAACTAAAAATGGATGGATAACGCATAAATAAAGTGAAATGGTGTGGGATGCATGTAATTATCCCTTTAAAATTTCACTTGTCTTTATATTTTTAATGGTAAATATAATCTAGGCAATGAAACTAATAGGTATATTAAATCAAAAGCTTAATAAACTAACATATTAATTTGAGTAATATTGAAGTAAAACTACAAATTCTTGCTATGCATGCTGTAGTTCTGATTAGTAGTTGCATGAATTTTTTTTCTGTTAGGAAAATTCCAGATGCTATTTTTATCAATCAAGCAAACTATGAAAGAGTTTATGATTTAAGATTTGCCCTGTTTGGCGCGAGGACCAAAATGGTACTAATTTAAAAAATAATAATAATAATAATAAATAAATATTTTAAATCATTTTACACAAATTCAAATATAAAAAATATTATTTTACTTTATATACTCAACAATTTAAAATAAAAATATCAATTTTTTTCCACATTCTAAACCAAAATATTCAAATCAAGTATGTTGATCTAAGATGTGAAATAAAGTTTATATTTTTATTAAAAATTATTGAGTATGTGAAGTAAAATATTATTTTTTTATATTTGTGTAGAATAATTAAAATAATTTATTTATTATTATTATTATTATTTTTTAAACTAGTACTATTTTAGTCATGTTTTGGTCCTTGCGCCAGGGCTATTATGAAAGTATAAATTATTGAGTATGCCACCTTTTGGGGAAAAATGAAAGTATAAATGGGAGCTTATCAAGAAATATGATTTGAAATATTTTAAACTTATGAATACTCCAATGGGCTCAACCATCAAGCTCGACCCAGATAAAAATGATGTTAAGGTAGACGAAGAATAATGTAATATGATTTTTACTTTACTTTATTTAACTATTAGTCATTCTAATATTACGTTTAGCATTTACCTGTGTGCTTATTTTCAATTTCAAGATAATCGCATTTAAAGGTCTTTGAGTTTTCTGATATCTAATAATCATCTCAAGTTTAAGGTTATTATAACATCTCGTATCTCAAATATAGAGATATTATTTATTTTGATTTTAGAGAACTGTGAAACTTGAGTATTTCTCTAAATGTCGGACATTCTAGTGCTATTCTAGCTTAGAAATTCTAAATTATAGAGTTTCTCATCATTAACATCGCAGTTTTTTCTCAAAAGGCTCATCTACTATTTGGGTGACTTTATTTACATGTAATATATAATTTTTTGTATCTCCAAATTTAACAAATATAATATTTTCTTGTAATCTTTATAGCTGCAGTTTGGTGCTGATGCCTCTTCACTTTAATGCCTATAACTTTTGAGTATGAGAACCAAATCACATGATCTTGACCCTTGGAAACTGTAAAAATTTCACCAATATTTATTTAATTATAGCTTATTATAATTGTAATATTTCACAACCAGTAATGCATCTGTCTGTACAATGAGAAATTTTTGCGTGCACCGGTGCACGGTACACCAGCCCAATTAACACACGACACGTGGATAAAAGTGGTCAGGCGTGCTGACGTGTCGTGTGCTAATTGGGCTGGTGTACCATGCATCGGTGCACGCAAAAATTTCTCATATACAATTGATGTTTGATTTATGTTAGTAATTGAAATATATCTTTCAGAAATATATCTTTCAATAGAAAAATCCAAATAAGCTGATTCTTTTTTTATTTGAAGCTAGACTTCTCCAGCTGCACAGTAATTTTTATGATTTTAGACGTTTTCTATAGGCTCTGTTTGGCGCGAGGACCAAATCAGGACCAAAATGATACTAATTTAAAAAATAATAATAATAATAATAATAATAATAATAAATAAAATTTTTTAATCATTCTACACAAATTCTAATATAAAAAAAATATTATTTTACTTCACATACTCAATAATTTTTAATAAAAAATTAATTTTATTTTACATCCTAGATTAAAATACTCGACTCGAATATTTTGATCTAGGATGTGAAAGTATATATTTTTATTAAAAATTATTGAGTATGTGAAGTAAAATAATATTTTTTTTATATTAAATTTTTTGTAGAATGATTAAAAAAAATTATTTATTATTATTATTGTTGTTTATTAAATTAATATCACTTTAGTCCTAATTTGGTTCTCGTGTCAAACAGGGCCTATTGTGCAGCCTTTTTAGACCTGCACCAACCTAGGCACTTAAACTCACACGGACATAAACGGCTAGAATTTGAAAATTTTGAATTTTAGAGTCTTTCATGTCATTAATGCTATAAATATCCCTCTAGAATTGCTGTTTAAGATGAAAAGGATGAAGATGCTTCCTTTCTAGAGCCGGGAAGAAGAAGATTTGGCTTCATTCCTTGCTCTTCTTGCTACCTCCTATCTCATACTGGAACTTTTTTTTTTCCGACCATTGGCAATACGTCAGAAAGCAGGACAGAGAGAGTTTTCCAACCAACCTTATCCTTAACCCAATTTTTATTGGTTTAGCTTTCAACTTATCAGTTCTATTCAGTTCAATTTTCAGCATTCACTTAGCTTATTTGTGAGATCACGCTATCCTCCACCCCTCTTGCCCTCTTCGCTGTTAACTTTAGGCCCTGTTTGGCACGAGGACCAAAACAAGACCAAAATAGTACTAATTTAAAAAATAACAAAAATAATAATAAATAAATTATTTTAATTATTCTACATAAATTTTAATATAAAAAATAATATTTTACTTCACATACTCAATAATTTTTAATAAAAATATAAACTTTATTTCACATCTTAGATCAAAATACTCGATTTGAATATTTTAGTCTAAAATGTGAAATAAAATTGATATTTTTATTTTAAATTGTTGAGCATGTAAAGTAAAATAATATTTTTTATATTTGAATTTGTGTAGAATGATTTAAAAAATTTATTTATTATTATTATTGTTGTTTTTTAAATTAGTACCATTTTAGTTCTATTTTGATCCTGTTTTGATCCTGTTTTGATCCTTGCGCCAAACATGGCTAGAAACTTCTTTATAGAGAGAAAAACAAGGAGCATTTTTGCATCAAAGTGAAGCAGCAAGAAGTGCTTTAGGAGTTTGTGTTCACATTTATTGTACAACCAAAGGAGGAGATCATCATTGAGCAAATTGATAACTCTCTTTCTCTATTCTTTTCAAATATTCTTTCTTTTTTTACATATATCCTCCAATATGGAGAAGACTCATAAAGTTGTGTTGGGTGTATTGCTAAAACTTAAGCTTAGTGAAAAGCTTTGACTTTTATTATTAAAAGAATCTTGATAGGATTTTACAAATTTATAAAATCCTAGGTGATAGAGCAGGCTGTTTTCTCGAACCATCTAAAAATACTTTTTTACGTTTCTTTTCTTGCATCATGTCTTTTCTTTTCTTATTTGCTAATTATAGATAAACTCCGATGAACACTATTCATCCTCCCTCCTTAAGTGTCACTAGATCCTACCATTTGGTCTAAGTGTAAAGGTGACTAATTATTCGAGCAATCTTATACAACAACAACAACAACAACCAAACCTTAATCCCACTAGATGGAGTCAGCTACATGAATCCTTTGTTTCCATTGCGCTCTATCAGTTACTAAATTCTTATCTAAGTTTAAGTGACTAAGATCACACCTTATAGTTTCTTGCCATGTCTTCTTTGGTCTCCGTCTTCCTCTTTGTACATGAACAAAATCCAATAACTCAATTTTTCTAACTTGAGCATTCGAACAATCTTATGATCAAAATAAATAGATGATTTCACATCTTTGTAGTAATTATCCACCACCTGTTTCCAAATTTTGATGGAACATGTTATTCAAATTGAAAATCTCATATGATAATATTTCTTTGGAGATATGAAGAATGATTTCAGAACCTTTATGAGAAACACCTGGAAGGATGATGAAGAGAAACTATTTGAATTTTAGGAAAAGAAACTATTTACACTTAATAGTAAAACTACAAGTGCAGTAATTTGTTCCTCAAAACAATTATGAATATGACAGAATTTGTCTTGTGAATCAGCATAGTATGTTTCCACTTTTTGAAGTTTGCTATGAGGAAACATCTCAAGTTTAAGAATTTGCGTATTGATATGCTAATTCCTGAGTATGAAATTTTTGAAATGGCACCAAAACACACTGCTGTTGAAATGTTTGCTCAGTTGATAAATATTACAGACATTTTGAAATATTTAGGTAATCGAACTGCTACAAAGGATTTGGCGCAAAAGATACTTCGCTCTTTCTGAACAATTTGGAAATCGAAGATGACAGCAATACAAGCAGCCAAGTAGTTTCACAAAATCGATGTTGAGTATGTCATTGGCCATGCTACAAGCACTCTTTGATTTTGAGGTTTCATTCCTAATCAGTACCTAGGAATGAAACTTCAAAATCAATTAGTTTTGTTTTCAAAGCAATCAAACCAAAAGACGTGATTCAACAGATAGTTTCAAAAAAAAAATCAATAGATACATGAGAATGAATTCCAAATGAAAAAGAGATGGGCAATCTTACCAGTCTGAATCGGCGAGAGGCCGCAGGTCAGAACCCTAAGAAAGATGTGCAGCGGGAAGATGTCACTTCGGTTTTTAGACACCTCGCCAAAGAATAATGTGCAGCATCCATGTTGAAGAGAAGCGGGAAGGGATGATGCTCCAAGAAAACAACAAAATAAAGCTTCAAAGAATCGATGAACGGCGGTGAATGGTCGCGGAACTGCTAAAACAATGCCCAAAAAAAAACCAAACGACTTACCGCCCATAAGTCGTAACGACTTATAGCCATGTTAAGTCGTTACGACTTATGGGCAGTAAGTCGTTTAGTTTTTTTTTCCGGCATTGTTTTTTAGCGGCAATATAGTTCCGCGGCCATTCACTCGGTTCATCGATTCTTTGAAGCTTTATTTTGTTGTTTTCTTGGAGCATTCATCCCTTCCCGCTTCTCTTCAATGCGAGCTATCTGCAAAAGAAGTGACATCTTCCCGCTGCACATTCCTAGGGTTCTGACCTGCGGCCTCTCGCCGATTCAGATCGCCTTTGTTGGCTCGAATCTTTGTGACCGTAAGCTTAGATTTATAAAATTTTCCTTGCTGATATACCGGAGAGAGTCTTGTCGACAGTCTAAAGGGTGAAAGGTCTCCATCTCCGCCACCAATTTACAATAAAAAAAGTGTCAGGGTGAATTCAAGGGAGAACAGAGGTCGGGCCAAGCTGCTTCAACACAGGCATCAGATTATCTGTGAGCTGATTCAGAAAAATCCAACCTTTTGGCCAACATCAGACTACAAGCCCACTAAATTCACAACGAAGCTCTACATTCCAGTTTTGCAGCATCCTAAAATTCTAACATAAATACACCCTTCTTCCCATTTTTCAAAAAAAATGCACCTTTTAACATGATCAACAAGAAATTTAACCAAAAAATGGTCTGTTCTGCATTTTTTATGCATCATATGTCAAATTAACATTTTCTAAAAGTGCCTTGAGTTTAGAAAATAACTACAACCTCTGTGCATACTAAACATAAACATGTTTCTTAATTTCCTAAAAATAGCTGATGTCTATCTCCTTTGTAAAAGAACAATGCTACATAATCCTATAACTAGCCCCCAAAGATTTTAAGACATTTAGTTATTAGCTTCATCCACTAATTAAGGGGATAATACATTATATTATACCCTCAACTACTGGCTAAAGCCGATACCCAAAAGTTTTAGAAACTTGGAGGATAATTTTAGGAACTTCATATCATTTTCGTTTTAAAAATAAATAGTTGAATAGAAACTTAAGAACAATCAAATCTATGTTGATTGAAAGAAACCTCATTTATAAATAAAAGCAAGGTAGCAAGTACTATGTCATTCCTGCTGCATCTGAAACAGTAGTAAATCTCAGGTACAACACAATTTCATATTAAAATTAATCTTAAAATATAAAATACGAGAAATTATTGCATTCGGACATCACATTAAATAAAATGCTCAGAAGTATATAACTATGCAAGCATGTAGAAGTAGGACTCATGGGTAGGCAAAAAGAGAAACATACTAACCCTCAGTTTCTTGAGTAGCTATTTTTTTTCTACTTGAAGGCATTTTTTATTTACATTATTTTCAACTATATAGAGTATCTTACAAATACATAGTATTCTTATGTTCCTAAAGATGAGAACTCGTCCAAAATGCATAAAAGGCGCTCCTAAGGAGCTAAAAAATGTCATTACATAGCTAAAAATGTTCTTTAACAAATCATATCTAGTCTAGCTCAAAAATGTCTCTACAAAGCTTAAAAATGTTCCTATATAACCGAAAGAAATCTTGCATAGCTCAAAAATACCGTTATATAACTGAAAAATACCACTACAATAAAGCTACAAGAAACGACGAGATAATACCTAACTTCTTTTTTCATTTGCCTGTGGGTCTCGCTTCTACACATCATTATAAGCTGCCAAACATCCTATTTGTTAAGTATCTGAATGCAATAATTTGTCCATAAAACATACAGAAATACAATAACACATTCAAGCAAACAATAACATAACTGAGGCAAGTCACCATCATGTATTGTGCTAGTTTAGAGAATAAAAAAAAAAGTATTGTACTAGTTTATAAAAAAAAAAAAAAACTTACAAGTTCAAAATCAAATCTCAGCAAAAGGATCTTTTCAAAGTTCACACCCTTGGGAAGGGTGAATGCTCAATTTCATATGCTAAAATAGGTTGACATACTCGTTTATTTTTTGTAATAAAATATTTTTTATTCTACTATAAAAAAATGGAGAAATTCTTCTGGTGTGTTGTGCGATAGAAAAATTCCATGCAAAATCAAGGGTAAATTTTATAAAACTGTAGTAAGACCAGCGATGATATATGGTGTTGAATGCTGACCTACAAAGAGGAAACATATAAATAAAATAAATATTACAGAAATGAGGATGCTAAGGTGAATGTGTGAATATACACAAAAGAATAGAATAAAAAATGAGTATATCTGAAAGAAAGTTGGTGTTGCACCAATTGAGGATAAACTTAGAGAAAGTCGGCTTAGATGGTTTGGACACCTAAATCGTAGGCCGATTGAAGCTCCAGTTAGAAAAATTGAGTTATTGAATTTTGCCCGTGTACAAAGAGGAAGAGGGAGACCAAAGAAGACATGACAAGAAACTATAAGGTGTGATCTTAGTTACTTAGACTTAGATAAGAATGTGGTAACTGATAGAGCGCAATGGAAACAAAAAATTCATATAGCCGACCCCACCTAGTGGGATTAAGGCTTGATTGTTGTTGTTGTTGTTGTATAAAAAAATTTATTCCATATCACATTCTACACAATTTTCAAAATATCAATCTTTATTTCATATCACACAATTTTTACCATAACTAACGTTATTTGTCATCAAAGACACATTTTGACAAAAAAACAATTTTCTTTTCCAAAACAGCTTTTTTTCTACAGAATTGCATGATTCTTGCAAGGCGAGTTCTCAACCCCAGGCCATTGAGCAAGCATAATTAACCACCAGCTTTCCATCAAAGCCAAAATTCTGCATACCAAGAAATAAATCAGTCAATTAAGTTTTATCCTAGCAGCTTTTAAAATTTGAAAGTAGCACTCATTCTTCAGCAGAAAACATGAAATAACAAATTTTAGCATGAAACCTCCAGTTACAAAAGAATGATGTCCACACAACTGTCATTGGTCAGTTTTCGAGCACCAACTAAAGCAACCCAATATTAAAAAGTTGGTAAATGAGTGAAGATACTGAGGAAAAGAAGACAGTAAGAGGAAAGAATGTGTGAAAACACAAAACAGCTTTTATGCATTTTGGACGAGTTCTCATCCTTAGGAACATAAGAATACCCTATGTATCTGTAAGATACTCTATGTAATTGAAAAAATTGTAAATAAAAAACGCCTTCAAGTAGATAAAAATAGCTACTCAAGAAACTGAGGGTTAGTATGTTTTGCTTTTTGCCTACCCGTGAGTCCTAATTCTACATGCTTGCATAGTTATATACTTCTGAACATCTTATCTAATGTGATGTCCAAATGTAATAATTTTTCGTATTTTATATTTTAAGATTAAGTTTAATATGAAACTGTGTTGTACCTCAGATTTACTGTTGTTTCTGATGCAGCAGGAATGACATAATACTTGCTATCTTGCTTTTAATTATAAATGAGGTTTCTTTCAATAAACATAGATTTGGATGTTCTTAAGCTATGAAGCACGAGTACGATATAGCGATACGGATACAATGATACGACAAACTTAAAAAAAAAATGATACGAATACGTCAAAATACAATTGTTATATATGGGGGTATAATATGTTATATCCTCATATTTAAAGTGTAGTTCTATGATAGATGAGAATAACTTATATAAATTGTTGCTATAAATTTCAAAAAAATCTTTTAAATTTTCTTCAAATTAATTATTATTTTTTAAATATTTTTTATCACTTAAAATAATATTATATGAATAATTTAACTTGAAAAAATAAAAGCATCTATCAACTATTGAATTTTAAAAAATTTAAATTTAAAATAATATCATAATTTTGTTTAATTACTTTCCAACCTACATGAAATAAGAGTTTAAATATATATTAGTAGATTAGTTTTATTTTCAATTTAAATTTAATTCAAATCGATTAGCTTGATACAAATATGTTGTAATTAATAATATAGACACTGTGACATAAACCAAGATATACTGACTTAATTAAAGTATATGTTCTCTCTCTTCAAATTTTTGATTAAAAAAATAGATAAAATAAAAAATTAAAATCTTATTTTTTTGCAATATGAACTTTTGATTAAAGTAAAAAAATGTGATCAACGTTCAAAAGAAACAAAAATAATATTAGTTAAGGTAGAAAAAGTTGAAATATCATTAGCATCTGTAAGATCAGAAAAAAAAGGATATCTAAAGTAGATGACGCAACTGCTTGCGGATACTAAATCTTTTTTTATTGCCAAAACACTAGCGTGCGCAAAAACTTTTGAGATCCCAATTGCGTAACCCAATATATATCTCTTAATTTTAACATCCAAATATATGCATAAATTATATTTTATGTATGAAATATTTTTTTAGTTTTTATTGTGTACGCTAAACTGATTGTTTTAATATTTTTTCTCTAATCAGAAGTATCTGGAAGTATCAAATAAATATCGGGGAAGTATCGGATAAGTATCGGGAAAGTATCGAATTTTTAAAAAATAAAAATAAAAATTGATACGCCATGTGGCGTATCGGATACGTATCAGTGGAGTATCAGTATCTGATACGGATACGTTAGGCTTCATGAAGTATCGGTACTTCATAGTTCTTAAATTTCTGTTCAACTATTTATTTTTAAAAGAAAAACGTTATGAAGTTCCTAAAATTATCCTTCAAGTTTCTAGGACTTTTGGGTATTGACTTTAGCTAGTAGTTGAGGATATAATATAATGTATTATCCCTTCAATTAGTGGATAAAACTAATATCTAAATGTCTTAGAACCTTTAGGGGCTAGTTATAGGACTATGTAGCATTGTTCTTTTAAAAAGGAAATAGACATCAGCTATTTTTACCAAATTAGGAAACATGTTTATGTTTAGTATGCATAGAGGTTGTAGATATGTTCTAAACTCAAGGCACTTTTAGGAAATATTAATTTGACATATGATGCATCAAAAATGCAAAAAAGATCATTTTTTGGTGAAATTTCTTGTTGATCATGTGAAAACGTGACCTTGACATATTTGAGATTTTATTTCTACTTCAAGACTTTTTCTAGGTTTGGGAGTAGAAAATCTTGAAAACTACTTAGCTAAGGGTGCATGTTTTTTGAAAAATGGCAAGAAGGGTGCATTTATGTTTGAATTTTAGCATTTCAAAGTTTTGTACTCTGATTTTCAATTTTAGATAAGTATTTAAATGTTTTCATTAATTTCGTTTCAGTGCCTTATATTATTTATAAAAAATTATTATTTAATTTAATGACATATATAGATAATTTTGTAAAATATTGCAGAATTGTCACTTGAAAAATGATATTTGGATATTATGGCATCTCAATAATGTGGCATAACTTCAAGAATAATTATTACAAGTTAACTTCAAGAATTCATGATAATTTAGGGACTAACCTCCTAACCTATAAAACTACAGCAAACAGTAATGGGAATAAGGCAAAGAATAATAGATATTGAACTTCATTTTATTCGTAATAGATCAAAAGAAAATTTCATATAAGAGCAATTGCTAATAATGTTTTCTTATATGAATACAAAGAAATATTTTAATATGACATTCGTTTATCTTTAACAGGCATATGATCAAAAACCACAAGGAACTTGATTTATTCGCAATAATGTTTCCCTATGCCTAAAATAGAGTATATTTCACAAAACAACCATACCTTTTGAATTGTTTCACTTGGCTACTTGGTTGGAACTTCATTTAAGTCCATGTGTTGAAAATTTCACTTCGCAGGGAACTTCTAGTTGATATTTACTGTTAATACTATATCTGTACACTATCAAACATCAATTTTCTTCTCTTATTTTTAAATAAATATGTCTGATGAAATGATTGTTACTATCTATTGGAATCAATGGCATTGATTGAATTGAATAACTAATGCAAGTTCTCATCATCTCAGGTTGGTGGATCTTCTTGATTGGAAGATCTAACATATGGATAGTACACATTCCAATTGACTAAGTGGTTCGGACGCGATATCGACCATCGATTTATTCCAAGCAAGGATTACACTTGACGTCTGAGATCTCACCACATGACGTCGATCTAGATGGATAGTTGACATCGACAGATTTGGCAGAAGGCATGATTGGCGACTGATTAGATAGATTGAAAATTCTTATTTAAATTAATTAATTGATTTGAATGAGAATCTTCCAAATTTTAGACTAAATTTATTTGCTCTTTCCCTTTTAGATATTCGCATTTGAAATATTATATTTACTTTTATTTCTTTATTTATTTTTGTAATTTGAATTTCGAATGTAATAGACTATATAAAGGCATGGACTAGTATTATCTGTCTTCAATAAAAAAATTTTATTAAGTTTAAAATAATCATGTACTATATCTCGGTGAAAGAAAAAATTGGGGCTTTGGGTGAAAATCCTTAAATATCTTGAAGAAATTTAAGGCATCCCAATCTCTTCTCAAATTTCATGTTGTTTCAAACTTATTATAAATCCAGGCCTTTAAAAATAATTTCCAACCCCTAGTATTTCCTATCCCGTGAACTCGATGCCAACAACAACCCATTCTTTCCCGACGCTATGTTCCTCGCCCGTCTCCGCCTTTGCTTCCACCAGCAGCCCACTCGCCAACCATCAGTCGCCGTCGATCAATCGGTTACCATCCACTCTAATCATCCCTTGATCACATTCACGCTCCAGACCGCTTAGCGCCTAATGCCTCTACTTCCACCATTAGTCTGCTCATCGATTGTCGACGAACGTCAACCACCCCGCCGCATTCCACTCAAACCGCACCATGCCTCGCCGTGCTTTTGTTGCCCGACGAGCCCATCCAACAGCGACCTCCTCCAACAACTGGCCACTTGCCCTCATCACTTTGTCTTCCTATATCCAGTGAGCTCAACCGAAACATTCTGATGCCATCGCTGCGTCGCATCATCTTGTGCCCATTGAGGCAACACAGAGTTGTGCCCACAATGTCAATAGTTGTAGTCGCGTGACATGCAATTCACTATTTCCACACTGCCACTATTCTGACTTCGCCCTCATTGATTTCTGCCTTGCATGTGCTTACAGTTGCTATGACTCCTCGATGTGGCTTGGGATTCTCTATCCTAGGTAAGTCTGAAACTAAATCAATATTTTGAGTATCCTATGACATCTAAAGGTGATTTCTATCCTTGAGATTATTTAATTTGCTCTCTTATGCTACCTTGACATCATTGTGTGAATCAGTTGCTGTTGAGTTATGTTTATTGTGAGAATAAATGTTGCAGCTCTGATTTATTGAAATAGTGTTGCTTTAAATCCATTGGTGAGTCTTCTCCATACTAGTCAAACTTGTTTTACACATTTTAAATTGGTTAGTTAGCAATATTGGAGTTATCTTAATTATTACGTCATTATTATCAGGATATATTATTCTGAAATTCTATGTCCACGTGTTAATTCATGTGCTAATCTCTGAGTAGGACTGCATTTGCATATTATTCTGCATCACTGAGCCTAATTCTAATTGCTAGCCCATCCAATACCATCGTTAGCTTATACTACCTCCAAGCCAGTTAATTAGTGGGTGTGGTTAAAAGGTCTTAGAAGTTCTCTCCTTTTCCTTAGTGCAAAGCACCCTATTCCATTTTAATCAATTAAAAAAATCTTTTACTTATCTGGGGTAATTTGGCATTAAAAATAAGGTACATGTCACATAAGTCTTTAAGGTTAAAAAGTAATATCAAAAAGGTTCATGACTTTAAAAAATAGCATTTGTCCCCTGATATATTGACATCACTTCTTCAATTAGGTCCTTCTATCATTTGTGATATCACATACATTTGAAATGACCTTTTTTCACTATAAATTTATACTCTTGTTTTAGATATCCCCCACTTAAGTAGAATATTGCAATGGAAAATATTATTGCCTTTCAAGGAAAAACCAATATCCGCATAGGCAACTCCACCACCAACAGAGAAGATGCTAGAGACGAATAAGGAGAGGAAGCAAAATTCCTAGCCCTTCCCCATTTCCATCCATTGCCCACTACAAAGAAGTGCAAGAGAGCTTTACTAATCAGAATCCCTAAACGAACTCTCTCGTAGCAATGGAGGCAACCGTTCTCCGGTATACCGAAAGAAGATGATGGATAAAATCACCAGCAATAAAAGAGAGGATGAGAAATAAAGGAATTAGTAAATCATTCAATTAGTCACATTAATGCGCTGTCTCTTATATAGCCCATTCCTCCCGCAACCAATAAGCATGCAAACTCTCTTTCTTTCCTTTCTTCCCTTTGTGAGAAGCACCATTAGATCTCTGTGCTTTACTCTCTTTAAATAGTCTTGTCTACCTCCTTTCTCAAAATGAGTTAGCTTGACGTATTCCTTTCCTGATTGCTTCTATCCTCCCCTAAATCCACTCCACCTATAAGATCTACCAATTCATTTTTACGATGCCAGCAGTCGAGACCATAATTGAATGTGAAAGAGAAATGGAGGTGTGATTCACCAATGAAGAGGAGGCATCACTGGTAGCGTCTTGATTGGCGTACAATTTCGTGACGAAGATGATCTACCACATCGACGTTATTGACACCAACAGCTACCCTGTTTTCATTTGATCAATCGAGAAGCTCAACTTACTCATATGGATACTAAACAATGACTCAATTCAACTCCTCACCTAAAAGGAAGAAGATAGAGGGCCTTTAGGGATGGCGACCTCCTCCTCTAAGGTTTTGCAGCAAAAGGGAAAGTGGAAGGAAGAAGGGAGATAGGAGAGAGAGAGAGAGAGAGAGAGAGAGAGAGAACAAGAAGTCATTTAAACAATTTTTAAAATTAAATAATCAATAAAAAATTTATATTATCCCTAACCTCAGGGACCTGAGTGATATGACCTTAAAAGTAACGTTAGAGGCGTGGGTTCATATGGCCTACTTGACAACCCAAGATTGACTGATTATAACAAATTTGACAAGCTTGAAATAAGGCCAGAGACCATTAAAAAAAAGAATTTAATAGGAGAGGATGCAAATTTGAATGATTCAGAAAACATAGGCCTGTGTGAAATATCCTCTACATTGTCATTTATTAGTAATAAAGTATTTAACAATACAGACTAGAAAATCAAATTAAGCTTTTTTAGAAACCTAAGCTCATTAAGGCTCACAAAATAAAAATAAATAAATAAATTAGCACAAAATCATAAAGGTCACTTCATGATCATCTTGACTGTGAGGCCAAAAAAAAGGTAGATAAATCCCTTTATCAAGATGAGGTTATGGTCGATTTGACTTGTTTCCAGCACTGATATGGAATATGAAAGAAGCAAACAGTAGATAAACTATCGTACTAAGGCCCTGTTTGGCGCGAGGACCAAAACAGGACCAAAATAGTACTAGTTTNTTTATTTATTATTATTATTATTGTTTTTTAAATTAGTACTATTTTGGTCCTGTTTTGATCCTCACGCCAAACAGGGCTAGAATGAAGATATTAGAAGAGGGCATGAAAAACAAGCAAATCAAATGAGACGAGATTAAGATGAATATCTCATTACACAGCAATGAAGACTAATTTGAAAAAATATTAGTACTAAACGGACGTCACAGTAGAACATTTCAAAGAGAAGTTTATTAAAAGATTAATTTAGAAGATTTAAACATGTATAAAAAATAGAAGATGCACAAGAAGTGAAAGGTGGTCAATATGGAAAGGCCATGACAAGTTTTCATCGAAAGCAACATAACCAAAAGTTATGAAAAGGAATGCTTACGCTAAATAGTAAAATACTTGAATATTCAACAGGAGTTTGTGATGAAGAAAGGATTCATATGAGGCACCAAATTTTTTTTAAAATTAATAGTTAACATTGATAACATCAAGAGAATTTTCCCAAACCTGATTGGATATATTATTCAGTATATCTGCATATGAAAAAGTGTAAAATAGATAGGTACACACACAGCTAGGACCCATGAATAGATATATCTTGACAGGAATAATATATATATATATATATATAGATAGATAAATATATACACACATAAATGTATGTATTTGAGTAGTGTTATTTGGATGAAAAGCCAAAAAAAGAAGAAAACTACAAGTGTGAAAGTTATCTTAAATACTTCAAAAAAATATTTTTTTGTAATTACACTGCAAAGAGGAATACAACTAATATAGTATAAGATGAGTAAACCTGTCACACAACTTACATTGTAAAGATCAATCATCAACTCATCAGGATTTGGAGAGAATGAACTATTGACATAGACAAACTGCAAAAGTGGAGAAACGTCAGTTTGACAATATTCTAATGTTGCCAAAAACTAACTCACGTGTACGAATGAATATAATTACCAAAGTATCGCGATGAATTTGACGCCGAAGAAATTCAATTACTGTAGAAAATTTGTTATTCCCAATAGTCTGCAATCACATTTTATATTAACATTTACTGGAAATATCTATGTAATCACTAACAACAGTAACATCTCTTCCTCCCTCCCTTACATATACATGTGTGTGTGCGTAAAGGAAAGGATAACCAAGATCTTCCACCAATATGAATGATTTTTAATTTGTTAAATGTTTTAAAATGTCATACAGCAAGAAAAATTGATTACTACATAAGAAGATTTAATGCAACCAAGTTATTAGTGTTTGTTTACTATCTTTTAGCAATTATTTGATTTTTTTATATTTATTATATGCATCACTATTATATATTCTTTGTCTTTCCTTATAAATTTTTTTTTATCCTCTAATATATCACTAACAATCTAAAGCTCAATTCACAATTTCAATGGTGACATTAAGAATGCTCTTCCTCTAAAAGCCCTCAACATCCAATTCAATACTTCCTCTAGCATGAGTCCAAAGCACTATAGAAGCAAGTTGCATATCTTTTTCATGCTTAAGGAGCTTCTGCTTTGCTCTCAATGATGTAGAAATTTGCATAAAAACACAAATCCTAATGATGAAGCAAGGCACTACTCACATAAAAAAGAGCTCTAATGGGAAAAACAGTGCTCCTAACTTTAATTTTCTAATCTTTATGACAAGGGCCAAAATCAGCATAACTTTTATGCAACACACAGCAAGAAAACTTACACCACCTCAAATGATTATTTACATGTCAATACTCATTAATTGCTTCACCCTAACATTTTAGATTGTTTAATTCAATTTGTAAATTTATAACCCTGCTCTACACTATTTTCATGTTATGTGGCTGGATTAGTATTTGGATTTGCAAATCATAATCAACACAGTCCTTGTTCATGACGCACAAGGTTTATATATAAAAACTAGATCGACATGATTCAAATTTAACCCATCACAAACCAAACACTTTCGATCATAAGAACACTTCTGCTAAAATCAAATTTAAAATGAATACCTTGAACTTGGCCTGCTTGAGAATGGGAGCATCGCCAGTCGCCCTCAGGTGAACTACCACTACAAGCAAACATAGTAAACAAATGATGAGAGGGCAGACTACAAAACTACGGTGCTTTCTTCTTCTTGAACCTAATCTCGAGCTCTACCTTTGCATTCGGAGGCTGGCAAATCTATCACCATGATTGACAGAACAAAGCCTTCAATGCTACTGAGCCATCAGGAAATCAGAATTGGTAAGGGCTCCCGAATCACCAATTTACAGCTCTATCAAAACTACAGTGGATTCTCAATTATGCATGGATCTAGCCCTCCAATTTACGGCACACTTCCAATGGAGCTTAAGATTTCAAGTGACTAGGGTTCACCTCGTAATGTAATCTATCAATTTTAAATTAAATCAGTCCAAATTATATTTATCTTTTTAAATTAAAATATTAATTATATTTATATTTATTTACTTTAATCTCTAATATTAACTATAATAACAATTTATATAAATAAAATTTTCATATATTTTAAAAAATATAAATATGCACATTTGTATAAATATTGAGTTAACTATAATTAAATTGATTTCATTTCGAGAGGAGTCAACTTCAAGTTGTAAGAAAATCGAATTAATTTCTAATTGAATGAAATACAAACAAGTTTCAGACAATTTTCAAGTTTTGAATAAAATTGCCACCCCTACGCCAATGATCCCCAATTCAACTCCTGAGATTCAAATCTGATAAAGGTATCAAAGGTCTTTTGTTTGGGTCAATTAGTGAAATATAAGTTGTCAAAAAACAAATCAAATCAACAGCAATACACACTAAAAACAGCACCACAAGTACTATTGGAAGCAAAATAGAGACCAAGCAAGAGGCTAAAAGTAACCACAAATTGTCATGATAACTCATGCATGAATCATGTTCTTAAATATATCATAAAAATACTTTTGTCACTTTCTTTTTGTAGACTCACACATGTACAACACAATATAAATACAGTAGCTAATTTTTTAATGTACTATACTACGTTTGGCGATTTTTACTAGAAAAAGAGTATGCCTCTCCTCATTGATTTTTCCAACATCCTCAATAGAGATGTTGGTTAATCTGTGTACTTTTATATCCCCATGGATTTTTCCAACATCTTCAATAGAAATGTTGAGTAATCTATGTGCTTTTTATATCCCCATAAATTTTTCCAGCATCCTCAATAAAGATGTTAGTTAATCTGTATATTTTTGTACTATTGTATTATTATAATACTATAAAAATGCAAAATTTCAAAAAAAAATCAAATCAATGAAGGAGGCGTATTGTTTAATGTTATTTCGATATTATGTCATGTTATTTAGATGCCATAATATCCATATGTCATTTTTTAAGTGACAATTCTGTGTCATTTTACAAGATTACCTATATATGTCATTAAACTAAATAATTATTTTTTATAGATAACGTAAAACCAAAATAACATAGAACTAAATGCCCCCTAAACTTCATAAGCATGTAAATTAAACTAAATGCCCCCTAAAATTCATCCACGGAAGAGGCTTGTAAAGCTAATAGTCATGAAACACCATAGGACGATTATGATAACAAGATTGAACATGAAAAAGAACTCTAGTTCAAGAAGAAGTGCACACCATCTAAGCCGACAACTCGGCCTATCTTGAATAAGGTGAAGCAGGACGATAGCTCAATGGGAGCCTATTCTGTCATGGGCAAAGCCTCCAACAACAACTTGGGGTTTGATTCAAGAGAGAAAAGTAAGTTAATTCCAAAACTACTTGATCCTTTAGAGGTACAAAATCTAATGTGGAACCACAAACAAGATACGTCTTCTCAAAACCGGTTTACAGCAGCCTAAGGAAGGAACCCCTGTCAACCCATTCAATTTCAAATCATAGGAGCAAGGTGATATACATCCAAACTAAACGGAACAAATGACTTTTTCAAGAACAAATGACTTTTTCAACAACAAAGCAACCAGATCAAGAATAGTTTTCAACACCATGTCAGATGAAAAATCAGTAAGTCAATGGATGGGACTGATATTTCTTTTAGCGATACTCACCATTCAAAAGGGCCCAAAAAACCCTCAAACTCTTCTAAAAAATGCTTCCATCAAAATTTTATATTTATTTCACATCATATACAAATTTAAATGAGTATATCTGAAAGAAAGTTAGTGTTGCACTGATTGAGGATAAACCTAGAGAAAGTCGGCTTAAATGGGTTGGACATATAATATAAATCGTAGGCGGATTGAAGATCCAGTTAGAAAAATCAAGCTATTGGATATTGCTCATGTACAAAGAGGAAGAGGGAGACCAAAAAAGACATGATAAGAAACTATAAGGAGTGATCTTAGTTACTTAGACCTAAATAAGAATTTAGTAATTGATAGAGTGCAATGGAAACAAAAGATTCATGTAGTCGACCCCACCTAGTGGGATTAAGGCATGGCTGCTGTTGTTGTTGTACTATATATAAATTTAAATATTAAAACTGAACTTTATTTTACATCTTACACAAATTTCAACTTTAAAATTTAAATTTATTTCATATACTATACATAGTTTAATAATAAATCAACTTTATTTCACATCCAACACGTTCTCAATAATTAAAAAATTTGTTTCACTTTATAACATTAAAATAATTTTCGTTTTCTCTCCATCTTAAAAAAACTTAAAACATCTCCAAAACATAATCCAACAAAACGAAGCCTTAATCTCAATAAGAAAAGGAAGAAGAGGAATAAAACAAATACCACTGAGAACCAAGATATTCAACTAGAGAATGTTGAACCCTTAAAGGCATACCAATTCACAAAGAAGGGGTAAGCACATGGGAAACCCTAGAAAGGTTGAGATGAGGGTGAGTATCATCTTCAAATGAATTGACGAGAAGCAGGTAAACCCCTTGAGGTGATGTGGGGTGTATCTTAATTCTAACCCAGCTTAATTCGAAGGATCTAGAGTGTGTTTGATTAATTGCTAATCTTTTTTGTTAATGCACGGTCTATTTTTGTTAGTTTATTTACAAAATCTAAATACAAAGAAGACTTTCAACTATTATGCTTAGGTTTCCAATTGATTTGTATTCTATGATTCTTTATTAAAGATTTGAGAAATGATGCTTAGTCACTAATAATTGTTAATTTGTGTTAATGTTCATTGGTTATGATTTTATGTCTTTATTATTCTTCGATGATGTTAACTACATGATGCTAAAGGATTTTATCGTTAGCATGAATTTGTTGGCATTTGACAAAATTATGTTGCTAAAGACACAAACTAGCTATTATACATATTCCATATTTGACGGACACTAAGCACTCTATGTTGTTGAGGATTCTATAACATGCATAGATATAAATATTTTAGTCTAATAGAAATTAGGAGACCAAATTATAAATTTTTAGGATTTCAAATCAAGACTAAATGAAAACACAGTATTATAATTTCTTTAAAGGATAGAAGTTCTAATATTCTATAAATCAAAAGACTAAATTGTGATATTTTAGGATGTAAGACTAAAATTAAAAGAAGTTAGAAGACCAAATGATAATTTCTTACAACATATTTTACACTAATTAAATTTTTGAGATATTACAAATAGGTTTTGAGAGTTCTTTATGTTAGAATTTATGTGCTGAAATATATTATTTTTTTAATTTTGTCCTTCGCTATAATAATAATATATAAAAAATTTACATTTAAATAAATCTAATCGCTTATGTTGTATAAAATTAAGATAATGAACCACATACGTTACTAAAATTAACATTTTTTATTTTACATTTAATTAATTATTATTAAATATAAATTTAAATAAACAAATTAAATATATTTATATATTAAAATAAATAAATTTAAAAATTAATTATTATAATATAAATTTGTATTTATTAATTTCATGTAGCATGCACGAGCACTTGCTAGTATATCATATATTTTAGTATACTAGAGATTTCACATGTGTTACACGTGAGGCACCAAGGAGTGCAGTTCTATTCGATTCTAAAAAAGGTTGGATATGAATTGAGTAAAATCCATTCTATAATTTTTGAAATCAGAATCAAGTTTTGCTGGAAATTTACAGAGGGAGAACGGGTCACACAAAACCTGAAGCAAATGAATTAAGTTCACGAACCAAAACCCAACTGGCTATGCTTGGTCAACCCAAAACTAAACAAAAAAAGGATGTGAGGATGTTACATACTTTATGTTGTCAACATTAATCATAAAGAACGCAGGAATATGGAGGCATTCAAATCCAATATTATGATTAGTGCCGCAAATGAACATCAAATTCCATGATTTCATTTTTTTTACCAATTCCTAACAACAATGAAAATGATGAAAGCAACGTAGCAAGTGCTGTGTAGTGTTGGCAGCCTCCAACCTACCCATGTTCCAACAAAATCATCACACAACCTAATGAAAACAAAGGTACAAGTCATGACAAAGCAGAGCACTCAGGAACAAAAAATTTCAGTCAATCGAAGAAATCATCCTCTATGATTGAGACCAAAAAGTGAGTATTCAAAAACAGTCCTCTATGGTTGTTAAGTCAAGAATCATTGTCTCCACCAACACAATAGGCATGGCAAAACAACAAAAGCCCTCCTCTGTAAGGCACACAGAAAGAAATGCATACGATGCTACATTTCCCTTACAAGGTAGTATAATAACTTGATTAGGAGGTTGTGACTATCTTGTTTAGGCAATGACCTACTTGGTGATCCACTTATGAGATAGGAGAGAATTCTAGGTATGAAGTAAAAATCTATACTAAATAGATGTTATGTTCATTAAGATCTAATGAGAAGGAGACAACTCATATTCCCAAGCATGGAAGTAACATCCATGTCACCCCCGCAACAAGATAAACAAAAGGCCATCAATTTAACATTTTAGGAGATGCACCTTTATATCCTACAAGATTTCGATATTGTCCAACCTTGTAACAATGGCACGAGGTGGATCACTGCCCTACCTCGAAAGATGGCACGAGCTAGATTAGTGAGCTATGTTATGAATTTTCACCGAGGCTTTTGTCAAAACTATGGAATTAGGAAGCCACGACACTAAGACTATGCTACTCGTGATTACAAGATTCCTCAAAACCGTGGATATCACTCCACCCAACCCTGATATGACTCCCACTCATCCGCATTATCCATTAGTATATGGGAGTAGTAATCCCTCATTAATCATTGCAGCTTAGCAAGCTAATTACTGGTGAAAACATCAGCAAGAAGAAGATCACCAAATCTCCAAGGACTTCACATGACACTACTCCACATAGGTTGAAATTCATACAAAAACTAGAATAACATAATAGGATAGAAAAGGGGAGAGGGGGAGCTCAGAACAAGAGGCACCCAACTAAGGAAAGAATATTAAAGCCTTTACTCCAAAAGCACTCACTTCTCTTTCTTTCACTTATACTCTTCTCCTTCCCTCTTCTCAGTGTGAAAAGCAGCTAGCATCACTCATTGTAAATATTTCCTTGTACTAAAATTGAAGATAGTGAAAATTTCAAGTAGCCTAGAAAACGAAAATTTTCATAACCTTAAGGATATGATGAGGCAATAATCACGCTACCTCCACTCACTTACTTTCCCTTAGTGCACTTTCATACCACTTTCACGCTCTCAATGTAAGGTATCCAACAGCTGGCAAACTGAACCCCATGTCGAACTGATCAATCCGCAAGTAGTCCGAAGCCACACCGTAGAAGCATAGAATAGAATGAGTCCTACCATGCATCCCAAAGTCTATGCTGAGCCAAAAACTGTTTCCCCCTTTCTCTATACCTCTCATTACAAAGGCAATCCAGCGAAATCAATCTTCAATTATATGTTTATATACATATATATATATAT
>JAEMOT010004236.1:2625-94716 GCA_019297695.1 Apostasia ramifera | reverse complement strand
AAATATTTTATTCATTAAAATTTCAACTAATTAATAAAATTTTATAATTAAAGTTATATTAGGTAAACTTATTTTAAAATAATATAATTATGAAAAATTAATAATGTAATTATAATAATAATATTATAATTAATTAAAATATTTATTTAAAGTAATTACAATATAATTTATAAAAATATTTATACTTAAAAATTTAATTTAAAAACTAATATTAAATTTTATTATAATATTTATATATAAATACTTATCAAACTTTTTTATTTTTTTATTTTATAATATTTTTTAAGTGGGAAGGGTTGAGTGTTAGTGATATTGGATTATTTTAAATTTAAAAATAATATATGAAAAATTAACTTTAAATTTATTATTATATATACATATTATTTCTAAAATCTAACTATAAATTTTAAGTTTCTAAACTAATAAAAATTAATAACATAATTATAAAAATAATATTATAATTAAAATTTTAACTAATTAATAAAAATTTATAATTAAAATTATATAATGTTAACTTATTTTAGAATAATTTTCTATTACTATCACTTAAATAATTCTCACATAAAAAAAATTATAAAAATGAAGAAACAGAAAAATTTGATAAATATTTATATATAAATATTATAATAAAATTTTAATATTAATTTTTAAATTAAATTTTTAAGCATAAATATCTTTATAAATTATTAAAATTTTAACTAATTAATATTGTTATAATTAATATTAACGAGGAACAAATTACATAAAATTAAACCGAGAGTAAATTTGAGATCATTTTTTTGAAAAAAAAAATAAAAAAAAAATGAGAAGTCGCCCATGCGACTTCTTAATTTAAGCACTTAAAGCGCCATCCGAAACATCTCCTATTGTTAATTTTTTCTTAGTTATAGTTGTATTATTAATTAATTAATTAAAAATACTTATATTTAAAAAATCATTTATATAGATTTATATGATTTTTTGACAAATCGTTCTGACTGTTTTTATAAAAAAACAAAATCTATTTTATAAATATAATAGCTTGAACATCAAAATTATAAAATTTTTATAATGTATTACATAAATAGTATATTTTTAAAATAAATATAATATTAATCACGTGGGATATTCAAGAAATTAAAAAAAAATCATGTATTTAAATATGATATTCAAAGAATCTATTTGCATACAACAGGGACCAAGCCCAAAGCATGTTTAACTACTCATTTTACCTTGGGATAATTACCTACATGTCACACTATTTAATTTTATTTATATTTTACTCATACATTTTTAGTTAATTACGCTATGCACACTCAAAAATATTACAAAATATTACATACACACACTTGAGTTAAAATTTAATCAAAATCTATTTGAAAAAAAAATATTCTATTACTAAATCATTAAAATTATATTTTTGTCCTTAATGGTACATATTTTACTCTTCCTCAATACCACACTAAAGCGCTGATATATCCTAAAATCAATTCACGTTGCGGATGTCTCATTCCTTTGCCGCCATCTAAACGTTAAGATTTTAGATTTTTCACTCAAAATATATTTAAATATCTTTAAAATAATATGATGAACGGCTCAAATTTTTTGTAATCTAATTATAGTTAGGTCATTGAAAAATTATGATTACTCATTATAACAGAAATAAATTAAAATATGTATATATAAGATTTTACAATATTTTGTGTGCATAACATAATTAACTAAAAACGAATGGGTAAAACATAAATAAAACTAAATGGTGTGACATATAAGTAATTATCCCTTTTATTTTATATGCTTCGTATTTTATTTTATATTGACATTTTACTTTCTATAAGTAATTTTTTATTTTGTATAAACATCTAAACATTTTATATAGCCATTTCTTTATTACATATATATATATATATATTCACTATTTATGCATCTTTGTTTCATACAAGTAATAAAATATTAGATAAAACAAAAAAAAAATTATACAAAATAGCAAACCAAAATTATGCGAAACAAAACATGATAGTGAATCACATTTTATCTATACTTCTCACCCGACTCGCATAATCTCCGACAAGTCTACACGTAGTTATTTGTCGGAACTAAATTTTCTCGTAGGAGAATGCTCAAAATTGCTACAAAAGAAAACCATGATCACCAAAAAGAGGTGAATCAGGGGCTTCAGTTTCTTCCTAGGCAATAGAAGAAGAGGAAATGTCTTCCTCTTTTATATGCCTAAGCACTCTTGTTCATTCTGCCAGAGGAGACCCCTACAAGTAACAGTTTCACTATTTCTCTTCCTCCTCTTCATCTGAAAATGCAATGAAGAAGATGTTCTTCTCTTCTTCCTTCAACAAAACAGAGAACACCTCTTATACAACATCCTTATGTGTACATATAAACACCTTTTTATTACCTATAAATAAAATATCATCATATAATGTCCAACTTCATATATATATATATATATATATATATATATATATATATATGCTACTACGTATAAGAAAAACGAATACGCATACGAACATATATGAAGCACTATTCCCTGCAACGTTGTTGCTCTTCTCCGCTATGCTTCCGCTTCGCTGGTTGGTCTCAATGCATTTAGTTTGAGATGCTAAATTGGCAACATTGAATCAAACCAAATCAAACTAACTCGATCAAAAACATTCAAAGTAAACAGAGTAGCAACTCAGAGAGAGAGAAAATATGAATACTCTTTTTAAAAAGATCCGAGATACAACTCCATATAAAGAGCAACAACATTCTTTTCAGCTCTGATGATATAACTCCATATAAAGAGCTAAAGCTCATCGACAAGCCTTCTACACTCATGAGAACCAAATGTGCACCACAGCTACATATTAAAGCGCAGAAAAAAAAAAAAAAACAAAACAAAACAAAAAAAGTTGATGGGGATGAAACCTTCCCTAGAGAAGTAAACCCCTCAGCAGATCAAACTATCATCTAGTAGACAGCCACACCCTTTTAATACATTCTTTCTTACAAGCAGGTGGATGGAGAATGCCAACAGCAATCAACAATTTGGCGATTTTAATCAGGCAGGAGATCTCTCACCAAAACAACGAGTGATCTTCCACTGGCAAAAGATCCGAGATCACGGATGCTGACAAAAAATGCAATCTCTAAACATGAGCTGATCAATCTGAACGTTGCTTCACCGGGCTCGTGTATTCTGCACCACTATCAGAAGAGGTTACATTGGATGATGCTTCTGATGATGCCAAGCTGTTATGTACACCGTTTGGGAAACTCTTTGAATCGAGTTCTGGGGTTCTCCGGGCCATCGGAGCTACCGGCTGTTGGCCCTGCTCTGCCAATTTCTTCAGGATGTTCATCACTGTTGGAAAAAATTTTGTTGACAGGGAAAGGATCCCAGGAAGCTGCACATAATAGGAAGAGAATGTTTAGCAGACCAAACTAAAGTGAGAATTACATGCTCATAGCTGAATTCTCGGCAAATAACAAATTTAACACTTAACACAACCCACATTATCTTCTATTAGAAGCGCTTAACCTAAAGGTTGAACTCTGGTTGGATCAAATTCTATCCTTTGTTTGTGGTTTTAAAAAATTGCATGTGCTTTTTTTTTTATTTGAAAACATTACATGTGCTACAGTTTTAACCAATCACATATTCGTCAATTCTTTTAAACCAAAAAAAAAAAACAGTTAATGTCTTTTGTAACGCTTTAAAAGAATTAGAAACCCGTATAGAAAATTGTATGCAATATCAAAAAAAATCACAGTTAAATGTATAATTGGATGAGACAATTAAAGTACTACGGCAAGGATTTGTATTTGTATTTATATATATATATATATATATACATAGTCAAAGAGAGAGGGAGAACTAAAATGATTTGAGATATGGTAACAAAGATGACAATGATTCACTAACAGAGAAATATATGTTGCATACTCCAACTAGTTTGAGATAAAGGATTTGTGCTCCTTGTTCTAATAACTCAATGGAATAGCTTTGCGATCTTTAGAAGAAACACATGGCCTTACATGTCATTACACTGAATTGGGAATTAATAGTACAATTTGGCAATTATTAGAAAGCCGTATTTAATTGCCCAATTGAATAAGTAAAATTGTTCCTCTTAATCTCTTAGATAATAATTAAATGAAAGCGGAAAAAATATATGCCACATTTGGTTGGTGACCATTTTAGTGGCATTGTTTAGCCAATTCTTTTTATTCATGTAATTTTAGCTACGTTTTCAAAATCATGTATAATGGAAATAAAAATTAGTTTGTTATGTTCAGATTTGAGTAAGATATGAAATAAAGATAATTAATATATTCAAATGTATAGGATTTGAAAAAAAATTAACATTTTTAGCCAAGATTCTTTTAGACAGGAGCCAAACAAAGTCTGATATCACTCACAGCCCCATTTCGGAATTCGCCCGATATGTCTAGCTGCACCCAAAGGGCCTTGCCAAGAAGGAATGCAACAAAAAGGACACCAAGGTACAAAGGATTTCTGACAGGAAAGAAAGAAAAGTATAAGGTTCCATTAAATCGAAAGCTGAAGGTATTCTATCAGTTAAATAGTATAGAATAATTTACCTTAGAAGTGTCATAAATTCATTGAACCCCAAGATTAACATGGCAGCAATAGCCCATGGCGGAGGCAGCCAGTTATTGTTTCGTTTGTTGGCTTCCTGAAATAAGCATGTTTTTCATTAAGGAAAGTTGTATGCCATCCAGAAGTGACTGAACAGCTAACTATAGAATTTGATATAATCTCTCCCACAATAAAGAAAGCAGATTATATTACACAAAAATCACCGCTGGTCAGTGCAAGATAGTCATACCATCCACGTTATACAACAGGTTAGACTAATAAGTAAATTGTCAAAATGGTTACTAATGGGTTTAAGGTTTAGAATTTGGGGTTTAAATTACCATGATATGGACTAGCAAGAGCGTTAAAAGTCAAAATACATATAAAGAAACAAATAAAAAAAAGAGAAAAATCATGATGTCAATCAAAAAAATGCACAACAACTGTTTCTACACATCATTCTTTACTAGAAAACTTAAAGATTGAGCACTAATAACTCGAGCAATTCTATAGTATCCAAAACATATAAAAATCTATTTAAACTTTAATCCTCTATTTTTCATAGGGTAAATTGCATCCAGGCCCTTGAGGCTGAAAGGCCATTGCAAATTAACCCCAACTTTTTAAAACTTCAATTTTGATCTCTAAGGTTGTAAAAATGCTACTATAAGGTTCCAATTAAGACAATTTTTACATGGCACAAAACCATAAGAAAGAATCACATATTTGAAAATAAATAAAAACTTGTTCTTTGATGGAGCGTAATGAAAACAAAGGATTCATAAAGCCAGCCCCACCTTGTGGGATAAAGGCTTGCTTGTTGTTGTTTGTTGTAATTTTGATCCCTGAAGCTGTAAAAACACTGTTATTAGATTCCGATTAAGACAATTTTTAATTTTTTATCATTATACCATGAGCTTATTCTCATTCATTAACCTTTTAGATTTTAGAATAATTTTGAAATATTAATATTAATATTTTTTATTTTTTATTTATGTTTTTTAATTTAAGATTGAGTGGAGAAAAAAAGAAATGAGGCAAATTAATTTTAATTTTTATTAAAAAAAGAGTAAGACAAAAATGAGATAATGGCCCTTTAAAATGTGTGGACAGTTTAAACTAGTCAAAAAATGATTAAATTTTATGTTTTCTATCAAGAAAGACTAACGAAAAAGGTAAAGTTCTGAAAAAGGGACCAAAAG
The DNA here is from genome assembly GCA_019297695.1 of Apostasia ramifera. Lineage (NCBI taxonomy): Eukaryota > Viridiplantae > Streptophyta > Magnoliopsida > Asparagales > Orchidaceae > Apostasia > Apostasia ramifera. The sequence continues at coordinate 88,938 of JAEMOT010004236.1, read as the reverse complement.
TGTCATGATTTTACAACCTCAAATACCAAAATCAAGATTTTTTAAAAGTCGTCACCAATTTGCAATGCCCTCCCAATCTTAGGGGCTTTGACGCAATTTACCCTTTTTCTTAAGGGCATTTAGTTCAAATGCAATCAAGAAGTTAGAGTTATTTAAATATCAATATTATTTAAATGTATGTCATCTATAAATTATCATTTACTTTGTTCAATATTATTATAAGAAGACAATATAATTAACTTATTTTTGTTTTCTCAATCTTCAATAATTACTCTACATCTCAACTCTTTCTATTACCATGTTAGGATGATATCCAGACGTCATTATATGATGACAATTTTGTAATTTTTTTCCCAATGTAAACTAAACGTGTCATCAAACCTAACTTGTTTCTCTATATAACACAACATAGCATCACAATAACAGTGAAACAAACACCCCTTTAATAAAATCACTACAATCAATAGTTTGCATGGCAAATGGTATTCAAAATTTCATTTTCTACTACTCTTAGAAAAGTTGGTTAAATCGGTGAATACTACAACATGATCCACAAACAGGGTTAGAGAACACGACCGCACTGTAGATAAATAGCATAAATTAGGATGCATCACATGAAATGTAACATAGAGCAGTGCAGCATGAACAAAGCACATCCCTCTCAATTATATTCAAGATTGTGTCAATGATGAACACAAGAGAGATCCATAAACATGCCTGAGCAGCAATTGCCTGAGTGACAGTATACTCTGTTTCTGCCTTGAATTGCCTCCACAATGACTTGCACTGAACTGGTGTAATTAATGTCTTTGTAGGTGGAACCTAAAGAAGAAAAACTATACCAATTATAAAGGACACCAACTAACCAAAATAAAATTCAAGCAAATTATGATTATGAAAAAGAGAAATTAGATCAACTTGTAATGCCACATAAGAGTGCAAATTCAGCATCTGCTGTTGTTCAAGTACCACAATCAAGTTAAATAACTTAACCCTCTCATGCCACCTCTCTATACACGCGGAAACACATGAAACAGAACTAACAGAATATAGGGAATGATCATACTGACATGCAAGAACATTTTTCCTTGTTGCTTACACAGTATTTTGAAGCTACCTGTAGTTTAGCCCTTCAGTTTTCTCGATACACAATTTTAGCTACTACATTTCTGAAAAAACCTGCGGTTCGATCCTTTTGAAAAATCCAGTCGTTAGATCCAATAGACTAAATTATGCTTGTATTATTACAAGGTCAAAGGAAGAAGAAAGGCATTTTGGTCAAAAATCACAAAAAGATTTCTAGCTGGGGTCATGTCGCTCATTTTTCATAAAAGCTGACAAGGAGCGGTCATATTCAATCTCTCCATTCGCAGCCTAAACTAATGCCACGCCACTTCCGTTGATCTCACCATCACCAATGCCACATCCCTCAAGTTATCATGGCCAATGACAACATCATCACCTCTGTCCACCCTAGTCTATGACCTCGTTGCCAAGCACAGTCCAAAAGCCAAACCACCAACAAATCTAGCACAAAAGAGAAGAGGGTTTCGTGAAGGAAGGCAGCAAGTAGCAATCAATTGCGATCTACCCCAAGAGATCCAGGGATAGGAGGACCGAAACTAAGGGTAGTGTAGGCTCGAGGGTCTCATGCAGCACAATGATGGAATCTATGAAATGGGAAGTGAGGGTTGACGGGTATTGGTCATTGGAGGTTTGTTGACATTGTCGACGCGAGAGTCAGTGTCGCTCTCTACCCTTCCTGCCTCCCACAAAATTGACAATGAAATCCTTAAAGGAAGAAAGAGAGTTCAATCCTAGATAGAGGTGGACAATTAAGCTCTTTGCCTCCCAACCCTACCTCTACCCCTCAATCCAAGAACATGGAAAGAGAGAAAAAGGAGAGTGGAGAGAGAAAGAGAGAGAGAGAGAGAGAGAGAGAGAGAGAGAGAGATGCACATTGCCCCCCAACCGCTCAACCCCACCTTTGCCCATCCAACAAAGACCACAAAGAGAGATAACAAGAAAGTGAAAAGGGGACAGAGAGCAAGATGCTCATAGACCCCAAAAACCCATCCCTATCCCTCTGTAGAAGACCATGAAGAGAGAAATAAAAGAACATGAAAGAAACAAAGATGCTTGTTTCCCCCATAATCCCCGATCCCGCCTCTGCCCCTTTGTTGGAGACCATGGAAAAGAAAGAAGAGGGAAGAGGGAAGAGGGAAAGAGGGAATCCCCTTGACCCCGCCTCTACCCTTCTGTGAAGACCATGGAGAGAGAGAGGGGGGGGGGGGAGAGAGAGAGACAAACAAAAAGAGAAGGGGGGGAGAGAAAACGTATAGGGATATATTAGTAATAATATTTAAAGAATTATATTTTGTCACTTAACGGCAAAAAACCGATGAAAACAGTTTAAAAAGATCTTTATGAAATATTTAAGTCGACATAAGGGGTGGAATAAAACTCTTGACAAACCTCGGGGACTCAAAAGAAACTTTTTCAAAAATGTTAACCTCTATGATCACAAAGCTATGTACCATGTAAATTTAACCCCTACCATTAGGGACCTGGATGTAATTTACCAAATAAAACTACAAATAAGATCACAAAGCTATGTACCATGTAAATTTAAAGAGAAATAGCATCATGTACAGAAGAAACGCCCAAAAAGCCTTCCAAAGCCAATGCGGCAGAAGGCGAGAGAAGAAAATAAAGAACTAGGGCTGCAAGTTGATTTGGTTTGAATTGGGTCCATGCGAAACTTGGATCCAAAACAAATAGAGGTGGTTCCATAGTTTCATAAAACAGAACCGAACAAAGTTCCCTTGACTTGAAATGGGCCAGAACTGAAGTTTTCAATTTAGGTCCTCTTTCAAGCATACAATTATATAATAAATTCTCATTCCTCAATTAATTATATTCTAGTTCCGAGCTTCCAGCTAAGATTAATTCTCATTCCTCATAATAAATTCTCATCTGAGAAACTTTTACCAATGTCTCAATCAATAAATTTTCAAATCACATATATTACAAAATAATTTGTATTACAAGTAAAGCACAAGTATGGCTAGGGATCAGGATTTCCATTGTTATTGGGTAGGTGGAATTCGTGAGATACGTAGGATATTGTAACACAATAGCCTGGCAATAACTAATCACAAGACCTGGGTCATGGGGTACTCACCTACTCGAACTTAACCATTAAACAATTCGGGTCAGTTCCAATTTACTGGAATAATAGAACCAAGAACCAAACCAAGTCATCTAGCTGTGGTTATTTAGAACTAGAACCAAACCAAATTAGAACCCAACTAAATTAATCGAATCAATTCAATTCCAGATCAATTTTTGGATCTCCGAGCATTTTTGCACATCCCTAAATGCCTATTTGGTACGAGTCTTTTTTAGCTTTAGGGGATAGCTTTTTTTACTATTTATTTTAAAAAAAAGTATAAGATGAGAAATAAAATTAGTTGTATTAAAAATTGTATAGAATATAAAATAAAGTTCATTGATTTATTGAAATTTGTATATGATGTGAAATAAAGTGGTGTTTTAATGATAAAATTTGTGTAAATATCAAATATTTTTATATACTTTTTTATTCAATCACAGTTTGGGCTCCTAGAATATGGTGGGCTTGTGCAATGAAAATTTATTTGATTATACAAAAGGTCCACTAAATTAAAATTTCTCTATTGGGCTGGGACATTTCGTGGTAAGCAGATTATGACAAAACGCCATGGCTTTTTTTTGACTTCAAGCCAGAACGGAGAACAGTGGGTCCTATGTACCTCAGACTTGTTCAAATTAACCAAAAATATTCGAAGGCGTAGCAAGGCTCAAAATTATTGGTAACTAAGAAGATTATCTAATTATGCTAAACCAGAACTACAAATAATATAATTGTCCACGTCAGTACTCACATCTTCCCATGAACTTGAAGCTAGAGGGTCAATTGATTGAATTCCCCTACTTGTAGTAGCACTATTAGCAACATCCACTAGAGCCAGTGTAAGGGTATTCTCAACACTGTCCTTCTCATCATCCAACCGTACAGCAGCCATAACAGAGAGCAACTTCATGGACTGCATAAACCGTAATAGATTACGAAAAATAGACAAAGTGACTTATCAAAACAATTACAATTACATCTACAATGTAGAAAAAGCAGCACATAACATACAGCCAAACGAGCAGCTTTAGTGATTGCTTTAATGTCTTCTTTGCCTGTCCAGACTCTGGGCATAGAATCAGAATCACGGCTGAACAATGTAGAAAATCTGCATGACATGATGCATAAGGTTAATACTATTCTGCAAATGAGGCGTAATTTAAACTAACAAAGAAGTAGGGAAAGGTAAACAAACCTATCTTTCATAGGAATCAAGATCCTTCCAGCTTCTTCTTTTGCTTTCAACTCGACAACACTTCTGGCATAATCCTCTAGTTTAGCAAGCAATTTTTCCACATATACCTGATCGATATCGAATGAGGAAAGGGCATGAGAAAAGTCAGATAATGCTGACTTCGTCTCCCGCTGAAGCAGTCTTCTTATTGCTGGCCATGTATCATCACTAGCAGCATCCAGAAGAGCTTCCACAGGCTCTGCAAGTGCCTTATTGAGTTTGTCCTACAATATGTAACACGTAAAACTACCAATAAGTACGTAATTAAACTAATAGCAAACAAAGAGAATCATTACGGCTATTCATAGTATACATCCCTGGTAACATCTAAAAAATTAAATTTTCAAAAAAAAATCTAAAAAATTAAATTTGGCACGAGGTTAAAAGTAAAGATCACATACCTCAAATGACGATACAAGTTCAGATAGTTTTGCAGAACGAACTGAAGCAATATGTGAATCAATATCACGCTGAAGTTTTTCACGAACCTTTGATGAATCCCAATCTGCTTGTTCGACGGCTGCATCTGCAGATTAAGTTTCCCACGCATATGAGTTGACCAGCAATAATTTGGAAGTTAGTAATATTTACAGCATTATATCTCGGAAAATTTTCCCCCTAAAAATAGCTTTACAGAATTTTAAATGGCTTATTAGAACAGACCATTATTACAAGAATCAAGCTGCACAGGGTAACAATACAAAAAAAGTTTCCACAAAACTCTAAAGTGCACTGGAGTTTCATAGGTGCAAAGTTTCCATACTGACATGAGTACAAGTACATGGTCTTTTAGGTCTTATTATCGAGGCTTCAGGAGAATCAGTGGACCATTTCATTACGATGAACAAACTAATCACAGCTCAAAGATTACGTTTAATGAAAATCATAATACTGGAAATTTGAATGTGTGTGACCAAAAGGAAATTTAGGTTTAACACCTTCAAGTAAAATACAAAGAAAAAGCTAAAAGTTTTGGTGTGCAATATCAGGAATGGCAATGAAGACCAGTAGTAAGATAAGACTCATAGAGGAAAATTAATTAAAAGGTTCAACCATCTACCTTTGCAACCTTCATCAAACACTAACACGAAGGACTCAGTGCAATCACGAGCAGCAACTGCAAATCCTTCACCTCTTTCTAAAGCTTTTTCAAATGCGACTTTCAAATCCTCTAAGGTTTTGGACCTTAGATGCCCCAACAAAGAATGATAAGCAGGATGAACCAGCTACAAGTATAGAAATGCAAACAATTAGAACTCAGATGCAAGCGTTACTAAAATTGATTCAAAATGCAGCAAAACTCTTAAGACAGTAATGACTTGGAAGCACAAATATTAAACGACAGATAAAACTGATTCACAGCAAATTTAACCAACGTCTACAAAGTAAAACCATGCATATCTGATTTTGCACTAAGTCTTGCAGCTAATTCTACTATCAATGAAACACACTATGGTCTAATCCAACTGTCAAGGTTTTATTGAATTTATTAGTAAAAAGTAAAACATAAAACATTCATGAATTAAGTATTGAAAAGTGTAGATTAGACACCATATTTTTGAAAGCACCACGCATTAGGTAGATGACAAAATATTTTTAGGACCATCTACCTGTATACTACTTTGGAAAGTCATATTTACCTACACATCCAAATTTTATAATTTACCTGTAAACTAGCTTTTAAGCTTTATATTATATTTGAACCACTTAAATCTTATATATTACTTCCAAATTACCTTTTGACCATCATAACTTCTAATATACCATATTTTAACTTTATAATTACTAATATATCCGGGGAAGCCACTCATTATATTGCCTGAAGATAGAGAAAAATGTGCATAAGCCATTGTATTGGAGCCCAAGTGCAGTGGTAAGTGAGAAAAGGTTTCTACATTATCATAAACAAATACGAGTAAAAAAGCTAATCCAAAATACTAGAATAACATTAAGGACTTGAAATATAAGCACCCTGAGAAACAAGTTAATGAAATTAGTGAATATTATGATTCATAGAAGATTTAATATTTTGTACCTTCAAAAAATAAAATGGATCGGGAAGGAAGCCAAAGAAATTAATAGGGCTTCAAACTTTAGCACTTTAGTATGAATAGAATTAGGAATGAGAAAATATAATTCTCAACAAGAGTTTGAAGATTCATGTAGTAGAGGTCAAGGGAAATAAAGATAGAATTATAGATTTAAAAATTGTTATCAATGAGATGACTACTAATTTTTAAAATGTATATGCTCCTAAGTAAGTTTGAATACGAGAATAAAAAATGTTTTAAATAATTTAGAAGAGTTTATATAAGGAATATCTCAGGAAGAGAAAATCTTTATTAGAGGAAATCTACACGGACATAGTAAAAGCGTTGCTGACGAATAATAGCATGTACGGTAGATATAACTTTGGGAAGACAAATAAGAGAAATTATTTTGAAGTTTTCCTTAGCTTATGATTTTTTGATTATTAATACTTTATACGAGAAAAGAGAGAAGCATATCATCACTTATAAAAATGGATCTTCAAGAATGTAGATTAATTAGTTGCTTATAAATAAACAAAATCACCTAGATAGTAAAGATTATAAGATTATTTTAAGCGAATATTTGACTACTGTGATCTTAAATTTTAAGATAAAAAGCTGAAGAAAAAATAATAAGCCAAAACAGTACCCTCGGACTTGAAGATGAAATCTAGAGAATGAGAATAGAAATATATTTACGAAGATTGTCTTAAACCTTGAGCAGGACATTATAGTGGAGTAAATCTTATGTGATTAAGGATTGCTAACTGCATCCGTAAGGTTGCAAAGAATATATTGAGAAAATCTAAAGGAAAGCTTTAAACAATAAAAGTATTTGATAGTGAAAAAAAAATGTACAAGAAAAAATTAAATAAAAGAAAGTTGGCTACAATGACTATTGTAACTGCAAGAACAAAGAGAATTTAGAAAAATATAAAAATGCTAGATGAAATTGAAAAAAATGATCTGTAATGCAAAGAATGTGATTTTTGAAGATTAATATATAAAGTTGGACACTAAAGAAGAAAAAACACATATACAAGCTTGTCAAAGTAAGAAATAAAAAAATTAAAAATCCGACTGAAGTAAATTGTATTAAAGATGATCAAAAAATATTTTTCAAGAAAAAATATTCAACATAAATAGATAAATTACTTTGAAAAGCATTTCAATAATAGTTATAATAATACGATTGATCATGCTGAATTGAGCATTCAAAAAGAAGATAGAAATTTCTTCTACATTCAGCGTATTAATAAAATTGAAGTATGAAAGAATTCAAAGAAAATAAAGTGCAGAAAAATAATAAGACAGAATGATATTCTAATAAATGTTTGAAAAATGTATTGAAGATAAAATTTGTTGGCTCACTAAATTGTTTAATATAATTTTAAAAACAAAAAGAATGTTAAATGAATAAAGAGAGCATATTGATACCCATTTACAAGAAAAAAAGTTAACTATAAAAAAAATTAAATTAATGAGTTATACTTTAAAGCTTTGGAAGAGGGTAATCGAGAATAAATTACGTCATGATATTAGGGTTTCACAGAACTAATTTTGTTTTATACTAAGTAGATCGACTATGAAAGTTATTCATTTATTAAGAGGTTTAATAGAGATATTTGGGAAGAGAAAACTTGTATTTTACTTTCATTGATTTAGAAAAAGATTATAACAAAGTTCTAAAGGAAGAGTTCTGAAGAATTTTATAAAAACAAAGGATTTGTAGTACTTACATTCAAATTATATAGAATATGAATAAAAGAATTGTTACATGTATTCAGACACAAGAAGGTTTGACTAATAATTTTTCTATTTCAATTGGATTACACTAAGGTTCAACTTTAAGTTCATATTTCTTTGCATTGGTTATAAAAATTTTAACACATTCAAGAAAAAATATTTTAGTAGATATATATTGCAGAAAATACTCTCCTTATTGATAATACTAGGAATCAAGCTAAAGCAGAACTCAAGTTATAGAGAAATATCTTAGAATCCAAAGATTTTTTGTCCTATTGGATCAAAAATCAAATATATAAAGTGTAAATTTAATCAAAATAAACACTTATATTAGGAAGATGGTAATTGATAATCGAATTATCAGGGAGAGCTAGCGATTTAGATATCTTAGATCAATACAGAATAACAGTGAAATAGATGATGTTATTAGCAAAATCTAAGCATGATGAATAAAATAAAGAAATACATCTGGCGTATTATGTGATGAAAAATTTCATTGAGACTTAATAGTAAATTTTATAAAATAATTGTAAAATTAATGATGTTATATGGTGCTAAATGCTGGCCTACAAAGCAGAAATATACAAATAAGATAAGAGTCATAGAAATGAGGATACTAAAATAAATAAGTGAATATATGCAAAAATAAATAAAAAATAAGTATATCTGTGAGATGATTGGAGTAATCTCAATAGAAGATAAGCTTAAAGAGAGTTGATTTAATTGGTTTGAATATATAAATCATAAGTCGATAGAAGTTTCAGTAAAAAAAATTAGATTATTAGATCTTGCCCATGTAAAAAAAGAAAGAGAAAGGTCAAAAAGGATATGACAAGAAATTATAAGGAGTGATCTTACATACTTGAAGCTAAATGAAGAATTGTTATTAGATAAAGTGAAATAGAAACAAAAGATTTAAGTAGCCGACCCCACCTAGTGGAATAAAGATTTGGTGGTGGTGGTTGTAATACTAAGGAAATCAATATCCTTGATCAATTAAAAGGGTTGTCCATATCCATCAAGAAAATTGACAATTTCTTATGGATGGTATAGAATATAACATCTTAAGGCATTTAACATGTCAAAAATATAGTGACAGCATTTTCACTCTGATAAAATAAATTTGTTGAATGAACACCATCAATACCTGCAGCAATCTCGATTCCAATTGCTGCCGCTTTGAGGTTCTAACACCATCATCAAAATAAACAGCTTCCATGTCATAGCTGCAAGAACAAAATCAGTTTTTAGGCAATAATGCTCTAGAGTACTAAGAATGCATAAAAAGAAGGCATGGATACAGAAGAGAATCCAATAAAAAGATTTTGGACCCCAGGTCACCCATATGATTAATACAATTATGTCTAATGCCATTTGATACTGAAGTAAACCATAGGACTCAATAAATAAGTACAATCTTTTGAGGGCAACATAGAGAAAAGCTTTTGAATCCCAGCTCTCCCAACTGATGAGACTAGGTATACTGAAGTAAACTGAAGGTTGGCCATAATATTTTTTTAAAAATTATGCAAAGACGGCATACAATATAATTGGTTAATATTTTCCAACAATTTCCACATATTTCGAGGAAATTTTCCAATAATTTCCACGTATTATGCAAAAATCAGAACATTTCGAGGAAAAAATCCGTCGCTAATGAACTTTTGAATAATGCCCATATTATGGCCGTTTATCTCGTAAATAATTCCCACTTCCTAGAAATTGCAACAAGTTCATCTTGCTTTATTTTTTGTCGTATATTCAAACTAAAGCAGACACTTTTGGTTGCTTTTTTTGTTCAAATGGCATTCTAGCATTACATCAATAGCATAATCATTTGCTTCATGCATCATAACTTAGTTCCATGTGAAAAAAATGAGATAAACCAAAAACTTTGTGTGCAAGGGAGGAAATCATACTCCATAAACGGCACATCTTATTTATCCACAATAAGAGTAAAATTTCAGGAATCAAAATATCTGACAACTAGAACCAATAGACAGGGAAACATTCCCCAGAAGAAGCCTTCTGAAGGATATCTACGTTTCACACAACACCCTTCCAAACACATACAGAAGCTTAGTATTTGAATCTAAGAAAAGATTGCATCGCATCACATACATTAACTGATTAGAAACATGGATGAGCATGATGATTACAGATTATAAAAGTCAGGTACTTTTCATTCTGGTAATCAATGCTGTAAACCAGCAAAAGCTACAATTCATTGAATTGTCATTAAAAAAGAATACATACCCACGCAAGCAATTGTCTAATATGGAGCTGAGCTTCCTCCCAAAACCTAGAAGTACACCTTTTTGCACAGCTTCTTCAAGATAGCACCATTCCTACGTAAACACTCAAATGAGATTCATGCTACACACAACTGGCACATAATCATATTCTAGAAAATAAAGGAAACTTTTTTTCAGCAAAACACCTCATTAGCACAAAAAGAAGCAATCTTCTCGTTAGCAATTTCTTCACAGCGAACAGTGGCTACCATAACCTACATAAGGACACAAAATCAGGCTTTATATAATGAACAGAATGATAATCTGCACGAAAAATAATATAATCAATCACCTTGTGGGCAGGTAAGTCAAGATCCTTGTTCTCCTTGATAACTTTCCAAATTTGTTGGGCACTAAAAGAAAATCCCGATGCTGGAACAACACCACGTCTGTCTCCAGCAAGTCCACCAGGAGCAATTGAATGAAAAAATCTATGCCTTAGACTTGCAACCTTCATTGTGAAAACATGCCACTAGTGTTATATGTCACAAGTTCAGCAAAACAGAGAATAGTATCCATAAAATTCTGTAAGACAAAGCCCAAAAAGAAGTACTTCACAATATTATTTTTGGCAAAAAGTCCGAAGATGAGCACTTCAACCATATAAAGGTACTCTTAAGCCTCTATCCCTAAAGCCTAACCATGACACTGATTTGACAAAATATTTTCATGAAAAATACAATTAACAAGAATGCATTGTATTTTTGGTCATGGCATGGGATATGCAGGGGTACATCTCCTTTGACCCATAATTTCAAATCACAAAATGCTTTCAGAAAATAAAATGAATTTCAAGCACATGCACGTATAAGGGCTTTGGTTAATACTTTAAGGAATATAACCTTCATGAAAACTATGTACCTAAGATGCATACGACTATCCTTTTTCCATTTTCCCTACAAGAAGCAAAGGTCACAGAAACTCTAAGTGTATGATTAATACATATATTAACCCCAGCCCTAAGTCAAAGTAATTAAGTAAATTCATCCTTGTAATCTAACCTCACAATATAACTGCATTACCTCATCCTGTTGCAACTATCGTGTTACATTTATTCTTTCCCATCCATCCTACTATGTCATAATTTCTAAAATGTTTATCATTTGCCTACACCTGTAATACCCTGTTGTCTACTTTATTAACGTATAACCCCACAACCTAATAAACTGTAATACCTGTGATCCAAGGAAAGATATCAGCATAGTTTCTCCAAGGAAGTGTAGCTACCTTTGTAAATATGTGATGCATAAATCCATAAAGAGCACCTAATGCCGTATGCAAAGTTCATAAAAGAAGAGAGCCTGAGGGTACATTACAACAGCATGAACATGGGAGTTTGGTATATCAGTAAAACTTGCTTTTGATAGAACTTTGAAAGAGGCAGTCACACTACATATTCGTAGCTGAAATTAGGTCAAGTCCTTTATAAATTCAAAATAAACACAAGAATGAAGCTGACATGTTCATAGCAGCTATGATGACCATTTCCAAATGAAAAAATAGTGAATGATACTACAGCTATCATGACTTACCTGTTCTTTAAATTGTTGTTCTTTTTCTTCAAAACTTGAAAGAGCTACAATTTCTACCTGCAATCATGCAAGCATTACTCATAAAAGAAATGCAAGATGAAAGGAATCCAACATTTCTTCCATTACCATCTTAGGAACTTACATTAAAAAACTCACTAAGAGGAGTATCTTTGTATTCGTGTGGTTTGCGAACAGAATCCCAAATCTGTAAACAAAATTACAAATAATAAAAACTAAATAACAAAATACAAAAAAAAAAAAACAAGAGTATGAAATGCAGGTACCTTCTGGATATCTTCCTTCAAAATAGGTTCCAAATTTTCAAGAGGTGTCTAGCCAAAGAAGAAATATCATCAATATATATATATATATATATATATGAAATATAATATTGCCTTAGCATTAAACTAAAACAAAGGTACAAAAAATACAAAAATCAACCAACATCTCCTTCAAAAATCTGTGGGAATGAGCGTACCCCTTCCCCAATAAAAATCACTTAATGTAGCATAGTGTGTCAAAAATTGACCACACTATTTACATTAAAAATATCATCAATAGTGTGTGCCCAAAAGGATAATAGAAAACTATCTATTCTAACCATCAAGTAAAGACCACAAGGATGGCCTTCTCTCTACAGGTAGCCAAAGAGGATGACAGCAAATACCTTGGTTTTATCACGTATAACAAAGAGTAAGGTTGTTCTACGAGGACTAAACAATCGCATCATAACCTGTAAACAGCATAGCAGTAATGGTGAATAACTGTTGCAGAGCACAGTTGGGGACCGAACAAAGAGGAAGCTAAACCTTACTTGGAAGACAGTCTTTAGAAGAGGTTTGTTAGCAGCATGCTCCCTACCAATATCGTGACACCACCTGCATAAAGAATATTAACAGGAAAAAATTAATCCTCATCAAAATAATTTTATGGAAACAAAATATTTATTTTGAACCATCTTAGATAGCGTACAAATTCAAACCAAAAAAATATAACAGAATGGCAACCAAAACAGTGTCCTTACATATTTATCAACACTATGTCTGAAACTGCTAAAGCAAAAAGAGCACTCTGCTTCTCAAAGGCAGTATCATCCTAAAAACAAACAGATGCAGAAGCTAGAACTGAATTAGTCCAACTAATAAACTTGCAACATCATTACACAAAATTGAATCAATTTCAAAACTACCTCCCCCCGTTCTCGCCCATCAGAACCCTCCAAATCCATGACAATTGTACAAGGTTCTATATCAACACACCTTGCCAACCAAATTCCTTTTGTAGTTTGAGACCTATAGCAAAGAGAAAAATCAATTGCTTCAAGTAACAAATCTGTACAGCTTTCACCTGAATACTATATTTAAGAAAAAAAAGGTAAAGTCAAAAAGTGAGAATGAGCATCTGAAGACTTGCCTTCCTTTGAAGGCATCCATCTCTCTAAAGTTTGTCATGAAAAGATGATTCAAGAGTGTGCTCTTACCTGGAACAAAATTGAAATGAAACTTAATGTGTGAACTTCCATACATATCTCAACAAATCGATATCAACAAACCTTCATGATTAGTAAATTGACACAGTAGAAAGCATAAGGTTTCACGTTGAATTAGCTAATCAGAACCTAAAATTTCCGCAAGGTAGTGTTAATTGATGTATGCCAAGACAAAAGGATTTCATCTGTGACCATTCAAAACAAAAACATCATCAAACAAAGTTGTTCTCACTAAGTTCATGGCATTATTTATAAACTTAATTTAGCACTTTAAGGGCCCATTTGTTTAGCCAGGTTAAAATTAACTTATTAATTTTAATAAAGTATATCACATCCAACATAAAATTTAATGGAAAAAAATTAACTATATTTCACATCACATATATAATTCAAAATAAAAAATTAACTTTATTTCACGTCCTGCACACATAACAAAATAATAACTATCTTATATCACATCCCTCACACATCCCAATATAATAATTAATTTTACTTCATATCATTCACAACTTTTACTAAAAAAATATTTTACAAGTTTAACTTTAACCTTATTAAAATTAGTTGTTGCAAATAAGCAGGCCCAAGAACTATAAGCACAAACATGACTAATCACACCATGAATGATGTAACCTCCTATGACCTAAATGTGGAGGTAGTCCCCTTTAGCTTTAGGAAACTAAGTGAATTCGAGGTGCTTCCCAGAAGGTTACCCGTCTTGATGCTACTCCATCTCAAGCATATGTAACTGCAGAGTTCTCATCAGTAACACTACAATTTTGTTCCAAAAAGAACCTCTATAATTTAAAATCACGCTATTAATTATAAAACTTACAAACTCCCTTTTCCTTTTCAATGTAGCGCTTTCATTCTTGTACCCCTCCACGTAAAAGCCAGCTAAAAGTCTCTACTCCTCACCATCCTCAGATCACAGACTCTGATACCATAATGCAATAACAAGTGACTGAAATGTTGAAGTAATATCCGTTTTTAGCTTAGAGACTGGTGCAACAAGGGCTTCCCAAGAGGTTACTCAACTCGGTACTACTCTTGCCCAAGCACTCTAAATTGCAAAGTTCCAATATTAATCCTCATAGTTTTTCCTGCAAAAAAGCATCTCTATAAATTAGGGCGCTATAGCTCATATAGCTCAAAAATTCTCCTCCTTTCTAATTTTGGCTTCATTCCAGTGCCCCTCCATCTAGAAGCCTGCCAAAAGTCTCTACCCCTTTGCTATACTAGAAGCCTTCCAAAAGTCTCAACTCTCCGCCCTCTTAGGATTGAGTTGGGCCATTTTCAATCCCTAATGCTACAGTTGAGCTTTCCAACATGTCAATCTTTGAGTCAATGCTCCAAAAATCAACAAGTAGGAGTATAAAAAATCTAAAACATTAGAAATGGAATCCACTTAATCTAGTAAAATATATTCATATCTAGATCTCTAACAATCAAAATCATGGGTTCAAATCCAAGATTTGATATTTATCTGCAAATTATCCAACCAGGACCCATAATCTCTCTCTTCCAAATCAGATAACAATTTGAACAATACTCACATATAAGCCATCCTAAGACTCCTGTGAATCATAAATTGTCTCCATTGAACAGCAAAAGGGGGGAAAAGCATATATACATATGCATGCATATGTGGGTGATAATGTAAAAATATAAACAAATTTATATGCGGCTGGTTGAAGGTTTCAATATGGAAATAACATTAGCTTTTACTTGGTAGAAGTATATTTTTGGGTTAGTTTGAGTTGTTTTTGAGGCTAGAGAGAGAAAGTAAATTATTTTATTGTTATAACATGAAATAAAATTATTTTAATACAAAGATGTGTTTGATGTGAAATATTTCTTTTTTTTGATATTTGTGTTCAATGTGAAAAGTTGATTTTCACTGTTGGGATTGTGTAGAATGTGAAATAAATATAAAATATTAATTGGCAATTTTTAGGATGAGCTTGGGATGTTTTTGAGCCCCTAACAAATAGAAACATTAACAAGTTTAACTCCTGTCAGGATATCCCAATTACAATAGACATGAGGGGAGAGAGAGATAGATAGAGAGAGAGAGAGAGAAAATGAGAGAGAGACGGAGAGAGAGGGAAGCAGAGGCATCACTAGAATTCGAAGAAACTGCATAAGTAAAATATATGCTTCAAACCCTCGGCCATGTTATGGTTCAATATATATGCATATCGTAAAAACATAAATGTTTCCACATATAAGTGCAAGTGTTCTGGTCATGTGGACGTACATCCACCTGCACTTACAAATTAAAAAAATGTAAGAACCAACCGTTAAAAAAATTCTAGAATTTAAAATTCTTTCAATTGGAAGAATCAAATTTATTGAGAGAACAAGAACCTGCAACTACAAAATGCACATATTCAAACTTCAATACTCCAAGTCATCCACAAAATACAAAACCTTCATCGAAGCTACACATTAACAAAAGGTCTTGCGTGAATAGTTATTCAAAAGTTAACCAGATAACTTCAATCAAGTGTTAAAACATTAATGCTAGATGGCAACTTTTGATAGACTACTACTACAACAACAACAACAACAACCAAGCCTTAATCCCACTAGGTGGGGTCGGCTACATGAATCCTTTGTTTCCATTGCGCTCTATCAGTTACCAAATTCTTATCTAAATCTAAGTAACTAAGATCACTCCTTATAGTTTCTTGTCATGTCTTCTTTGGTCTCCCTCTTCCTCTTTGTACATGAGCAAAATTCAATAACTCAATTTTTCTAACTGGAGTTTCAATCGGCCTACGATTTAGATGTCCAAACCATCTAAGCCAACTTTCTCTAAGTTTATCCTCAATTGGTACAACACTAACTTTCTTTCGGATATACTCATTTCTCATTCTATCCTTTTGTGTATATCCACACATCCACCTTAACATCCTCATTTCTGCAACATTTATTTTATTTGTATGTTTCCTCTTTGCAAGCCAGCATTCAGCACTATATATCATCGCTGGTCTTACTACAATTTTATAAAATTTACTCTTAATTCTGGATGGAATTTTTCTATCGCACAACACACTAGAAGCATTTCTCTATTTTACCCATCCTGCTTGAATCCTGCTAATAACGTCATTATCTATTTCGCCATCATTTTGTATAATTGATCCAAGGTATCTAAAGCACTCACTCTTTTTGACAATTTGATCACCAATTGTCACATCTCCAATATAAGTATTTCTTTCTTGGCTAAATGTGCACTTCATATATTCAATTTTTGATCTACTGAGATAAAAACCTTTAGATTCTAGAGCATTCCTCCAAAACTCTAGTTTCGCTTTAGCTCCCTCTTTAGTTTTCTCAACAAGGACAATATCATCTGCGAAAAGCATACACCAAGACACTTCATCTTGGATATGTTCAGTCATGATTTCCATAATTAAAGTAAAAAGATACGGACTTAAAGTAATGGTGTAAAAACCGGACCGGACCGGCCGGTTCGACCGGTTTGACCGGGAACCGGTTGGTAGCCCGGTCCGGTTTTTTAATAAACCCGGAATCGAGTTTGAACCGGGTTAAACCGGGTGAACCGGAAAAACCACTCGAACCGGCGGAACCGTGAAAACCGCAGTTCAGTCGCTCCGCCTCATAAAATTATAATGTAAAACTAAAATCTGAGTCGTTGTCATCGCTGATCTCACTCCCATCGTGCATCCGGCGCTCGCTGTTCAAACCCTAATCGGGCGGAGCCATCGAGCCATGAGGGAGCAGAGGGCCGGAGGCGGAGCCATCGAGCGGAGGGCCGGAGGCGGAGCTGCGAAGGGCCGGAGGCGGAGCTGTGAAGGCCCGATTACCCGAAGGGCCGGAGGCGGAGCTGCGGAGGGCCGGAGGCGGAGCTGCGAAGGGCCGGAGGTGCGGTGATCTTCAAGATTCCGGCGAAGAGGACGGGCAGAGGCGAAGACGCTCGAGAGGCTATCCACTAATCACAAGATCATCAAAAGAGGAAATATCAGGTATGAAAAATGTAAGCTTTATGCAAATCTACTATTTGAGTATTTTCAGGTTCATGATGTTCATCTGCAGATTCTGCCTTTGATGATCAAGGTGATTTTGAGCTATGAGTTTTGAGGAATTACCGTGGCTTATCACTCGATCATGTCGTCTCATCGTTCATCTTTCCCTTTTCTGACAGATTATGTGTTGGTTTAGTTTATGTGGGATGCAGATTATACAATCTATATACAGTTTTTTGCTGTAGTTTGTATCCATAGGTGCAATTTCCATAGAAGGGGGTTTAAGGTTTTGTTATGTGCATGTACGTATGCAATAGCTAATTAGTTTTTGAATGTTAGCCCATCTATTAATGTTGCTGTTGTTGTTGTTAAAAATGATGATTTTCATCTTGTCTTGCTCTTGTTAGTATAAGAGTTATATTAGTATGTTGTTCTTTTCTATTATGAATGTGTGTGTACAAGAGTATAGGGGATTCAAATGCTATTTTTCTTGGTTAATACATGTAGAATAATGATTATATTTTCTTGGTTAATACATTCAGAAATTGAAAATTAAAATGTCAGTCCCCAGTCCTTCATCGGTTCCATCAACTCAAGATTCAATAGACATTTCTCAACCTTCAGCTTCTATTCGGCAAAGAAGCGATATATCTTGGAAGTATGTTACAGATATAAGAAGCAATGATGGCAAAAAATAACTTAAATGTGATTTTTGTCAAAAGATCTTCAAAAGTGGTGGCATTCACAGGGTTAAATTACACCTCGCTAGAAGAAAAGGTGATGTTGAAATGTGTAGGAAAGTGCCTGAAGATGTTCGGTTAAAATTAGAAGAAAGTTTGAGAGAAGTTGAACAACAAAAACAAGAAAAAATAGCAAATTATGAAGAAGAGTTTGGAAAAAAAATGAATATGATGGTGAAAGTGAAAATTACAATAAAAAAGTTTGTTCCTCCAAAGTTAGAGGTATTGATCAGCTACTAAAGAAGAGAAAATGAGCTTTCAACAGTGATATATATGCTACAAGTGGTAGTGGAGCAAACCACACAACTACAAGCCAACCAACAATTAAGGCTGCTTTACAAAGTAAAGAAAAATGGCATGACACAGACATGAACATTGCTAGATGTTTATTTGAACGTTGCGTGTCGTTTAACTTTGCAAATTCTATTTATTATCAACCGATGATAGATGCTATAGCATCCATAGGCTATGAATATAAAGGGCCTTCCTACCATTCATTACGAGGAACTCTATTGCATGATATGAAGAATGAAGTTAAATTATTAGTTGATTCTTATCGAAGTACTTGGGCTGAAACTGGTTGTACCATAATGGGAGATGGATGGAAAGATAATGCATCAAGATCTCTAATTAATTTTCTTGTGTATTCTCCTAAAGGTATTTGTTTCATAAAGTCAATAGATGCTTCTCATTTCGTTACAGATGCGCAAACTCTTTGCAACTTATTTGTTGAAATTATAGAGATTGTTGGGGTGAACAATGTTGTGCACATAGTAACAGATAATGGGAGCAATTACAAGGCTGCAGGTAAATTAATTTGTGAGAAGTATCAAACTATTAGTTGGTCCTCATGTGCGGCTCATTGCTTAAATTTGATATTAAAAAACATAGCTTGTATGTCACATGTGGAGAATTTAGCTGATCGTGCTTCATCAATTACTGTGTTTGTTTATAATCATAAGTGGACTTTGGGATGGTTACGACAAAGATCAAGTTGGACAGAAATATTGAGGCCAGGTGCAACTCGATTTGCTACTACATTCATTGCTTTGAAGAGTATTTATGATCACCATTGGGATTTACAAGCTATGGTAACTAGCAAAGAATTTAATATATGGATTGGTTCGAAGACTAAAAGAGGAAAAGAAGTCAAGGAGATTACTTTAGATAAGAAGTTTTGGAATGATTGCTTAGTGATTATAAAGATTGTTGAGCCTTTGCTCAAATTATTAAGAATTTTTGATTCTGATGAAAGACCTGCGCTGGGTTATGTATATGATGGGATGCACAGAGCTAGAAGAGGAATTAAAGAATTATTTCGAAAAAAAAAGGGTTTATACAGGCTTTATACCAATATTATCAAGGAAAGATGGGACAAGTTGTTGAGAAAAGATATACATGCTGCAGCATATTGGCTCAATCCTGTATTTCAATATGATCAACAAAACTTCTGTAGGAAGCCAGAAGTCATGAATGGTCTTCTTGAAGTTATAGAAACAAAAGGTTTTCGTGGAAAAACAAAATTAGTAGATGAAACAAGGATGTTTCGAGAACGTGAAAAAGGCTTTGGTCGTCAACTAGCCTTAACCACTTGCAAGACAACTAGACCCGGTAAGTGATATTATTTTTTTATATTCATTATGTATTATGTTTATACAAATTGATGTTAAAGCTAATAATATTAATATGCAGATGAGTGGTGGAGGTTATTTGGGAATGATGCTCCTAACTTACAAAGTTTGGCAATTCGTTTATTAAGCCAAACTGCCTCTTCTTCTGGTTGTGAAAGAAATTGGAGTGTATTTGAAAGAATTCACACTGATAAGAGAAATAAGTTGGAGCATGAGAGATTAAATGATTTAGTCTATGTACATTATAACCTTCGCCTAAAAAATAGGTTTGCATTTTAATCTTTTAATTACTAAATTATATGATATTTTTTATTTTTATTTCTTTTGTAATTTTCTTAACATTGTTATTGTTATTTCACATCAATGCTAGGCTCTATGATAAAAAAAAACCATTTGATGCGATCAATTATCATTGCCTTGATAAAATAGACTGTTGGATTATTGAAAAAGAGGCTCAAGGTGAGATTAGCAATGAAGAATATGGAGAAATGACAAATTATGCAGACCAAACAAGAAGAGGTTGTTTATAATTTTAATTTATATTGTTATTCACTTCACAAATTTCATGTTTCCAATATTTGTAATATGATTAACCTAAAAGTTTTGTTGTTATTTTCATTGTTAGATGGCGAATGTGATAAATTTGGTGATGATTCAAATTGTGCTGACAACGTCGTTGGATTTGAAGGATGTGAAGGACTAGATTTTTCATCATTTGGTGATGATAGAATGGATACTTTAAGCACAGACAATTATGATAGCCGTGAACATGAGGGGGGTGATTTCATGGATTTTTAAATATTTTGAATGTTGAAATGTTATGTTTTAAATCTTTTTGAAAAACTATCACTATGTCATTTTTTTGAAAGTTACGAAGAATCAAAAATATGATTGTGTTACTTTTTTCTTTATATTTTATTACTGTTTAGTATGTTTTGTATTACTGCTTAGACTAATATTTCATTTCTGTAAAATATATATTGTGTTTCTTTTTAAAATTTATGTTATAAACAAATTTTGTTATGCTCGAATCATGATATAATCGTATTACCGGTTCAACCGGGTCAACCGGTCCGACCGGTTCGACCATAAACCGGAAGCTAAACCGGTTTTTAATCTGGTCCGGTTTTTACACCATTGACTTAAAGCCGAGCCTTGGTGTAATCCAACTGTAATAGGAACATCCTTAGTCAAATATCCTTGTGTCCGAACACAAGCAACAGCTCCTTCATACATGTCTTTAAAAACTTTTGCTAGAATACATTGTGTAAACAATGGGATTCATTTATTAATCATTTTATATTTTTCCTATCAACTTGGATAAAATTAATCATTTAATACAGAGCACAAGAAATTCTTAGAAAAACAAAAAAAAATTGAACAGTAGAATTCCAACATGGATCTTTTAAACCCACACACACACACACATATATATATTATTCCACATGTTCGCAACTATGAGAACAATTCTATTGACATTGATATCTGCAATGGCATACATACAAGAAAAACAACAAAATTGTATCACTGACATAAATGAGATAAATTAACAATGACAATTGCTGTAATCACATGTTCTTTATCATCAACTGGAGAAAATGATGTCCTTAATCAACAAATTTAAGCAATTGACTGTGCCAATTGAGCATCTACCTTTTTTTGAAATCGAAGAACTAAAACCATCCACACTCCCAATAAGACAACAATGTTCAGGGAAAGAGGAAAGTAAAAATATATAATAACTTTAGCATTTACAAAAATAATATGATAAAATAAAGAAAACAACATACCACTGCTTTGAGGACCCATGATAGAAACAACAGCATATGATAGTCCACAATCCCCAAGCTTCACTGTCTTCACAAAATTCTCCACTCCAGATACATTAAATACACCGTCTCCATCAATCAGCTGTGTAGAACAACAACTGTCTCCCATACCTGAAATAAGGTTGAATTCAAATTTACCATGAAAGTGGCATAGAAGCTTAAAAAAACTTCTACAAGTGAGAGAAAGGAAAAGAAAACGTACAATAGTTGCACCAAAAAACCAACAACAAGAAGTATAGCATTAATTAAAGGTGATCTTTCTTTTAGTACTCATCATTTCAAGCAGTGTTTACAAGCTATCATCAGAGAAGAACTTCCCATATCACATCAAAGATGGCACAAACAGAAATCAGGGAATAACAGCAGTTAAGAAACAGTTGAAGATCCTTTAAGCTGACTGGATCTAGCTACTACTTTAACTTGCATGCATTCTCAAGATTTTTCTGTAAGAAAAAGTCAAAGAAAGCCTACTACTGAGTATAATAAGACTTCAGCATATTACTCTTACATTGACTTTGGTAAGTAAGAAAAAACAGCAACAAATATGGTTTTCAGATGACATGCAATACGAAGCAACCTATAGCACTCCACAAAAAGAATCCGAAAGAAAGCATAAAATCCTTCCCGGCAGAACGCATGCCCTAGCAGTAAAAACTTCTAGAACAAGGTCAAGGCACCGCCATAAGCCCACAAAAGGAACCTAGCAGGAAAATCGCAACTTGAATACAAACTCTACAAGACGATAGATCCTTAAAAACAACCCCACCACACATATTCCCCAATGGTTTAAATAGCTAAAATCCAACTGAAACAATAAGATATGACCATCGAATCAACGACCTAAAGGACAAGGATTACGGATCGCGCGATGAGAGAAAGGAAGAAGGAAGGAGAGCTTCGGAGGCCTTACTCCCGGGAAGCTGATGCGATCGGAAGGCAGATGATCGGCGCCTGTGGAACGCACAGGGGAGGAGGTGAAACGCGAGGCCGTGGAAGAGGAGATCGATCTAGCATCGCCACCGCCCACGCTTTAAAGTAGTTGAATCCGGAAAAGACACCGCAGTTAAAAAAGATGACATTTTTGGAGAATTTTGGTGTGGGACGGCGAGAAGGGGTAAATACGTATAGGACCGGGAGAGAATACCGTATTTCTTCCTTAGAAACCGTATAAATCTTCTCTCTCATCAGGGAGGGCCCACAGCGCACCGACGCCACGACGTTTCGGGCCCCACCAGGCAGCCGTCCACCAATGGGGAAGGGCGTGCTGTTGCTGGCCGACTCCTTCGTTGCTTTCTCACCGACCAGCTTATTACTTTGGGTAAATTACACCCCGGTCCCTGAATTTAAATCTTAATAACACACAGTATAGCTTTTTTTAAATTATAATATTGGTCCTGAATTTTAATAAATTATCAAATAAGTTCTCTTTATTTTTTTATTATTAAAAAATTTTAAAAAAGAGAAGAATATAATAGTAATTTTAAAATATAAAAAATTCATTTGATAATTTATTAAAATTCAGGAATTTCGATATTATAATGTGGACCTATGCATTATTAAATTTTAAATTTAAAGAGCTAAGTGTAATTTGCTCTATTACTTTTTACGACTCATAACTAGGGTGAGAACCACCCTACTTCGCTGAATCAACTCGCCTCAATTTAATTTTAAATTTGACTTAATTTATCTCAATTTTAAATTAACTTGCGCTTTAATTAAATTAACGCAAGTCCTCTAAAAATTAATTCTTGTTTTAAGAAAATTACTTCTAATAGAATTTATGATCGAGTCAATCATACCACATGAACACCTAACAGATTTCTTGATCAAAACTAGCACATATTTATATATAAATAATAAATAAATGAATGTATTATTTATATTTAAAAAAATAAAGATCGAGCTAAGTCGATCCAATCTGACTATTGGCTTGTCACTTGGCTCAATAAACTCGATCTGAGTTCGATTCAAACTAAATTTTGATCTGAACATCAGGCTACTATCACTCCAGCCCAAGCGCTCAATTATGAAGTTTTTCATCATTAGCCTCACGGTTTTGCCTCAAAAAGCGCCTCTACCATTTGAGATCACATTATCTACTTATATAACTCAGAATCTCCCTCCCTTTTCGATATGAGACGATTTATTCTTGTGCCACTCTCACCACTCATTATTCGGCCTAGAAGCCTGCCAAGAGTCGCACTTTACCCCTGTGATTCCTTTCTCTTAGGACATCACCCAACGATCACTTCCCCGCCCTCTTCGGCCACGAGCGTCACAAGAAAGGTGATCCTCTTCATATTGTAATATCTCATAACTAAAATGTAAAAGAATTTGTCAATTTTTATTTTAGAAAATTGCATGATTTTAGTACTTTTTAGAAGGGTCATTCATCCTGATATTACTCTAGTTCAAGGACACTTAACTACGGAGTTCCTATCATTAATTTCACGATTTTTATCTGTTATTTGGGATCACATTATTTACTTATATAACTCAAAAACTGCTATATATTTTGATGCAAGATAATTCATTTCCGTACCCCTCCATTTAGAAACCTGCCAGAAACCTCTCCTTCTTCAGGTGATTCCGATTCACTCATATAAATATCATCTCGATGATCACTTTCCGACTTCTTCAATTCACCGAAGTTTCACAATAAAAATTGATGGGATCCAAAGTTGGGACTTGGACTTGATCTTATCTTGTTGGGTCAGGTCTGAAACAACCACGTCTTTGATTAAAATCATATTTATTTATATCAGTTCTAGAAAAATAAATATAATACATAATTAAATACCGATCTGTTAAATAACTTAAAATAAAATAAATATTATATAACGTACATAAATAATCCTAAATTTTGAATTCAACTAGTTTCCTAGATATAATAATGGTGTCATATATATATAAATTTTGATTTACTTATGTGTTAATAATTTTACATGTCTTACTGATTTCAATATTTAAAATTATGTATAGAGAATGTGCAGGGTTATAAATAAATTGAATAATTTGAACCCATCAGTGCATTAACATCGAACTTGAGTTAGCTTGATTCTGTGTATAGATAGTAATATCCTTAGGCCCTGTTTGGCGCGATGATCAAAATCAGGACCAAAATTATACTAATTTAAAAAAAATATTAATAATAAATAAATTTTTTTAATTATTCTATATAAATTTTAATATAAAAAAATATTATTTCATTTTATATACTCAACAAATTTTAATAAAAATATTAACTTTATTTTACATCGTAGATCAAAATACTCAATTTGAGTATTTTATTTTAAGATGTGAAATAAAATTGATATTTTTATTAAAAATTATTAAATATGTGAAGTAAAAAATATTTTTCGTAATATTTATTAATAAAATGCTGGCATCTCTTAATTGTATCTTTTTATTTTAAAATTAATAAATGTGACTATTAATTTATAGTTCAAAAGACACGACTGTTTATTTCAAAAAAATATAAATATAAAAATATTATTTCAGCAACTAAAAATAAAATTACAAAATAAAAATTTTCTTTTGAATTTTTTAGTTCAAAGTTGTGTCTTTGATTTAATATTGTTTTTCTTTTCTTTCATTCTCTCTAATTTTCCTTCATCATTCAAATTTAAATTAAGATAATAAATAATTTTTATAAATAAGAAAATATATACTCAAATTTTCAATATAAGATTATTAAAGCACCAATATATTAAGACCTCGTTTAGTTCGAACTTTTTTTTGACATGAGAAAAAAATTATTTTATTTTTTAAATTTAATAGGAGAAAAATTTATTTTACTATTAGAAAGTTGATTTTTATATTCGTATTTATATTGAATGTGAAATAAAGTTGATTTTTATAGTTGAAATTTGTGTTAGACAAAAAACTTGCTTCGAACCAAATGGGGTCTAAGTAAACTACTGAATAGTGTTAGCAGTAGGCTCTACCCGGTATTGAAATGACGGTCTCCTATTAATCAGCAGAACGATTAAGCCAGTTGAACCCAATAATTGCTCTCAAAAAAGACTAGGTTCAGTGAACCTTAAGGCCATGATTTTCTTTGTTAACTTCTAATTAAAACTAGCTATCAAAAAAAAAAAAAAAAATCTAATTAGAACAGTGAATGATGGTACAAGGATGTGCCACTAGATATTATTATAAGTAATAGTGATTACATTAGATAATGAAGATAAGGTCTTCAGTCAATGAAAAGATATGTATAATACCTCAAAAAAACTAGGAAAGAGGACACTTAAATTAGAAAAATATAACAAGAGGCTGTTTGTTTGTAAGATTAAATTTAATAAGGTTAAAAATTAAATTTAAATAGTGATATTTTTCTATTAAAAATTATGAATGATGTGAAATAAAATGAGTTATTATGTTAGGATATGTGAGAGATATGATATAAAGTTAATTATTATGTTAGGATATGTGAAAAATATGATATAAATTAATTATTATTTTAGTAATATGTGTAGGATGTAAAATAAAATTAATTTTTAATATTAAATTTTACGTGTGATGTGATATGCCTGATTAAAATTAAATTAGGTCAATTTTCAACGGTCAAACATACAGGGCCAAGATGTTAAAGAGTTAGTAACTATTAATAATTTATGGAAAGAAAGAAGATGGAGAAAAAATATTCCATTTAATTAAAGAAAGTCATAAATCAATGTATCTTTTCTTAGTCATATCAAAGAAGACTTAATTAGATGTAATTCATAATAATTTTAACCCAAAAAAATTTAGAGTTACTTTAATTTTCTCTTACTATGTTTTTTTTTTTACGGGTCAGTTACTATGTTATGTTATTGGAAATTGATATCATCTCAATCGTCTACATGATAGACGATTCAGATTAAAAGGACCACCGAGAAAACTAAGTAACCAAGATGCCCTCACTCAAGAGACCTAGCTAGGTGAAGATCTTGCAACCCTCCTTAACGGGACCCCCTCTCATACCTCAAAGATCAGGCCGAACCAGGTGTTTATATATAGTAGCTGAACAATTCTAACTAAAAAGTGGCACAAAGCTATTATTACACTACAACAACAACAACAACCAAGCCTTAATCCCACTAAGTGGGGTCGGTTACATGAATCCTTTGTTTCTATTGCGCTCTATCAGTTACCAAATTCTTATCTAAGTTTAAGTAACTAAAATCACTCCTTATAGTTTCTTGTCATGTCTTTTTTGGTCTTCCTCTTCCTCTTTGTACATGAGCAAGATTCAACAATTCAATTTTTCTAACTAGAACTTCAATTGGCCTACGATTTATATGTCTAAACTATTTAAGCCGACTTTCTCTAAGTTTATCCTCAATTGGTGCAACACCAACTTTCTTTCGGATATACTCATTTCTCATTCTATCCTACTAATAAAAAATTATTACACTACTAATAAAAAATTAATGCAAACTCACACGAGTTATGTCTCCGACTCTCTATAGCTTCAAACAGCCTTTTTCAAGTTTTAGGGCGGCTTATTAATTATGGGTAGCCTTTCCTCTCATAGGAAATAAATTACATCAACATTAATGATACCTACCTACTTATTTTTCTTTATAAAAATTCAAACATAGTACAACAAATGGGCCTTTTTCCTCTATTACAAGCCCTCTTTATCGAGCTTCCTTTCTCCCCTCCTTCTCACTCCACCCCTACCGGCTAGTGTTACTTGGTTGATCTTCAACCTGTTCATCGCATGACCACTACCATTTGTCAGCAAGTTAGATTCACCGGCTTATCCGACGCTCCCTCAATCCCTTGGCATTTGTAGAAGACAGTTCCGACGATCATTTGCCATGCTTTCTCTTTCTCTTTTCGCTAATCCTAGGCTCCAAGCTTGGAAATTTCCTCCAAACATGCTAGTAAAATAACATGGTTAGACATTTTGGACAAAACATTTTTAGAATTTGAGCTAATTGGGCCAAGAATGGGCTAATTGGGCTGGCCCAAACAAAAAATATCTTATATTTTATATAAAAAAATTCAAATTATTAATTAACTAGAGTTAGCATTACTTTATTAACTCTCATGTAAATTCTATTGCCCATGCATATACAAAGTTTCCAAGATGAACATGTCTGTACATAATTAATTAGAAATCCAATTAAACATGTTAGAAGAAACTATTTTAAATATATTCAATAATTTTTTTATCATAGCTTATTAAATTAAAGTTAAATGAAATATTGTTCTTAATCATATTTCAAATATAATTCTATTATCTATATATATATATATATATAACCAATTATTGTGTAATTACTGAGTTTTAAGTGAAGCATTTATTACTTGTTTTGTTATGATATGTTTATTTTAATAAAATAAAATTATTATTTCATAAATATAAAATTATATTTTAAGAAAAATAGAATGATAGTTCTTCTGTTTAAATGAATAAAATAAAATATAGAATAATAAATAAATAAAAAAAACTAAAATACTTATAAATATAAATTAATAAAATTTTATATTATTTATTATGATTAAAATTAATTTTCATAATAATTAAATAAATATAATTTACATAAATATATATATATGAAATAACTATTACTTAAATAAATATAATTTATGACTTACCTATCCATTCTTAGTTAATTACGTTATGCACACTCAAAACATTACAAAATCTTACATACACACATTTGAGTTAAAACTTAATCAAAATCTATTTGAAAAAAATATATTCTGTTAATAAATCATTAAAATTATATTTTTACTATTAATAGTATATATTTTTCTCTTCCTCAATACCACACTAAAGCGCTGATTTATCCTAAAATCAATTCACATTACGAATATCTCCTTCTTTTCCCGCCACCTAAACGTTAAGATTTTAGGAGTTTCACTCAAAATATATTTAAATATCCTTAAAATAATATGATTGAACGGCTCATATTTTTTGTAATTTAATTATAATTAAGTTATTAAAAAATTATGATTACTCATTATAATAAAAATAAGTTAAAATGTATATACGTAAAATTCTCTATAATATTTTGAGTATGCATAGCATAATTAAATAAAAATAAATGAATAAAATATAAATAAAATTAAATTATGTGATAGATAGATAATTATTCCTAAAATAAATACATCTTTTATGTCATTAAATCTCGTGGGCCTCCCAATGGCGCCTCTCTTTTTCAACACCTAAAAGCTTAACTCAATTTGTGAGCATAAAATCTTATTTCAATCACATCACATATTCTTATATATACATATATTTTTTGGTCATTTATATTTTCTTTCACCACCTAAATCTAAAATTATATTTCTCATACATTTAGTATTAAAATTTTAATATATTCATGCTTAACATTTCATACTAATACTTATTTTACAATATTTTATTCTAATCTTGACTGCTTCATATTTATGATTTCATGCTAAGTATCATTTTGTTTGTAATGATCTACAAAAGCATTTAATTCAATGTTATTCTAACATCATAACATACAATTTAAATATCATAATATTAATTTTTTTTTATAATAATTTTTATATTACATAAGATACTCTTTTCAAAGATTCACAAAATAAAAAATATCTTATTAAGGTCATTTTAAAAATAAAATAATTACCTACATGCCACACCATTTCACTTTATTTATACATTACCCATCTATTTTTAATTAATTATGCTATGCATACTCAAAATATTATAAAATCTTACATACACACTTAAGTTAAAATTTAATCAAAATCTATTTCAAAAAAAAAAATATTTCGTTAGAAAATTATTAAAATTATATTTTTAATCTTAATAGTACATATTTTTTCTTCCTTGATGTTACACTAAAGCGTTGATCTGTCCTAAAATCAATTCATATCGCGGATATTTCCTTCCCTTACCACAATCTAAATATCAAAATTTTAAAATTTTCACTTAAAATATATTTAAATATCTTTAAAATAATATAACGAAAGGTTCAAATTTTTTGTAACCTAACTGTAGTTAGGTTATTGAAAAATTATAATTGCTCATTATAATAAAAACAAATGAAAACATGTGTATGTAAAATTTTATAATATTTTGAGTGTGCATAATATAATTAATTAAGAATGGATGAATAACACATAAATAAAGCGAAATAATGTGGGGGTGTAGTTAATTATCCCTTTAAAAATTCCTAAAAAAATCAGAAACACATTTGTTTATCTGGTGGCCTTTATTATTAATTTACTATTAACAATTTCGATTTTAAATTTTAAATGATTTAAAAAATAAATCACATCGAAACTACATTTTTTTTTTTTTTAATGTTATACGAAACCGAATTTTAAAAGCTGCATACAAAGACGGAAGGCTAATCCCGGCGAATTTTATGAAAATAAGAAAAATAATTCCGCCGAATTTCTATTTTCCACGGTCAATCATCTCCTTGAACCTCAGGAGCGAGTCCAGCCTCTGCAGATGCAGCTGCTGCCGGAACCGGTTAATGAAATCGTCCGCCCGCGCGTCCACCCCCGGCTCCAGCTCCACCGCCTTCGCCGGCGCAGCCGGCTGCCGCACGGCCTTCATCTCCTTAACGCGCGAGATCGGCGACCGCTCGCTCGCCGGCTTCGCAATCCTTGCCGGAGATTCGACCTCCGCCAGCTCCACCGCCTTCATCTCCTTAACGCGCGAGATCGGCGACCGCTCGCTCGCCGACTTCGCCATCGTTGCCGGAGATTCGACCTCCGTCGGGGTCCGGGCCTCCGACTGGCTCCGATCGAACCGGTGCTCTTGATCTTTCTCCAAGAAGACCTTCAGATCCGGCGAAAACTCAGCCGTCTCGTCGGATTTGTGGGACAAGAGTGCGGGGGGGTCGGCGGGAGCAGAGTCGGAGAAGAAATCGCCGGATCGGAGGCGGTAGATGCTCAGGGAGCGGAGGCGGGTGAGCGCGGACGAGGCAGTCCGGGCGACGGCGTGGCCGTCAGAGACGGGCGCGGCGTCGTCGGCGCGGCGGCGGAGGAGGCCCTTGGAGGTAAGGGCGATGGTGCCAATGACGAGGTTTAGCAGCAGAAAGAGGACGGCGGGGGAGAGCCATGAGCGGATCAGCGTCCAGATCGGCGGCCACGATTCGTCCATCGAACGAAGAAGAGCAGAGGAAGGAACGCGAGTAGAAAGCCTAGATGGAGACGAAGCGGATTATATAAGGTGACAGGAAGGCACGTGCTTCACATAAGTGACGCGTCTATCAGTCCCTGTAGCGGTTCGTGTTGCTGCTGCAGGATAGAACAGGTGTACGGCTGGCATTCGGCAGAAGAGTTAAATATTATTATATTATTATATAGTTTTATAAACTACATATGGCACATTAAATATCATATCCACAAATAAAATAGCGAATAAGTCTTCTATCACACCATATCTTAACATGTTCATAAAAAAAATTAAAATAAAAATAATTACCTACATATCACAAGTAATTTAATTTTATTTATATTTTACTCATTTATTCTTAATTAATTATACTATACACTCAAAATATTACAAAATCTTACATACACACACTTAAATTAAAATTTAATCAAAATATATTTAAAAAAAATTCCTTTAATAAATCATTAAAATTAATTTTTATTTTTAATAATACATATTTTTTTCTTTCTCAATACCATACTAAAGCGCTGATTTATCTTAAAATTAATTCATATCGCTGATGTCTCCTTCCTTTTCAGCCCCCACTTAAACATTAAAATTTAAAATTCACTCAAAATATATTAAAATATTCTTAAAATAACTCAAATTTTTTATAACCTAATTATAATTAAATTATTAAAAAATTATGATTACTTATTATATTTTAATATATCCGTGTTCATGACTCAGCTTAAACTGTAGCTATATAAAAAAATTATATATATAAAAGATAAGTATTAAAATATTCATCTTCATTTAATATTTTTATTTAATTGGATAATAGTAATAGTATTTGCTGGATGTCCATTCTTTAAATCATTGTCACATGAAAGTTTTGATTCAACGTGATTTTTAATATATTAATGTAATTATCAGTTTTAAAAATGACATGAACACGGTAACATGACACAAATCATCTGCAGTTATTTTGAGAAAGAAATAATTTTTTTTTTTAAAAAAAAAATTTACATACATATTTTTTTAATTATTATTCAATTACATATTAAATTTTTTATTCTTTTATTTTACAATTTAACCTTTTAATTTCTTTAAAAATTAAAACTAATAACATATATGTATTCGCAAATATATTTATAACATTTTCTATATACATATTATCAGTAAAAACCATCCAAATAATTATAATCAGCAAAGAAAAAAAATCAAAAATTTTATAAAAAACTTAAATATGTTATTTTCAAATAATTTAAAGGATTAAGTTATAAAATTAAAAAATAAAAAATGTAATGCATAATTGAAGATGAGTTTAAAGGTATGTATGTGTTGACGTAAAAAGGAGGAGTCCTAAGAGACAACAGTACGCAAAGAGCTAAGTCTGGTGATTAAGGCTTAGTTGATAGTGATCAACATCCAGAAAAACACACAAGAAATTTAAGGTGGTTCAGAGAGTAATTATCCTACATCCATCGGATCGCGAGTGAGAAGGATATCACTAAGAAGAAAAAGATTTGGTCTAAAGACCAGTACAAGCTTGATTACAAGGTGAGCTTGTTCCCGGAGGGAAGGAGAGAGAAAGAGAGCTCCCCTAACTCTCAATAATTCAGAATGGGCAAGCAAGGCTGAGGCTGCGTGAAAGGAATTCCACCGTGCACTCTCTGAAATAAGTCATGCTCATTCTGCCCAAGTTAAGGACCTCCAAAAAAGAATAAAGGAGTTGGAAGATGAGTTGGACCTCCAAAATAAGTCATGTTCACTCCCTTACGCATAT
The DNA here is from genome assembly GCA_019297695.1 of Apostasia ramifera. NCBI lineage: Eukaryota > Viridiplantae > Streptophyta > Magnoliopsida > Asparagales > Orchidaceae > Apostasia > Apostasia ramifera. Next base: position 56,378 of record JAEMOT010004236.1, on the reverse strand, counting down.
TTGCACAGGAAAAAAATAATGATAATAGTGGAGATCCTGTCTAGGAGGAGTTATCTGACCCAATGCCAAAAGAACTAGATCGTCTGAAATATCGTGGTCGATGTTTGTACTTGAGACATGGGCTGACCTCCGTTAGAACGACAGATTCTAGTGAGAGACGAAGACACTCTGCTTAGGGGGGACCTGTATCATGAGTAGATAACAGGGACTGCCCTAAGGTTACGAGCAGGCTCTTCTGGCCATCCGCTAACCTGGTGGGCTTATGGAGAGGTCCCAAATACTGAGAGCAAACCCCGCCTGCCTTAGGCATAACTAGGCTCAGTGACCTCCGTATACGAATTATGAGAATAATGAACCATCGTCTGTGAGGTGATAAAACCTCAGACATAATGGTTAAGAGAGTTTGGGTTGTGTGATCATACCTGCCGCATGATGCCTTAATAATGAATGATAGGCGGATTATGCTTTAAGTGGCAGGAATGTCCAGAATAAATCACCATCAATATCGGGATTGAAGATCCCTTCAATTACGATAATGAAGTATATTTGAAGGATTGCATAGAGATTCCAGAATATGAGATACCCAAACAAGGGATCTTATATGAGATGCCCAAACAAGGGATCTTATACCAAAGAAGAGCCTCTGTTATCTACTGTGACAATGATCGTGAATTGGGGACAGCTAAAGTATGTGTGTTCAGAACACCACAACTAACAATATAATTTTTCAGAAAATCATGGGCAAAAAAGTGTGTATATTTGTAAAAGAATCCCTGACAAATATGTACAAATGAATTTTAGGTATAAAGAAATCTGTAATTGTGAATGACGTATAGAGGGATGAGAACTCGGCATAAAACTTCAAGTCATCCCCGCTCCATGTCCTGGGGAGTTGAGTGCTATCAGAGTTCATGAGATAGTATGCATTGGGCCCTGCAACTTCGTGCACGATGTATGGGCCTTCCCATTTAGGTTCAAGTTTGGCTGCCAGCAAGCTGTCGCCGCTTGAGCACCAGGTCACCCTGAGTGAAGCTTCTAAGATTAACCATTCGGTTGAAACACCGCTCAACTCGGCGCTTATGCTCCAGACATTTGAATGCGGCCAATTGTCTTCTTTGTTCTAAGAGATCCAGATCAACTCGACGTGAATCATCGTTCTCATTCATCCAGGCTTGTAAATCTTCGAGATCGAAGTTTGCCGCTGCCTCCACTCTGGGGGAGTAATGTTCCAGCTCAAAAGGTATAACAACATCCATTTCAAAGGCCAGAGAGAAAGGAGATTCCTGGGAAACTTCGGATAGGGCAGTATTGTAAGTCCAAAGAGCACCTGGCAGTTCATTTGGCCAGCGAGTTTTGGCACCGTCCAGGGCACTTCTTTAGAATGTTCAGGATATTCTTGTTAGCAGCTTCAACCTATCCGTTTGTGTGAGGATGCCAGATAGATGCATACTTGAGATTAATCTGATGCTTGCCACAGAAGCCGTGGATTAATTGATTGACGAATGGGGTGTCGTTGTCTGTGATGATTATCATAGGAATGCCATATCTGCAAATGATATTTGCCCATAAGAAGTTTTCAATATTCTGAGCAGTGGGTTGAGCTAGAGGCTTTGCTTCTATCCACTTCGTGAAGTAATCGACAGCGACAAGAACCCACTTGTAGCTCCGGATAGCAATAGGCATGGGCCCTAAAAATCAAGCCCCCATATTGCGAAGGGCCAAGACGAATTGATAGGCCTGAGATACCCTACAGGTTGTCTTTGCATATCAGCGTAGTACTGGCACTGAGGACACTTCTCTACAAACATTTGAGCGTCTTTGTGGATATTGGGCCAGAAGAACCCCTAGTGCAGGATTCGCATGACCAAGCTTCGACCACGAGCATGAGTTCCACACTCTCCCTGATGGACAGCCTTCATAACCTCCTAAGCTTCTTCGAGCCTTAGGCACTTTCTGAGTGGCTTGGCATACGATCTTCTGTACAGTTCGCCACCGATGAGAATATACTTGGCGCACTCGAGCCTCAGATTTCTTGCTTCTTGTTGGTTACTGGGATTGAGCCCATTTTTCAGATAATCGACGATTCTATCCATACAGTAAGATGTTTGTTCAGCGCTCTGGATTTCTGCACACTCGTAATTGGGCTTCTCGAATGTTTGATGTTGATGAAAATCAGGAAGCCCCTTTTTGGCGAGCTGGTCCGCCACCTGGTTCTCCTCTCTAAGAACATGAGTCAAAGAGAATTCATCGAACTGAGAGATCAGAGATTGAACCTTCATCAGATACTTCTTCAGAATCTCGTCCTTGGTCTCGTAGGCGCAATTCACTTGATTGACAATCAGTTGCGAATCGTTGAACATCTGTATGTACCGCACAGACATCCCAAGGGCAAAGTTCAACCCCGCAACGAGAGTTTCATACTCCTCCTGATTGTTGGTGACTTTGAACTGAAGGGTTACCGCTCGGTGTAAGGCGACACTCATTGGGCTGGTCAGAAGAATTCCAACTGAAGGCCGCCCCCTTGAGAGTGTTGGCCAGAAGATGGCATTTGGTGGCCTCTTCAGGGTGACGATAGCGGATAGCCGCTTCAAACCCCTAAATGTGCTCGTGAGGGTCAGTAGTACATTTGTAGACTTCAAGTCTCGGCGGCCTGAAGTCTTTTGGAACTGGCGCTTGACGGATGACATCAGAAAATAGAGCATTGCCGTCAAGCAGAACAAAGAAGGTACCAGGTCCGTATTGGAGGGCCTGAGTACCAGGGAAGAAATGGTTTCATCCAATTAGGAAAGGAGTGAAGGCTGGAGGAAAGAAAGCAGACTGAGAAGTGGACATGGAGGGAATGGTGGGAGAGGATTTTGGTTCTAGTGGACTTCGCGATGAGGGAGACGATGCCTAACAGGCTGGAAAGAACCAGACAATTGAGCAGAGGGAGTTCTAGCAGGGAGAGGAGCGGGAACCGCCGCAGCCGACGGAAGAACAGAAGCAGGAACCGCCGCAATCGGCGGAAGAACAGAAGCAGGGGCCGGGGCAACCGGCGGGAGAGGCGTAGGGGCCGCCGTAACCGGCGGAAGAGGAGCAGGAGCCGCCGCGACCAGCAGAAGAGTCGCAGGAGGAAGCACGACAACGCAAACTAGCTGAGTCTGCCTAAGAATCAGGGCCTGTTGGGTTGTGTGGCCAGTAACCAGGTCGGTAAAGTTGACTAGCTTCCCGTGCAATTCAGATATACGGGTGCCTCTAGAGGAAGAAGCGTGATGCCGAGACGTCGAAGCTGAAGCTTCATCACCTGGCGCCCTGACAGAGGGTTCACCTACCTGTGCACTGCGGGCTACGATGTTTGTTCTGCGTGTCTTGGTCACTATTTTCTCGAGTCTCAATGAAAGCACCAAAAAAAAATGTTGATGTAAAAAGGAGGAGTCCTGAGAGATAGCAGTACGCAGAGAGCTAAGCCTGGTGATTAAGACTTAATTGATAGTGATCAACATCCAGAAAAATACACAAGAAATTTAAGGTAGTTCAGGGAATAATTCCCCTACATCCGCCGGATCGCCAATGAGAAGGATATCACTAAGAAGAAAAAGATTTGGTCCAAAGACCAGTACAGGCTTGATTATAAGGTGAGCTTGTTCCCGGAGGGAAGGAGAGAGAAAGAGAGCTCCCCTAACTTTGGCTTTTTTGCTGTTACCTATATCCTCCTTTGTATATGTGTCATTCAGGGGCTTTTATAGGCAAACTGTAGCGAATTCCTCGAAGGGGAATGTTGCAATTCTGCTGAACTCATATCGGCGGGCCCACCGCTGTCGGCCTCCGGGAAACTGGAAGCAGCGGATAGAGCATGCGGTCTCTCGTTCTTCGCATTTCCTGGGAACTTGTGGTGGCTGGAGCATGCGACATCTCAATTTTCGCGGCGCATGGGAATTGGGAGCTGTGCAGATAAGGCACTCTGACCGTGACAACTGGAGCTGGCGAAACATCATGTCCGCTGTTGTAGGGACAAGCTCAAACGTCGTATCTGATGGAATGGGAAGCTCTTGCACAACCTCATGGTTGGTGTCTGTGGAAGATCAAATTAGCAAGATCGAGGTCCGAGATCTGCAAGAGAAAAAGTTAGTTAATTATGATTAATGATGACCGATCTTGAGAAAGTCCCACTGGGTGTCACGTGTACGGCTGAGATGCAGCGCTGGAGCCACATGTTGACAGTATGTAAATGCTCCAATTTTTAAATATAAAACTATAAATTTTTGAGAATTAAGATACGTAGTAATAATTATCACCACAACTCATACTTCACAGAATGTGATATTATATTAATATTACCACAGTCATATTTTATCTTTTTAATTCAAAAAGAGTCAAGCCAAGATGAATAATGTTAAATTTTATATAAAAATTACAAATTAATAATCACAATAAATTTTTTATAAATTATCATACAATCTGCTACATAATCTAGGCATTGAATACTTATGTAAATATGCTAAATGTTAAATCAAATAAAACATTTTTCAATATTAATAATTCCTTAACACCAACCTCAACTAATGAATAATTACATTCAAGTCCCTTAACTCCTATAGTTTCATCTTTAAGTTCAATTTAATAAATGAACTACTAAATAATTAAAAAAAGTTCTTTAGCTCTTTTAATATGAACGATATTTGATACTTTGAAACAGTAGTTGAACTGTTAGTTTAAACAGTTTTTTGTGACCTTCATGATAATTTGTGATATTTTGTATCAGAATTCTGATTTTTGAAAGTTGAGGCTTCAAATGCCTTAGCATCATTTAGGAGTTTTGCCCCATACTGTTTACTGAACTTTCGTAAAAGCTCTGTTTGGCTATTAATCTGTTCTAAAATACTAATTCATACTCTTAACATGATCAAACGCATTATTTTGAATTCACTTAATATACCTTCTTGTGTGGATCAATTTACTTATACTCTATAATAAGATCTACCAGAAATCATACCTTAAAATTTTTTTTTTTATATTTATTTTGAAGAAAACAACTTACTAACTGTCGTCAACTAACCCGTTTGTTTGACGATCTTAGACTTTAAGAAGAATCAAGGATAAGATGGAACCACTAAGGACCCGATTACGTACTTTAACCCTTTCGTTGTCATTTTGCAATATGTACTTTAATTTAGTGTGTTTGTAATAAAAATTCAGGAGACAATGAACTGGTTGTATTCATAGTTTAATTATTTATATTTGTTTTTCAATTGTGTTCCCGCTATACATATTTTTCACGCACCAATTCAAATCTTCGATATAACAAGAGAAAATTCAGGTTCGGGTGCGACTCTGTAGCTCTAACAGGAGGTGTGTGCACCTAAATGAAACAAAAATATCAGAGAGAGAGAGAGACTGAAGGGGGTCAATAGGCTAGTCAATGGCTACACGCAAGGCCACAGGGTGACGATTGACTTAAGCTGTCAAATGACCGGCCTGATTAACAAAACGTCTTACTTTAACCAAACATTAAATCATTAATAAAATGTGATTAATAATTGAAGCAGTCAAAGATTTGAATATGATCATTAGACATAATATTTTTTATAGACTCTGGAAATTGACCTCTCTACAATTTAAAAATAATAATAATAATAATAAATAATTTTTTTTAATTATTATTTATAAATTTTAATATAAAAAAACCCAATAATTTTTAATAAAAATATTAACTTTATTTCACATCTTAAATTAAAATACTCAATTCAAATATTTTAATCTAAAATATAAAATAAAATTAATATTTTTATTGAAAATTATTATATATGTAAAGTAAAATAATATTTTTTTATGTTAAAATTTGTATAAAATAATAAAAAAAATTATTTATTATTATTATTATTATTATTATTATTATTTAAATTAATATTATTTTAATTCTGATTTCAGTCATCACACCAAATAAAGCTAAGCTATCAGTGTTATTTACCTAAAGAATGCATTTTTTTTCTAAAATTAAGAAAAACTTCATTATCATGAACCACATCATACATGTATTCTAAGATTAAACTTGAACTAAATTTCAAGTAAAAACATTTTAAAAAAATTATTTCACATATTATATCTATATTAAAATAACAACTATCTATATTTCAAAAAATCACTATTTCAAATCATACATATCTATATTAAAAAAAAAAGCATACATATCTTAATTAGATAACTAACTCTAAGACAAAAGTATCAATAATATTTAATTTGTAAATTCAAGACAGCAAGAATGTATAACTTAGGATAAATGCAAAGTTAAAATGAAATTATTATCCCATATGAATAAAAAATAAATAATAAATAAAAATTACTAAAATACTCATAAATATAATATAACTTATATAAATATATATATATGTACACTAAAATGTGTACATATATATATACATATGTATATACATGCATATATATATATATATATGTGAATAAGAATAATTTTTGAAATAATATTTTTAACCAAGTAATAGCTATTCTTTAGGCAGGCAGAATGAATGACTATTTCACGAAATATAAAATAAAAAATCCTACAGAACAGCTATTCCACTAAAGTAAATATAAGAATAATTATTCTATAAAAAATAAAAGTAGAATGAAACAGTCATTCCATCTAACTAAACGCACTCTTAATTCACAAAGGTTCTGTTCCACCGCCTTTTATTTGAAAATAGAATGTCACATTCATTTCAATTGAACTACTAATTATATTGTTCATCTTTTCTCGATCTTTTTCCTATTTATTTTCTCCTTACGGCCCTCTGAACCAGAGAAAAAAGACATGAATGAGGAAAGTGAAGAAGTGAAGAAGAAAATTGATTGCATGAGGGAGATTTTGAGAGAGAAAAATAGCAATAGAAAGAGGGAGCAAGATGGTAATGCAAGTATTTTAATTTAAGACGGAAAAGCTAACTGGAGAACTTGAAACAGAACAAAATTAAAAATTCAAAGAACTTCTGTGAAAAATGGACTGAATTTCAATGACTCAACTGTAATGGAAGCTATAACTCATAAGCAGCAGTATTTAAATACTAACCTTCGGGCCAACAAGACAATGACACGTTGATAGTAGCAACCTGAAATACACCATTTAATGCCATGCCGGATGCTTTTATTGCTGTCAAGGGGAAAAAAAAAGAAGGAAATTAACCACCACCACAACAGGAAATAATAAAACTAAAAAAGAAATGCAGCCTTCAGTTTAAAACATACTATAATACAAGTCTATGATTTTAAAAATTTAATATTCAGGTCTTTGAGTCAAACAATTAAATCCATTTAATATTAAAATATAATAAAAAAAACCTAATTTGATATGTTGTATCTGTTAAGGGCGTGGCCGAGGGCCGCACAGCCCTCGCGTGGAGCTGTGCAGCTGCCGGTCATGCACAGCTGTGTGGAGCAGGCTGCTTTGAGTGCCAACTGCCCTTCTGAGAGGAGAGAGGGGTAAATTAAGTATTTTATAAAATTTAACATTAAAAAATTAGAAATGGACCTAATTGATATGTTGTATCAGACAATAATCTAGATATTAAATTATTAAAATTGCAAATCTGTGTGATATTATTCCTTAAATTCAGAAACATTGATGTAATTTACCTAAATGATTAATATAATCCATTAAATTATCAGACGAATAAAATCCAAATTCATCATCAGCTATGTATCATTCAATTTATTGGGATTTGGGGGGATAATGTAGTAATAATATGTTAATATTAATCGGTTACATACACACAAAACATTCACATAAGAATGAGATCATATTGACCATGGAATCGCTTTGCAAAAGCATTCCAGAATTATAACAAAAATAACAAGACTTTGCATGCCTAACATGTCGTAATCAACACATGTACTATGAAAGTAATTGGGCATTCCAAAATAAAATTGCTACGGTTTAACTCATCTCTATGATGAGCATCTCATTGAAAGCATGCAGTAATTTATGAATTCATCTATTTGTCGTAATCATCACATGTACTATGAAAGTAAATGGCATTCCAAAATAAAATTGCTACGGTTTAACTAATCTCTATGATGAGCATCTCATTGAAAGCATGCAGTAATTTATGAATTCATCTATTAAAATCAGCAGAACGATCATCATGTTCGTTTTGATTCCATTAAAGAGAAATTAACGCGGCGTAGCAGTTGAGGAATAATCCAAGAACTAAATGCATCTACAGAGGCATAGAAAAGAAATCTCAGCTACTACACGCTGAATCCATAAAGATACCTGCCGCTGCCAGTACATCTTTTGTCAGGTATGCATGTAGAAATAGAGCAGGAGATCACAACACTTAGAACACTGTCACTATCAACATCTACACAAATAACAATTAGATCAAAAACCTTTTGTTACTCGCTGACATAGAAGTTCTAATGCGGGACGGAAAAAAATGAAAATAATGTTTATATTTATATTCAACAAAATTTAATTAGCAAATTATTTTTAAATAAGCCTAAAATATTTTCTAAATAAATTATATGATAAATAAGATTCTAAATCCCGTAAAATAAAAATATTTTAAAATTAAAATTAAACTGAATCGTTTGATAAATAAGAATTTATCAAATTAGATTAGGGCGTCAATTTAAATTCAATAAGTCAGATCTGAGTTTCAGAAATTTAGGACAGATGTCTCACACTTAAATCAAACAGTAATTGTCACTCAAATAAATATCGGGTCAAATAATTAGAGCCAAATAAATAATCCAAGTCAAGCAAATAATTCGTATTAAATGGCGAGTCCCCTCATGCTGGTCAGCGAGGCAGCGGGTCGCGAAGGTGAACACGTGTAAGGGGCGAGAAACAAGGAGGCAGCGGGCATCGGAGCTAGGTGAGCTTCAGAGGTAGGCAAATGTGCAAAGTATTGGAGCCGCTCGGAGATGATCCGGACGGAGTGAGCAATGAGTAGAGGATTTTTTTTTTTTTTGGAAAGTAGATAACTAGGCTAATTTGAGGATTCTCATCAAAGGCTACTTTCATTCATCGGAATATCAATCCTTTAACCCGGATCTAGGCTTTGAGAAAATTCAAACATAATTCATTTACCAAATGCTACTTTCATTACAATGCAAGGCGGCCTCTTTATATAGAAAGATCCCATGCTTCCAAAAATCAGGATCTCAACACAGAATATCACAAATTGCCATAAAGGCCAAAGAAGGCTGCTAAAACTGACAGTCAAATACTGCTCCAAAGCTCAAACATCATTCATACTAAAAGAGTTCGAGAACATGTTTAATTATATAATAATTTATTTATTAAATTAAGCTTAAGAGAGAACTATAGAAATTAAGAAACTTAGATGTAATTATTCATTAAAAATTATGTCCATTAAATACTATAGGTGTTAAGAATTATTAATATAAAAAAAATTTAATTTTATTTAAGCTTTAGTGTATTTACATAAATATTCAACACCTACAGTATGCAATAGATTATTGAGTAAATTTATTAAAATTATAATTGTGATTGCTAATTTATAATTTTTATAAAAAATTCAACATCATTCATTAGAGAGAGTTTTTAAATTTATAAATTTTTAATTCAATAAAATAGTTAACATATTTACACACTTATCCAGTAATATAATTATATAACACATACTAATTTGAAGTTTTTTCTATTAATTCTTTATATTAACGAAACCGGTTACACATTTAAATTCTATTTTAACTAATAATTTAGAGTTTACTAAAACATTTAATATATTTACATAATAAGCCTTTAGAAATCATTTGAGTTTATACATGTCAAATTCAAATAACTAGTTAAAAGATGATACGAAACTTATAATTATAATTACAATTATTACCGAACGAATATTTAAGCTTCAAAATAAACTCGATACAGAAGCATAACCACTTGACTCGTCTTCGCGAACGCTTTTGAAGATGAGAAGATATTTCTGAAGTGAGTCTAAACGAAAGAGGAAAGGAATTTATATAGCAGTTAGAAGGAAAGAAAATGATACAAACAAATTTATTGAGTGGTTAACAGGTGTTAGAAGGCTGCAGAGCTCCAATTTATTGACTTTATTTAGGCAGAGAAATTGATAGAGAATACTTTATAACTAAAAAATTATAATTAGGAATTTATAATTTATTTATTTCTTTTAATTAAGTTATAAAGGACGGAACAATTACAACAAAGTCCTTTATTACTTGACAACGGAATAAATGAAAGGTAGTTTAAAAAATAATTTGTTAATCAAAATTACAATGAAGGGTATGGTATTAAGTTGCAATTAAGGATTTAAGGAAATAGAGATTTTCTTTTTAATTCAAAATTTTACGTCAGATATAACATTAAATGCAAGCAACGATTCAAGTTCATGTCCTATGGAAACAAGAGCTCGTGACTGGCAATTATACTTTATTATTTCTAGAGTAATTTGTAAGCGTGTCTCGATTACCAAGTTTTTACTTGTTCTTGTTGAGTTTAGCAAAATAGACTTTCTTGTGTTCAACTTCATCTATTTGATCTTAGTCATGATCTCTGTTAGCTTAGATTTCTTCTCATTCCAATTAGTATCCAAGCTAGATGCAATCCTAACATCTTCAGGCACTTTGGCCAATTGTTACAATAAGCCATACTACTCAGATAAGCCTCTAAGCCCCACTTGAGAAACTCGATCAATTGTGACAACTGAACAAACTGTTGGGTGACCCGCCTAGCTTCTACTCGAGAAACTCAACCAATTCTCAGAATTGAACAAGCTGTTTAGTTACGCCCTTCACTAGCCATTTAAAATGTGCATAAAAAGAGAAAAAATCATTTTTCTTAAGTCCCTAAATTGCTCTAGGTCAGCCCTAAAGATCTCATATCTTTCCTTTGTCATAAAAAAGCCTATACTTATGATATCCCATCCGTTTCTCCTTACCTAGAAAAGGTACACCTACTTAGTTCAAAAAAAAAAAATGAAAGAAAAGGTACACCTACTGCCATTTTTCTGACCCGAAGTCACCTACCACCCTGATTTTCTGAACACACCTTGAGCCCTGTGCTTAGACTTTTTGGTCCTTACCCGAGCTTACTTAAAGGCTCTAACACACCTTATGCGTCACATATTAAGTCGTCCAGATATGCCTTTAGCAAAAGATTGTCATTTAATAATTTTTTGATCCCTCTAAAAATGCAATCAGCCATAATTTTTCTCTGCTGCACCTGTCTTCTACATTTGCAGTTTTTGGCCATTTAGCTCAACAAAAGGAGTACTTTGGCTGCCATATAATTCCATTTGAAGCCAATCCAATGGTCAAATAAAACACGTCTTGTCCATGTGGCTCAATCCTATTGGCTGCATTTTATTTCAAAAATATTTAAATTTTCCTAAGAAAACCTGAAAACAACTTTCTGCACTTGAAAATCTCTGTCCAGCTGCTCTTCTTCTCTCATATGCTCTAAAAGCTTTTCCTCACCTTCAAGCCTTCACTTGCAAACATTTATTGCTAACGAGACCATCAAAAAAGGAGATTTAGAGTTCTTCAAAGGCGATAAGTGCTGTCAAGCTTCCACTACAAATTCAAATTTTACAGCACTCATTTCTCAGCTGAATAAGTTTCTTCTTATCTCATTTAGCTTCAGTTTTTGATCATTTAAAGATCTATTTCATATACAAAAACTGATGTTGAAGTTTCCCTTCGTTTTTAACTCAGATTTCATGCTCTTTGTTGATGTATCCTTCTAGAAATTTGATCTATTTGTGATCAGAGTTATAGCTCATTGTGCTTCTAAATCTTACCATTCTCATATTGCTTTTCATCTTGGGGGTCAGCCTGTTCTATAACACATTGCTTTTGTGTTAACTTTTCTCGAGTTTTTATTTGGTAATCCTTACAAGCATAGAATTCCACAATGTAATTTTTCTCTTTTTATTCAAGTTGTAACTAAGTTAGCTAGTGTAACAACCTCTTGAATCTCTCTTTCTACCGTCTCTTTGCGTGGAGGTTGCGTGAGTTTCATTGGATTTGGTTCCCGCAAAAAGCCGGAGTGATTTATAGGTTTATTTCGGATTTGATTCCTGTAAAAAGCCGGAGTGTTGTAAGTAGATTTGTTCAGCTTTATTTTGGGGTATTTTATTGTTTAATTCTCACTTGAGGATCGTGGGGAGTGGACTAGGCGGGAAACCGAACCATTATAAATCCTCGTAGGCATTATTATTTCTTTTGCGTTCCTTTTCGATTTTCAATCAAATTCAAACCTATATATATATTATATTAAATCTGATTTAAGCCTCAACAAAGCCTTAATATCTTTTTATAAATTTTATATATATACATAAATATCACTGTTTAATTATTTTGAAATAAACCAAAATCGCTTGCCTTATGTTTTTATTTTTTGTTTGTCCGATTGTGACAACTGGACATTCTGTTACGGCTACTTTATTTCTATCTTCTTGTTTGATTCTAAGAATCAGACAGACTGCTTGAAATCTATAAAATTTAATATAATATTATTTTTAAAGATTATACATATTAAATTTTTTATAAGTTAATTAAATCCAACAATTTTTATCATTCTCAATTCATCCCCTCTCCTCGGAAGACTGCCAACAGATCATACTGGAGTGTGTTGGATAGATCTTCTTAAAGAAAAGTTTGAAGTAGCCAAAATATTTCAGACCTTTTATTCTATGACAAAAAATCAATTCAACACTTCTATTAAAATTTTGAGAATTGATAATAGGAAAGAATATTTTCAATCTATTCTCATTGATTATTTAACAGCAAATGAGATTATTCATTAAAGTTCTTGTCCAAATACACTTCAACAAAATGGTTTAGCTAAGACAAAATATTGCCATCGTCTTTAAGTTGCTAAAGTATTAATGTTCACCATGCATGTCCCAAAATATCTTTGGGTGAAGCAGTTCTAATAGCCTCTCATCATATAAATAAGATGCCCTCTAGAGTCCTCAACTTCAACTCTCCAATTTCACTTCTACAAACATATCCAATGTTTTGTTCATTCTCTTCTTTTCCATTAAAAACTTTTGAATGCATAGAAATTGTTCACACTCCACCTCAGAACTGATCAAAACTTGGTCCAAAGTCAATAAAATGTATATTCCTTGGTCATCCATCTACTCAACGTGGGTAAAAATGTTAATGTTATTCTTCATTGCACCGCCATGTATTTGTATCTATGGATGCAATTTTTATGGAGTCTCAATCTTATTATTCCGAGTCTTCTCTTCAGAAAGAGTCCTTAGGCGAAGACAAGTCTTGGGATTATTTAGATTTTCTATTGATCAGTTTGCCAAACCGCTTCTCCTTGATGTAATTTCTGAACCACCACAGCCACTGCATTCCTGATCCACCATCGCATCCTCTTCCTGATCCACCACCGCAGCCTACTCATACTACAAAAAATCTGAAAACAGGGACAGAATCACGTAAACAACTTGTGTATTCTCGTAGAAATCGTACTCAAAGTAGGGACAAACCCGAGTCTAAGCAGGGTCAACAGGACCCGAGCCCAGCTCTTGATATTGGGCTTTTTGATAAACCTGTAGAAGTGTATATCAATTCTCTAAGTGAAAAATCTGATCTGGATATTCCTATTTGCTCTCCGAAACAAACCGGGTCATGTACACATCATCCTATATCCAAGTTTGTATATGAGCAGGTTACTCAAGCTTTTCCAGCATTAACTACTGCTGCTTCAAAGATTGATGAACCAATGAATATACAAGAAGCACTTGCTGATCCTAACTGGAGGCAGGCAGTACAGGAAGAGATTAATGCACAGGAAGAAAAATTGGACATGGGAAATAAGTTGCACCAAGGGATGAAAACAGTAGGGTGCAAGTGCTTCATTAAAGTTAAGTTTAATGCAGGTGGAAGTATTAATTGATACAAGACGAGACTTGTTACCAAAGTTTTCACACAAACATATGGCATAGATTATCAAGAGGCATTTGCTTTTGTTGCCAAGCTTAGTACAGTAAAATTACTTTATCCATGCTATCTAATCTTAGTTGGTTTTTACAACAATTGAAGGAAAAGAATGCCTTTCCGAACGAACGGTGATCTACACGAGGAAGTTTATATAGATTCTCCTCTAGAGTTTGACAAAGAAGAAAATTTGGTATGCAAGTTAAAGAAATCATTATATGGGTTAAAACAATCCCCAAGGGAATGATTTGAAAAGTATACTCAAATTATCAAGAGAAAGAGATTTATGCAAGGACAATCTGATAATACTCTATTCTACAAACATTCTACATTTGGAAGAATTGCTATTCTCATAGTATATGTAAATGATAATCCTATCACAGAAGATAACAAAGAAGAGTTGGAAGCTCTAAAACACTATCTGGGATCAGAATTTGAATTGAAAGGCCTTGGAGCCCTAAGATATTTTCTTGGAATGGAGGTAGCCAAAAGCAAGACTGGAATTTCTTTATCACAACAAAAAAATGTACTTGATCTCCTACAAGAGATGGAGATATGCAGCAACTCCAATGAAACCAAATGTAAAATTAGAAACTAATGTTGGAAAGGAGGTCAATCAAGAATAATACCAGAGATTGGTGGGTAAGCTATTTTACTTATCCCATAACAGACCAAATATTGCCTTTGCAGTGAGTGTTGTTCATGCAATCACTAAAGGAAATCACAAGATAATAGAAGTTTATACTAATGTTGATTTGGCAGGTTCTTTCGTACATCTGCTTATTGTACATTCGTATGGGGTAATGATGCGGGACATATAAATGATGATACAGTTTAAAGATCAGCAAATTAGTATACAGCAGAATATCCACAAATTAATGCTAAAATTTTAGAAATCAATTTTTTAATAATTGAGAAATTAGCTAAACCCCAAACTCAATTTCTTTAAAATTTTAAATAAATTAGATCGAAGGTAATTAAAAAATTACCAACTCAGACTAGGGCGCAATTCGATTTTCAACAAATCAGAAACGGGATAACAGAAGTACAAGATCTCACAAGATTTAACCAACAATAATTAAATTGTGCTCAATAATGATGGGTCGCACAGGTGGGACAAATTCGAGCAAATTTCAAGCGAGCATAAAGATCCAAAATTATTCGATTTAACTATGTTAGAGATTGCTGAAGTTCATACCTGAGTTAGGGAATTCAAGAACCACAGTGCAATTTTCCCAGAAAATTAGGGCTCTGAGGCGTGAGCGGTTCTGGCATATGGCACGACACAGGACGATTGGGCGAGGCGGGCTGCCGACGGGCGGAGCACAGCCGGCCGGGACTTGAGCAAGCGGGCGCGGGCATGTGCGGCTTGCTCGCGGTCGGGCGCTATGCAGGCGGGTGCGGCACAGGAACAATCGCGGGAGTGTTCGACAAGTCCGGCGGTGCAAACGCATTGACTCGAGCAGACGCGGGAGCGTCGGGTTGTGCGGGTGCAATCACATCGATTGGAGTAGGTACGTGCGCATCGGGCATAGCCGGCACGAGCGCATTGTCGGCATTGTGGGCGGGTGACAACACGACTATGTCAGACCAGAGTCAGCGATCTGGACGCAAAAGCACATGCTAGCGAACTCTCAGAGGGGCGCAGGTTGGCAGGTGTGGAGATTATGTAGGTAAAATGAGACAAGGCGAATGCTGAGGGGGCCAAGATGAATGGAATCGAACCTAGAGGGGATGAAATGGAGTCAGTGGAATTTAGGGATTCTCACCCAAGGCCTAAGCCCTCCCCTATCCGGGATATCGATTCATTCCAGCATCAGATAACTCTAAAGGAGAATAAAATAATTTTCATTCAGCATTAGAAAAATAAGAATAACAATAAGACATTTATATAAACTTCCATATAACACGCCTAAAGTAACAATTACAAAAATAGAGATAACTAATACAGAATAAATGCGGGAAACTATGAAACACGAGTACGATACGACGATACGGATACGATATGATACAGATACGATAATACGACAAACTTTAAAAAAAAAAAAGACGGATACGTCAGAATACGACTGTTATATATATGTGTATAGTGTATCATATTTTCATGTTTAAAGTATAACTCTATAATAAATTAGAATGACTAATACATCTTGTTATAAATTCCAAAAATATCTTTTTAAATTTTCTTTAAATTAACTATATTTTTTTCAATCATTGTTGATGTCACTAAAAGCAATGTCATAAACAATTCAATTTGTAAAAATTAAAATATGCTTCAAAACTATTGAAAAATAAAAAATTTTAAATTTAAACTAATATCATAAAGTTTGTTTAATNATATATTTTTATATATATATTTATATTAATAAATTAGTTTTAGATTCGATTTAAATTTAATCAAAATCAATTAGTTCAATGTAAACAAGATACAGTTAATAATAATACAGATGTTATGATATAAACCCAGACATACGGACCTGATTAAGGTAGATATATACTCTCTTCTTTCGAGTCTTAAAGTCCTATTTGTTTTGCAATATGAGATTAATTAAGGTAAAAAAATATGATCGATATCTAACAGAAATAACAACAATATCGGTTAAGGAAAAGAAAAAAACATCAATAATATCGATAAGATTGCAAGACAAAGGTCAATTAATATATAATACAGCAGCTTGCAAATATCAAATCTTTATTAGTGCTAAAAGCTAGTGTTCGTAAAATTTTCTGCGATCCCAATTGCATAGCCTAGTGTGTAAAATTCTCTTAATTTTAATGTTTGAGTCTATGCATAAATTGTATTTTATATATAAAATATTTTTTATTTTTTATTGTGTGAGTCGAACCGACTGTTTCAATATTTTTTCTTTCATTAGAAAAATCGAGAAGTATTGAAAAAATATCGAAAAAGTATCAGATTTTTACTAAATAAAAATAAAAATTGATACACCACGTGACATATCGGTAGAATATGGGGAGTATCGGTATCTAATACAAATACGTTAAGTTTCACGTAGTATCGATACTTTATAGGCAGGAAATAAAATCAACGCAAAATGGAATCTTCAACCAATCAAAATGAATAGAGAGATTTTCAATTCACCAAGTCAGCAATCCACAACATCTATCTTTCCAAATCAGTCCCGATAGTCAGTCGATCCAGATCGAACCAATATTGCTAGATCTCAACCATCGACGATAAACTCTGCCAGAAATAAATCCCCACCAGGTAATCTTATGACTTGGAGGAGTAAAAACAAAAAGTGGTTGCTAAAAGTAGTCTTATATGTTCCAAAAAGTTTCAGGCTCTATAAAGAAATGGCCTTCATATGTTCTAAAGGGATTGAAAGGGGTGATTGTGTAACAGGGATAGGGAAAAAATCTGCAAAGAGGAAAGACGTAGAAGTATTATCTAATGATAGTGAAGAAGAGGTTATGACTTACTTGGATCAAAACTTGAGGCAGCCTTCTACTCAAGCTGCAAGCAGTGGGGGGGGGGGGGGGGCTATTTCTTCTGGTAGTAGAAAAAGGAACAAGGAGCAAGCAAGGTCAACTTTTTCTGTTGGTGTTGGAAAATTGCAGATCAAAGATCGTTTTGTTGTTGCCTATGAGAGAAGGACAACTATGATAGAAAAGAGGGATGCGAAACTGAACAAGGTGCAAGTGTAGGTTTGAAAGAATGCATCGATCGTATACGCATTATTCCCAATATAAACAGCAATGGGAATTTGCAGTTTCTCAATACATAATTGAGAATGAGAGTGCAACAGTGTTTCTTATTAATATGGATGATGATACTTTGCTGCGATTGGTCGATTATGTAGTGAACCGTGACCCATTATTCAACAAAAAATAATCGTTTGACCCACCTACTGATTACATTGCTTGATCAACAGGCACCTTTTCTTTTTTTGTTAAATTTTTCTTTTTTGTAAATATCATTTAAGGGCTCCAATGATTCGCATAATAGAATGATATATTAGACAATCTACTTTCGACATCTTTTGTTTAAACATTGATGTATTTTGGTGCATGTTGGAGAAAAACAAGCTATGGTGATTGAAAACATTCCTATTTTGCTAGAACGTACTTTGATTGGATGAAACTGTTTTCACTTGTAACAAGTAGCAGTGAATCCTGTTTGTAAAATGAATATGCTAGCATTTTTTATTTTCTTGTTATAATGGTGTTATTATTGCCTTCTAATGCTTGTGGCTTTGCTTTATGAGGCTATTATGCATGTTTGCTGATAGGTCAAATGAATTACTGAATAATTTTTGTTACATTAACAATGAATATTGGCCTTGTTATTTCAATATTTAATTACAGACCATGTCTACCCACTCAGGTGATCGTTTTAGCAAGAATGAGATTAACAACCTTTTGGAGAAATGTTGGGAGAGATTTTAAATAATAGGAGAATTCCTCGACCAAAGTATACTGATCCTTATACAGGGCATGGGTACACACATGATCTGCTAGTAGGTCATCCAGAACGTGCAAAGGATCACCTACGTACGAAACCAGAGACGTTTCTGCAGTTGAGGAATTTAATTGTATCACGAGGACACATAAGTGACACTTGCAATATGTTGGCTACGGAGCAACTAGCAGTTTTTCTGTGTTATCACATAGTGGAAGTATGCGTGATATCGCAGAACACTTTCAACATTCTCTGGAAACCATTAGTTGTTACTTCAATTTGATGTCAAATTCAATTTACACATTCAAGGATGAATCTTTTCGAGTTCCAACCGAAAATACTGGAGCAAACTCGAATGGACTTTTCAAGGTAAAAAAATTCACACATTAAAGTTTTTGTCACTTGTTTATTTACTTTGAACATGTATAGAATGCTTTAGGTGCAATAAACAATACGCACATACCTGCTATTGTCTCTTAAGACAAACATGAGAAATTTATTAATCGGAAGGGCCAAATGACTCAAAATGTTATGATGGTCGTTGGATTTAACAAATTGACCCATTTTGTAGTAGCTGGATGGGGTGGATTAGCCTCTGATATGACTATTCTACGATGGAGTCTGGAGAATACATCTTTTGCAGTTCTGACCAGTAAATATTCTATCACAATCAGTGTTGTACATGTTCATATTTACAATTATTTTAATCGAATAATATTATTTATTCAATCCGACTACCAAGTACTACTTAATAGATTCTGATAACGAGATTACAAACTGTTTTATTACTCATATTGAACATTGCGCTATCTTAATAATTATAGGCATCCTTTTGAAGTTGTTTATGAAAAGAAAAAGGAGATTTTTAATCATCAACATGCACTATATCAAAATATTGTGGAACGTACTTTTGGAATCCTGAACAAGAAATTTCGAATTCTTACTGAGATGAAGCAATTTCCCTTTAACACATAGGTTAAAATTTATTGTATGTGCAATCATTTAAAATTTTATATTGAAAAATAAAGGTAATGAGGACGACGAAGACACTTGGACGAATAAATTGCTGATTGACCTAGAAGATGATAATATGGAATTGACATCTAAGTTGTACGTAAGGTCTGAAAATCTCACAAGTGATAAAACACAAGGGGAAGAATAAGAAAATGAATTACTAAAAGACTGGTTCTTACCAAATTGATAAACTATTATTTTGATTATTTTTGTCAAGATACAACTACATGTGGGCATTATGTTTGGCTACAGAACCTGCACAAATTTTGCATTTACGTTTTCAGCCATTTTACCTTGTTTTAGAAGGTCGGAAGCACAGGGTGTATAGTCGATGGGAAGATTGCCATCGACAGATCCATCGTTACCCAAGTGCTTTATATTGAGCAGTTGCTATGAAGGATGTAGGCCAGAGTCGATTTGCTGAGTATGTTCAGAGTCATTCCTATAGTATACATATTGTTCTGCATGGAAGTACAAGCTTTATATCTCAATCTACTCTTGATGGAGATGAGTCGCCCAAAAAGCATCAAAATGATATCCAAGTGTAAATAGGTTTGTTGTCCCAGCTTATTGCAAACTTGAATGTTGTTCGACGTGGGGATGATAAGAAGTGATGTAATTTTCTAAATTACGGTTATGTATTATGATACTACTATGTTTATTCGCAATTATGTTGGGTGATTTACTATGCATATACAGTTGATTTTGTGATTGTTTACTGTGCGAAATCTATATTGCAAATCTATAAAATTATGTCCAAATTTTATTATTGGGTATTCTTATTTTTCTGATTACAGGTATTTTGCATGAGATTATGTTACACTAATTATCATCATAGCTTATAAAAATTTTGTAAGTAGCCACTAAAAAAACAATGTTTGTAAAATCTAATGAAATAATTGCTATTTTTATTGTAGAAAATAGTTCAAGCCCAATATAAAAAAATTGTACATTCTTAAATATATTTGATTAGTTATTAAGGATTGTCAATTTACGCGATCATTATAACTCGATCAAAACTTTCTAATATTTCATTAGATTTGGGTGCATTAAATTATTTTATCAAATTTATGTGAATATATATATAGATATATGTATATAAATATATACGAATTTTAAGAATTTTTTAGTTTAGATTTGGCATAACTTTATACATAACTTAACTATTATTGAAAGGGTAGATTAGAAATATAATAATGTAAGGAGATTGTGAAATTATAGCTTATAAATTTATTCTCTATTTGTAATATCAAATTTTGTAATAGATTATAATTAGTTTCGACCGAATTTTAGCAGGCTCAAATCAAAGTCAACTCAATTTTAAAAATTTTAATTTCATGCTCACCACGGTTTGTACAAAGAGGAAAAGGGAGACCAAAGAAGACATGACAAAAAACTATAAAGAGTGATCTTAGTTACTTATACTTAGATAAGAACTTGGAAACTGATAGAATGCAATAGAAACAAAAGATTCATATAGCCGACCCCACCTAGTGGGATTAAGGCTTGGTGGTGGTGGTGGTGATTGTTGTTACTCAGCACGGTTTGTGTAAACTCGTCACGAAGCCACCACTATTTAGTAACAGCAAAATTAGGTACCAATTTCATTATATGATCCACATTAGTTATTGAATATACATTAGTTTTATTTTCCAAATCAAATGCCAAACAGCTATTTTTTCAAATATTTTCATGGCTAAAAAAGCCAACAAAAATTTCTAATAGCTAAAAAAAACAGAAACCAAATAGACCCTAATAATAGGAAAGATAATGGAGTTGGTAGATATCATAATATACAAAAAGATTAACATATTTATAGGAAACAAATGGGTGGGAGAAAAAGCCAAAAAAATTGATAGCAAAGACTTTAAGCTTTAGTACTCTGGTAAGAATAGAACTAGAAATGAGGTAGGTATAATTCTAGACAAGTTTGAAAGATTATATAATGCAAGTCAAGAGAATTGGAGTTAGAATAATAGCTTTAAAAATTATGATTAATAAAATGACTTAATATAATAAGTATTTACGCCCCCAAAGTGGTTTGGATGCAAGTATAATGAAAAACTGTTAGAATGATTTAAAACAACTGATATAAGGTATACCTCAAAAGGAAAGAATATGCATTGGAGAAAATCTAAATGAACATATTAGACGTGTTGCTGAGAAATTTAATATCATTCATAGTGGGTATTTGGGGACACTAATGAAGAGGGTAAAACTATTTTGAAGTTCTCTCAAACTTATGATTTTATAATTACTAATACTTTATTTAAGAAAACATATGAACATATTATCACATACAAAATGGGCCATTCAGATCGTAGATCGATTATTTTCTTTTAAGAAAATGAAATCGCTTGAAGTTTTAAGATTGAAAAATCATCTCAAGTGAATGTTTAATTACCCAACATCGATTAATGGTCTTAGAACTAAGATGAAGAGCTAGAGAATAAATAGTAAGTTGAAACAATGAACTCAAACTCGATGGTGGAAATAAAAGAATGAGAATAAGAATATCTTCAGAGGGGAGAGTTATAAAACTCGGGCGACATTAAGGGCGAAACTGACCTTATGCGGTTGATAATTACTAACTGCATTCGCAAGGTGGTAAAGAAGATGTTAGGAGAATTTAAAGGAAAGACTTTTAATAGTAAAGATGCTTAGTGGTGAAAACAAGATGTACAAGAAAAAATTAGAAAGAAGAAGTGCTATAAACATTGGAACAAATATAAGAATAAAAAAAATTGAGAAAAATGAAAAATAGTCCGACAAGAGTTCAAAAAAGTTATTTGTACTGCAAAAAATATAGCATTTGAGGATTTATATAGAAAATTGGACACCAAAATAAGAGATATATATATATAGAGAGAGAGAGTTGCTAAGATAAGAGATAAAAAAAAACTAAAAACTTAACTTAATTAAGATGCAGTAAAGATGAGGAACATAAAGTACTTTTCAACGAAGAAGATATCCAACATAGACGGATAAATTATTTTCAAAAGTTTTTCAATGATCGTTGTAATAATACATTTAATCTAATAGAATTTAACATCTAAAACAAGAATAAAAATTATTGTTACATTCGACATATTAGTAAGCCTGGAGTTTGGAAAAATTTAAAAGAAAATGAAATGTAAAAAGACAATTCGATTGAATCGCATCCCAATAGATATTTGAAATGAATAGGAAACGAAAGTGTGACATAGCTCGCTAGATTATTTAATATAATTTTGAAGAGTAAACGGATGTCAATCGAGTAAAAAAAGAGTACATTGGTATCTATTTAAAAAAATAAAGGCGATGTACAGAATCATGCCAGTTATACAAATATTAAATTAATAAGTTATACTTTAAAACTTTGAAAAAGGATAATCAAGTAGAAATTATATTATAATACTAGAGTTTTACAGAACCATTTTAGTTTTATGTTTAGTAGATCCACTATAGAAGTCATTCATTTGTTGAAGAGTTTAATGGAAAAGTTTAGGAAAAGAAAAGAAAATCTGCATTTGATTTTCATCGATCTGAAAAAAAGCTTATGATAAATTTCAAAGAAAGTGCTTTAGAACATTTTAGAAAAAAAGAGTTTGTACTACATATATTCAAGTTATCAAAGAGATGTATAAATGAGTTATTACTTGTGTTCGAACACAAAGTAGTTTAATTAAAAAAAATTTAATTACAGTTAGACTACACCAAAGCTTAGGTTGAGGCCAATATCTTTTTGTATTAGTTATGAAATCCCTGACTGCACATATCCAAAAAAATAGTACTTTAGTGTATGCTTTTCACAAACGATATTCTCTTTTTTGATAAAACTAGAAAAAAACCTTAGGTAAAACTCAAATTATCAAGGAATACTCTAGAATCTAACGATTTTCATCTTAACAGATCAAAAATTAAATATATAAAGTACAAATTTAATTAAGATAAAAGCATTTATATAAATGAGATGATAATTTAAATACCTTGAATTAATTATACAAAAAACTGTAAAATAGATTGGAATGTTATGAACAGAATTCAAACAGGATGGCTAAAGTGGAGAAATATTTTTAGTGTATTTGTGATAAAAAATTTCACTTAAACTTAAAAGTAAATTCTATAAAATAGTTGTAAGACCAATAATATTATATGATGCAAAATGCTAGCCCACAAAATTAAAACACACAAGTAAAATAAATATCACAGAGATGAAAATGCTAAGGTGGATGAGTGAATATAAGTAAAAAAATAAATATATCCACGAAAACATTGGAGTAGCCTCAATTATGAATAAGCTCAGGGAGAGTCGACTAAGATGGTTTGGATATATAAACTATAGGCTAATAGAAGCTCCAGTAGGAAGAATAAAGTTATTAGATTTTGCCTGCGTTAAAAGAAGAGAAAGACCAAATAAGACACGATAAGAAACCATCATAATCTTATATATTTAAAGACAAATAAAGACTTGTTTGATAAAGCGCAATAGAACTAAAGGATTCATGTAAGCTGACTCTACCTATTGGGATAAAGGCTTGATTATTGTTATATAGTTTTTTTCCCCTTTTTTATTAGAAATAGTGGTTATTCCTTAGTGTGTGTATGTGTGTGTGCTGTAGAATGATTGAATGATTGACAGAATATATGATTTAGCATTTTCCCCAAAATAAATTTTAGAAAGAATTGCAAATATTTAGAAGATAAATCTCATAAAGGCCCACATAAGGGACTCACCTTCATGCCAGAAGAATAAGAAAAATAGTCATTCTCCTTGGCGCTATATCACCACAAATATTTTTCCCTCAAAGTAGGTATAACGCTTAAAAGCCTGTTATCAGAATGAGAAGTTCATTATGGAAGAAGTGACTTAATAACTAGTCTAGATCATCACACAAAGCAAAAAGGTACATTGACGGCAAGTGACAAAAAGGAATGGTGGTTTTATGGAACACGTTCAATGGTACAGGCATATGCAACATAGACAAAGCGATGCATCATTAATTCCAACAGACGATATTAGTGAAGAAATAGAAAGGAAAAAAAATCAAATGCCAAGATATTATATGAGAAAGTAGGACAAAAAGACTAACACTACATGTTGCCGTCTTTTACATAGATCAGTACATGCTTGCCAAAGCTTCTAAATCCAACCACTCAAGGTAATTAGTTAACTTCTAAGTAAACTAATCTAGATGATAGTTAGAGATTTAACTTTAAGTGTAATTTTGGTTAACATCCTCTCAAATTTTACAAAAATGAAGTTTGTCACGCAAGATAAAATGTGATCTTGGAAATTGTCTACTTGATTAGCAGAGCATAGAAATTGTATAAGAAGTTGTTTTGAAGAGACATATAATGCAAAATGTGGAAATCAATCTCAATGTACTTTGTGCAGGCACGAAACACCAGATTTGCAGGTAGATATGTTGCACAAATCCAAATGACAACATTGGAGGAGAGGGCATGGAATTATTACTCCAAGTTTAGTAACTAGTAGATATTGTAATTTCGATGTGGTGTTTGCGAAAAAAGTAATATTTAGCTCTTAGAGGACCTTGAGTTGCTGCTAAGCTTTTTATAAAACCATGAGACTAAAATATTTCCAAAGAATATAGTAAAAACTCCAGTAGATCTGGACCGTCAATCATTGAGACTACTAGCACAATTAGCATCAAGGCTTGCATTCGTCAAGTGTTCGATTGCTGAAGATGTAAGCCATAGGTGATAGCATGTTTGACATAACACAATATGCTTGGCAACATATCAGTGATCATAGTGGGGACACTATGATAACTTGTATCTGATTATTTTCAGATTTGTTTGATCCTGATCACAGAATTAGATTTGAGTTGATTTGAACAATTCAAGGCTAATTTGGCTGATTGATATTAATTGAAGATTTGAAGTTGAATTAGAAGGACAAAGATACATCATATTTCTTCTACTAAAATATTTTATTAATTAGCTCATTGTATTTAGAAGGTAATTTTAAGCATTAGTGTTATTTCCTTGTTATCATGCGTTGGGGTCTCTATATAAAGAAGCAGGCTCCTATCATAATAATAACTATTAGATGAAAAAAGATTTGAGTTACCAAGTGTCAGCCTTGATTTGAGTTACAAGATCGATATCCTTGATACAAAAATGTGTAAGTTGGCCATAGGTGAGAATTCTTAAAATATCTAGTTATCTCCTTATTATTTTAAAAAAAAATTATTTGTCACTACTTTCTTCCTATAATCCCCACACCAAAAACGGTCTTCCAGTGCTCACTAAACATTGAACCGGAGTGCACCCTAGCAAGCGCGAGCCTGCTTGTGTGGCTCCACACATGAGTTCAAAGGCGCATCCTTTCTACGTCGTCCCACTGCACACACACGCATGAAGGGGCATAGCTCTTGCCGCTTAGCTACTTACCACGTACGAAGATGCATTACCTCGCTGACCTGTTTCGCATTCAACCATGAGCAACTCACGTCGGCCCTACTACTTGCTCATCCAATTCAGTGAGCCCACCCATCCGAGATCACCCAGAGCACAGCATGTGCACTAACCGAGGGTGGTTGTGCTTTGTCTCATGTGAACCAGTCAATTAAGACCTCCTTCCCTATTCTGAAGAATTTGCAAATAGATAGCCAAGCTTCTAACTTTCTAAAAAGGGTATAATTTGCATCAAATCCAATTATTGATGATGATTTGAATTTACGAAAATTAATTGCTCGACTTGAATATTCCTCTGCCTTATTGGAGAGATTAGATTTCAAAGCAAGAAATTTAATAACTATTGAATTTTATTTATGAGGTGTCCACCTTTATCCTAAAAGTCAGATATGACTTATTAAATTTAAATTTGACATTCTAATTTATTTGATAAACTATTATTTATTAAGCGATCTGATTGAATTTTAATTTTAAAAATAACTTAATTTGTGGGATAAAAAAATCTTATTTATCATATAATTTATATTAAAAAATATTTTTGAATTTACTTTAAATAATTTGTGAATTAATATTGCTGATTTAGATTTTGTATTATAATTCAAATATGGTACCGCACTAGATCAGATGTAGGATAATGCCAAAACTGGCATACACAATTCAATGCAAAAGTAACGCCAAGACGTGTGATAGTGAGATAGTGTAAGGCACGAACTACATTGGGATGTTCAGTAGCATTGGGAAGATGAGTTTCATATAAGCTGAAAGCAATGAACATTTCATAGTGTATTTACTGGTTTAGTAGCATCCAGTTAAAGGCATTGAAGGAGATTGGTTGTGTAGCATCATAAAGATAAAACTTCCTTGTTGAGGTCTAAGTAAATTCGAGGGCTACCTATCTTCCAAACCACATAAACTAGTAAGGGTCAATTATCTCAAATCACACATATGTATAGGTAGAGTATAACCAAAATAAACCTAACAGACAAATCAAGAGCATTAAAAAGTTTCACCTAACAAATCAAGAGAAAGTGGTCACATCATGCACGAAGGATTCAGCTCAAGCCACAGCTAAAGCAGGCTATTCATACCTGTACTACAGCCCATCATGAAAATCAGGACTGGGCATTTGAGTTTTCCATCCAGTCAAAATGGACGATTTTTTCAGAAGTAAAAGTTGACAATCTCCATGTTACCTTCAAAACAACAGTTCTCAATCAAGTTCAAAATCTGAACAAGCAATTAATGAAGACTTCACAGTTGAACTATCAAACCTTGTGATGCAGACCCTCTTGTCACTTGGTACAAGGCAATTCAAATCAATATGATGATGGCAGCATCAGTGACATAGAAAAAGTTTTCCAAAGCAGTAACATGTAATGCTACTTTACTTAAAACATAGACATAACAGTATCATCTGTTGCCTCTAATGTTGACCAAAAAGAAACTCCTCTAAAATTTTTGTAGCCTCCGAAACTTCATGACTGAGGGTTCCACCAGAAGAGGACACCGATGATCCCTTGATAGTTTCTAACACTTTCATAGTCAGATTAGAAGAATTGTGACATGCTGACATACTGAAGCCCATATCTTGCTGCTTCTGATTATGTACTTCCATGTGACCAGGCTTATTCACATGCGTGGTTAACTTACAGGGACTATTTGTCTTCGTTGCTCCAAATGAAAGGAAACTTATACCTTTTGGCACCCTAGTAATTTCATTCAAGGGCTTATGCATTATTGGTGGTGTAACTTTAGTACCTTGAGGTGTGGCAGATAGAGAAACATTCTTTTTAACAAAATTGTTCTTTGAGCTCGTTGTTTCTGATGTCAAAAGGGAACATATATTGTCAGCTAGCAATGCCTGGGAGGAAGCACCTGTAGTTGCTATCTGAAATGAAAGGAGAACAAGTGAAAAAAAGATAATTAGCAAAATGCATGAAGATGGATGGAATGAACCACCACTATCTATCCAGACTACATTCAATATCAGATATAGTCAGAAAAAAAAAAAATTCTGCAGAAGGACAAAGGGATACCTTATGAGAAAACTTGCATTTATCCCCACGTCTGCAGCTGCCAGTGGAAATGTAGTTGTGACAGGAATACTTGGAAAGCTCATGATCAAACGGGCAATCATCCCCTTTCAAGCAAGAATTACATGCAAAGTACTTGCAAGGCTGCAATTCATAGTAATCAAACATTAATAAAGCATAATGCATCATGAAAAACAGTATGCCTACTTAAAACAGGTGATTCCTAGAGAAAGCTGAAAAATAGCTACGAAAACTACAGTTGAACGTGCTCCTCTCTACGCTGGACAAACGTTCTATAAGTTTCCTACTTAGTCACGTTGAACCCAGTGCAGGCAAAATTGCTGGTCAAAACTACGGTTTAATGAGTCCAGCAAAACCCATCCTCAAAGTCATGGGTTTTACAAGAAAAAAAGTAGTCAAGATATATAAGTTATAACAAATATAACAAACAAACATTGCATAAAAACTTATGAAGCACAAGAATACAACGATACAGATACAGTGATACGACAAACTTTAAAAAATAACACATATGATATAAATTAAAATGACTCTGTACCTTATTGACATGAATTTTGAAAATATCATTTAAACCTTCTTAAAATTAAATATTTATATATTCTTAAATGTTCTTAATACTACAAAAAAGTAACATTGTTGACAACCTAATTAAAAATAATGAAAATATCTTTCAACAACTATTGAATTTCAAAAAATAATTAAATTTAGAATAATATAATATAGTTTGTTTAATTAGTTCCCAATCTATCACAAAATATATAGGTAAGATAAAAGTTTAAATACATAACAGTAGGTTAGGCTTAGTCTTAATCTAAATTCAAGTCAAATCAATTAGCTCAATGTAAATAAAATATAACTGATAAATAATACAATTATTATGATTTGAATTCAAATATATTTATCCAAACAAAATGTATGTGTAATCTCCTCTCTCTCTCAGTCTTTGACTTACTAAATAGTAGGTAAAACATAGAAAAGCCAAAGCCCTATTGTTTCTCGCAATACGAGCTTGATTGTGGTAGCAAAAAAATAAAATCAACATCTAACAGAACCAGTGACGAATTGTAAGATAACATAAAAAAGCAACGACATCACTGACATTTATAAGACTGAAAAAGGATCAACTAAAATAAATGATGTAATAGCCTGTGAATACTCAATATTCTCTATTGCCATAACTCTAGCCTGCATAAAGCTCTCTACAATCCCATTCATGTGAATGCAGTGTGTAATATCTCATCATTAATCATCGAGTCTAAGCATTAATTGTTCAATTGTGTGGGTCGAACCTGATTTAATATTTTTTCTAATAAAGTATCGAACAAGTACCAGATAAGTATCAAATACGTATCATACAGTATCGGTATATGATACGGATACAGATACGATACGAATGTGTTAGGCCTCATAAAATATAAGTACTTCATAGATAAAAACATGATTTCATTATCTTCAATTTTCATGCAAAATATAACTAGGATCATCTTTATGATTTTCTACTTCCATGTTTTAAACAAGAACTCTCTTAAAATTGAGGTTCAATTATTAAATCAACAAATCCTCACCCAATCAAGTCCTATCAGTGTTATTTGAGTGCAGTTGAATTGGACCCATCCATGTATTCAAGTTGGGGAGAAAACAAAATCGACTTAAATGTTAACACATAACGTGCTACAAAGGTCATTTCATCTATTAAAACTCGATCTATGTTACTAGTTGATTTCGTCATTTGCTTTAAGGGCTGTTTGGTTTAATGCAATCTAAACATTAGTATTATTTAAATATTAGACGTTCATGTTATCTATAAAGTATTATTTATTTGGTTCAATGTGATTATATTGAAAGATGATAATGTTATGAATTTCAGTTATTCTAAACTTAACGAACTACTTTACATCTTATGTCTTTCTATTACAATATTAGGATGACATCTTGTGGGTGGCATTTAGAAGTCACTTCAGAATAACAAATTTGTAATTTTTTACAATATTATCTAAACATATTACCAAACCAAATAACTTATTTCTCCAAATAATATAACATAGTATCACAATAACATTAAACTAAACAAACCCTAAGTCCATTTAAATGGATATATATATATATCTATTTGGCCTTTTGAAGCAAAGCATCGTGGACCCAGTCTGAAATCAGACCAACTAGCCTAGCTGAACAACTCTTCTTTAAATATTATTTACTAGTTAATTTTCAGGAGGCCTTTAGTTCAATATTATATTAATATCATATTATGTTATCTTAAATATCTTAACATCTAAATGTCACTTATTAAGTGACAATTTTATATTTTTTATAAAATTATTTACACACTATCAAACTAAATAATTATTTTCTCTAGATAACATGACATAATATTGAACCAGACGCTTCCTTCAGTGGGATTCTTTTTGTATGAGATGTGTGTTGAGACTATTTGTAATAAAGACATTTTATATTTTTGAGCATTTGAGTGATATTTGTATTGAGATTTATCTGTATGTTGTGGTCACAAAAAGTTTTGGAAGGATTCTATTTGCTAAGGAATCATTAAAAGGCGTTCTAAAGTTTATTGGATTGATTTGGACTAATTTCGAAGCTATTAGGACCCAAAAATGAGGCAGAAGGACTAAGGAACAAAAATATTAAAAATTTCAGGAACTTCTAAGCAAATTTTCAGTCAAAGGCTACTGGCTTGAGCAGTGGCAAGTGTGCAAACAATAGGAAGCCCTAGGGCAATACAATCTTTTGGCAAATGTTTTATTGGCTCACCGATTATATGCCCTAGCCGCCATTCCCCCATCATTTGACGGAATGAATTCAAACCACCGGACCAGATCCAACATCCCAGATCAGGCCAGCTAACCATCTTTAGCCATCATCAACCACCTCATAATCCAAAATATCTATCTATAGCTAAGGCTTGATCCAACAGCCCATACCCGCCGCCCCCTTGAGATAAGATACCCAGATTTGATCTAGGTCTAAATCCAATGGTCCAGATCGCTCAAACTATCCAGCCCTCTAATTTGATCATAATGAAGATCCAAGAACCCAAAAATAACCAAAATTCAAATCGAACTCTTCTAAGCCTATAAATACCAAGAAAAAGGAGATTTAAGGATATTTCGAGTAGATTTTCACCTGATTTCTTGGAGTATTCAGAGGAGCTTCTATATAGCTGAAGGGAAGGGACTTTGCCAGCACTGCATCATGACAGAAGGGATTTGGTTGACATTCCTATGGGCTTGACACGCATTCGAAGGAATTGAGTTGCAGGGTTTGAGTCCCTAAGCACCTATTATACTACCTTTTTGATCTTTCATATTTCTCTTATTACCATATCATCATACCTCATTGTATTTTATCTATTATTATCTCATCTGATCATTATATATGCATTACTTTTCCTTTGCTTCTAATCTGCTAGAATTATTTCTTAATTTATGTTTTATTTGTTATATATATAATAGATCATTTTATGCTAAGTTGCAAATTTGATTTTCACGTTTAAAATAACCCTTAGAGATGCAGAAGCATCAAATTTACTACCCACTCAATGTATTGGATTGAAACTGGCACCAGAATAAAATAGTGGACCTACTCTAAATCACTTAGTCTATCAGCTAAAATTTCTTGCCAAAACCCATTCTAGTTAAATTTCTTTTGTTGTTTTTTTTGTTTTTTTTTTGTGTACAACAACTACAATAAGATCATATCACATATTATAACTAATATTTTGCATATTTCTTTGTGAAGATCAAATTTATACATGTACATTACTCTCATACCGTTTTTACATGATTTTTGGTATCAGAGCATAGCTTCATTTGATTGTTTTATAGACTATAGACAATCCCATACCAAAACTTTATTTGCATCATTTATATACATTTAGTCAGTTTAGTATCATTTCATCACCATGACTATTAGGAATGGACATTCATACAAGGAATGGGCAAGGAGAACGTCCACCTGGCGCAACGAATTAAGAAGCTACGAACAAAGAAGTAGATGCCGAAGGGTGTATTTGGAACATGGGCTTGGAGTGCCGCAAGCTCAAGACGAACCTGGCAATGCTCCAAACCATGTCCCAACGCCTTCAAAACGGTTTGGAAAGCCACGTGGAGAATCTCCAAGCTGCAAAGTTTCGTAAAGTTGGCTGTTGTCCAAGCCAAGCTGGCAAAGGCTAAGGAACAAGCCCAAGTAGCCAAGGAGCTGCAATGCTAAAGGCAGAGGTGGTCGAGTTAAAGCAGCAAAATACCGGTCCAGAGTTTTCCTTGTAGATCGTCAAGGCACTGGAGAAAAAAGCCACAACCGACTAGGTACAGAGTCTGACATACCTAAAACACAAGGTGGCAAACATCAAATTAGGGGAGGTGATACATGTTCTCTAGGGTCCACGCGACCAATGTGGAGCCAACTGTTGAGCTCAAAACACCTCCTTGTTCCACCTTTGTCACCTCAAACAGTTGCCACCCTTTGAAATACCAGTATGACACGGTGATACAGATACGATATGATACGGATACCACAATGAGACAAATAAAAAAAAAAACATATAGATATGTCAGGATACGATTACATATGTGTATAATGCATTATATTCTCATATTTAAAGTGAAACTCTATGGTATATCAGAATGACTTATACATCTTATTGCTATAAATTTCAAAAATATTTTTTAAAATTTTTTTAAATTAATTATATTTTTTTAAACATTCTTGATATAACTAAAAGCTATATTATGGACAATTCACCTTAAAAAAATATATATCTGATCTATTTGTAGATGTCACCAGAAAAGCTAGCTACCATCATGGTCGAGGGGAAAGGCATGTAGGATCCCATGTTCATCGCATCGAAGATGCGGAGGTAGATGACGTCCATGGAGCTTCCCATGTCGACAAGTGCACGATGGACATCATAGCCTACAACGTCAACAATGTGATGATAGGATCCTTCTAGTTGTCCCTGCCTTCAAGGACATCATCTACAGTGAAGATGATGTCAGGTAAAGCATGGTGGGCTCTGATGACATACCTATGAGGCGCTTTTTTACTCTTTAGCACTGAGACAGGTCAAAGTCAAAAATTGATGCGAGACAGATGGATGATAATGCAGTTTTAAAAATCAACAAGTTATATATAGCAGAATAATCACAAAGTAATGCTAAAATTATAGGATTCAATTTTGTAAGAATTGAGAAATTAAATAAGCTCACAAAACTAATTATCTTAAAACTTTTAAATAAATTGGATCGAAGGTAATTGAAAAATTATCAACTCAAATTAGGGCTCAATTCGGTTTTCAACAAATCAGAAATGAGATAACAGTATTATAGGTTCTTACAATATTTAACCAACAATAATTAAATTACACTCAATAATAATAATACATCGCACTGGCGGAACAAATTCGAACAAATCTCAAGTTAGCAGAAAGATCCAAAATATTAGATTTAATTAATTTAGATATTACTGAAATTCGTACCAGAGTCAAGAAATTCATGGACCACTATATAATTTTCTAAAAAAAATCAGGCTCAGCAATTGGTCCTTGCATCGAGAGAAACTCGGGCGGAGGCAGGCAGGACGCGGCTCGAGTGAAGAAAGCCAAACGAAACAGCCACGTCGGTTGGATGAGTTACGTCAGGCGGGGAGGCCACGTCGAGCAGGTGAGTAGCACCGAGTAGGAGAGTCATGTCGAACTCGGCACAAGAACAAAATGGCAAATCAACTGAATAAGGGTTGCTCGAGCTTGGTTGTGGTGTGGATGTGGTAGTGGTGCGATTCAGGCTTGATAGGGAGGTTGAGCTGCAGCAGCATTGGACGACTGAGCTGCGTCGACAGCGGATGACGCGGGATTGACGCATTGAGTAGCGAGGTGGCGAATAGATCGGCGAAGGAAACTAGCGAGTCACCTCATGCGATTGGTGAGGCGGTAAAGTGACTCGACCACTTGGCACGGAGATTCGATGAGAGCAGGAATAGAACAAAGTGAATGCTAAGGGGGATCGAACAGAATGGAATCAGATTCAGAGGGGACGAGCTTGAGCAGGTGGGGTTTAGGGATTCTCACCCAAGGCCCAAGCCCTTCCCTATCCGGGATATCGATTCATTCCAGAATCAAACAATTCCAAGAGAGGAGTAAACAAAGTTCATTAAGCATTAAAAAAATAAGGATAACAGAAAAGCATTTATATAAACCTCTATATAAACTGACTCAATTAAAAAAATACATAATGCAATAATTTTTTCATGCATCATGCAAACGAGAAAATACTAAACAGTATGCCTAAAACAACAATAACAAAAATAGAAACAACTAATACAAAATAAATACAGGAAATAAAATCAGCCCAAAATAAAATCTCTCATCAATCAGAATGAATGGAGAGATTTTTAATCCACCGAGTCAGCAATCCGCAGCATCTATTTTTCCAAATCTATTCTGACAATCAATCGATCCAAATCGAAGCAGTGTGACTAGATATTAGCCATCAACAATAAATTCTGCTAAAAATAAATCGATAGTCGATTGGGATATCCCCACCGTCTCTCCTCGGGTAGGAAAGACTCGACTCTGTCAAATAAGGGTCTTTTCTACTATAATATCTCTCTAGCAAATCTGGATCAAGTCTCTGCAGCTCATCTCTAGTAATCCATGAATCATCGGATAGAAGTAAACCCTTACAACGAACTAAATAACACTGGTATCCTCAACAATCCACAGCATCTGTCTTTCCAAATCTATCCCGACAGTCAGTCAATCCAGATCGAAGCAGTGTGGCTAAATCTCGACTGTCTACAATAAACTGATAGGAATGAATTAACGGTCGATTAAGGTGTCCCCACCAAAACTAAAGAGGATCGACTACTTTCCATTGGTCTTCGATGCAGAGAAGCTCGTGGAGGCCCTTGAGGTATGTTCTTCCTGAGGGAAGAGCACTCTTGCCATCTTCGAGAGGAGATCCTCAACCTTGTAGTAACCGATGAGATACCCTTTTCTCAATGTACTCGTTGATGAGCTCCCGAAATGTGCGATATTCGTGGAGGAGGTGGCCACACCACTAATGGAATTTACAGTACTTTGATGCGTCTTCTCTGAGTTGCGGGGATTGTCGCTCACCCTAGTGCTGAATGTAACCCTTGTCTCAGAGGGACAAGAAGATCTGACAATTAGAGATTAGAAGAACATCAAAATCTAAAAAGATGGATTTCGAGACCCTAGAATTATAGACCTTTCTCCTTGATAAAATTCTTAGAGGAAGACACTACTATGGACTCCCTCGTTAATAGCCAAACACAAGGCTGAGATATGTTAATTTTGGAGCGCACATTTCTACAAGATCTTAATGCTATTTGCAGCATCCCATTGGGTGATGGTCAACTTTTGGATTCCTTAGAGTTATAGCTTATCTGCCACTAGATTAACTGGCTCTCTAGAACCAAAAATTACTGAACGTCTCGTAGCTGAACACACAATACAACTTTCCAAACTCTTAAAAGGTGCGAACTTTTGCTTTAAAGGGGACATCATAAAGGCTATCAAGGTGCTTCAATCTTCTAATCCGAACCTATCCATCATCAGGTGGCGCATGCAGCATACAAGGGCACTTTTGGCTTCATTTAAAGGAAGCCTTTTTTTCACATGTTCGGCGTGAGGGCAACAAAGTGGCACACAAGCTAGCTTGATACACTCTCCATATTCCTACTAAGAAAGTGTGAATCGACTATCCCATGTTTACTCACGATGTAGCCAAATAGGACACCCTTGTTTGTATCAAACTTATTTAGTAATGATATATTTACCATTTCAAAATTACCAAAAAAAAACTACGATCAGAAGAAGTATATATGTTATATCAATGGCACACAAAAGTGAATACAGGTAGACTATGAAGAAAACCAGATATTAGATGCATACCATGGATTTTGTCAAGGGAGTCGCATCGTGAGAAAACTTGCACAAGTCTCCCTGAAAAGAGAATCAGTTACCCATTAAATGAATGAAAAACAAAGAACAAACAAAAAATTAGAACATCAGCAATTAAGGGAAAAAAACTCACCATTACAAATGTGTGAGTACGCAAGTGTCACTAATGAAAAAGAAGCGTAATGTGTTCAAACTGCTCAGCTCTACTATGGACAAAATGATGCTGAAATAATTTGATAAAAAGTTGATTGATGCCTTAGGCATAGGCAATCGTAAGTATTATAATTATCACCATGAAGTCAGTGTATTTTAGCAGGAATGACATCAACTTAGGTCAATTCTTGGAAAAAAAAAAACAATTAAATTCCACAACATAACAATTATGTACAGACCAGAAAATGAAACCAGCAGTATGTCTAGGAAACCTTACAGCCCTCATATTAAGGCATTAAGGTACATCAATTGCCATCAACCATATTATTATCCACCACCTTTCAAAAAAACTATATTACTATCACATACAATGATAACTAAACCAATGCATGGTTCAGACCACTTTATCATGTAACTTGTTAATTGACATAAGAATCTGTTGTTGCTTCTTTTCAACTGCTGAATAAATTAATTTACCCGCAGATGGATCTTCTATCATTAAGATTCACGATTTTCCAGTTGGCAGTTGGATTATAGAATAGAATTGTACCCCAACCATGTGCTTCAGAACTAACAAATTTTAAAAGATCTCAGTCTGAAAGTAAAACATTTATTTGGAGATAATAAAATTAGTGTAGAAAACAATGAAGAATAAAGCATAGAAACTCAACCTGCTGACATCTGCCTTTTAGATGGAAGTTGCAAGGTTTAACTTCTTTGGGCTTCAAAACAGGGTGAAGCTTCAATTTCTTGACACCCAGTTCCTTGTTCTTCTGGGCTCTTTTCCTTTTCTTTGCCAGCTGCAAAAGATAAAAGGGGACAACAATTTTTAAGTCTTTCATCAAAATGCCAACTTGTTTGGCTTGCTAGGTATGACGAATACTTTTTCTTTTATATCTGAATGTATAACTCAGAAAAGCAATAGCAAGCATGGCAAGGCAAAGAAGAAAAAAAACCTTCTTCTTGGATTTTCTTTCGTCAGTTGGAGGTGCGTGCTTCCTCTTTTCCCTAACTTTAACAACCTATACCACAATTAATCCAGTCAAAAACAACAAAATGAGATCAAAGCATTAACAAAGATTATAATTTTCAAAAATTTGTATCAGTAAAAGATACCAAGAGAACACAAATACTTGTAGACAGCTAATCTACTAAAAAAGATCCCAAATATGTCATGGCAACTAATAAGGTATTTAACAGGATGGTAAGCTAAGAAACTGTGCAGTAACCCAAACAAAACATCTTTCCTTCATAGTCAAGATCTGCAGCCGAGAAAACATCAACAGCTCCACAACTAGTGATCATTAAACAAAAATATTTGGCACCAAAACGTAGGAAAATCAATTTAATGTGATATCAGATACCTTCTGCATGCTTTGAACTGCCATATCCTTCAAATCATCTTCAACTGTATTAGGGAGACCAGCTTTGTAATCAAAATCATTTCCACTCAAAACCACGGCAGGTAATTTAACAAAAGTGAGATGTTTTATTTCCTCATCTTTATCAGGAACGGTTAAGCAAGATGCTATGTCGTTGATATCCTTTTCTTTCATCCTAAAATGCAGAATTAAGTTAAGAAAAGAGGTCAATAAAATATATCCAGTTGGAAAAATAAAAAATATACTGACCCATCTTTCTTCCTATCCTCGAGCACTGTCCCTCCGCTTACATTATTCTCAGAGTCGCTCAAATCTTGGACGTCATCAGGAATTTCACCTTCTTCGAAATCTTCATCATCCGTTTGCTGTTTTCTTGATTCCTCTTCTTCCACTGCATTAGAACCTCCATCACGACCCTCATCCAAAACCGGCTTCTCAGTACCAGTGTCATCCACGGTTTTGCTGCTTGGCAGCTCACCAAGCTCTTCGGCTCCTCTGTTTCCACTATCCAAATTCTCCCTGAAAACATTCGGTGGGAGTTCTCCCACCTCATGTTCGTTCCCAAAAGCTGAAATCTCGCTTGTATGACGTATCCTTTCCGACAAACCATCAACATTAGCTTGCTTGACCTTCCATTCACCCTCCTCATCATGACCATCAATCCCCTTTCCTTCTTGCGATTCCCCGTGCAGACAAGGATCCGCCTCAGGCGCGTCAAGTAATCTGGAGCAATCCGACATGAGGCTGCTCAGAAGTTCGCTGCTAACACGCTTCTCGATCTCCTTCTCCTTAAGAGGGTCAAAAATATCGATATCGAGGTCCACCAAATTGGCGCCGGCAGCAGCCACTCCTTCCTTCCCTACGCCATCAGCAAACCCTTCAGTCCCCTTCTTTCCCTCGTCAGGAAAGCACTCCCCAGGAAGATCGGCCCCAACGGCACCAGAAGGAGGATCTTTCCCGGATAATGAGTCTTCCGTCTCGGAATTTGAACCCTTTGGCTGCAGTTCAGAAGAAACTAGAGACAGGTCTAGGCAATGGGAGAAAATGCGAACTAGCGAGCGGTACGACGCACTGTCGAGGTGGCGTCGGCACCGAGTGAAGGGTTTGATGGAAGAGAAGGACGAGCACCTTCGGGCTTCAGAGCTTAGGGTTTCGAGATCCATCTCCTTCGTCTGGAGCACCTCCTCCGACGTGCAGCGCCCTCGTAGCGTTCCTCTTCCCTTCAATCAAGCCAGGGCCAAGACGTCATCTTTAATAAGCCAGACCTTTCATAAAGTAATATATTTTTTAAAAAAAAAAAACTTAAAATTTCTAAAAAAACATAAATAATTATTACATAACATTTCAAATTTGAATATTTATTATTTGATTTAAAAAATAAAAAGTACAATGAATAAAATCAGTTGAAACTGATTAAAATTGAAAACCGAAGACTTTTTTTATGTGAACAAGTGAAACTGAGAGCCATAAATCTTTTTACATAATTAAAATGATTTAATTAATTTATAAGTTTTCAGTTTTTTTATTTTCTATTCAAAAAATAAAACTTATAATAAGTTTCAATGAAGTAAAAGATTCACAATAATTTTATGGAAAAAATAATATTTAAATAATGGCATGTTTAATAATTTTACAAAATTGATTAAATATGAGCAAATAAAATCTATATTATAAATTTATAATTTGACATAAATAATAATTGTTATTTCAGTTACTTTTTAATAGGAAACTAAAAATTATCAGAACGAAAAATTTGGAAGTAAAAATTTGTCTTTTTTTTTTAAATATATAACATAAAGTTTTCATTAACCAAATATTTTTATTTGATTTCTTTAGACGTCATTAATTTTTAACTATTTTTTATATTAAAAATCGATCTAATTAGAGATTGATTCTGTTGAACCGGTTCTAGGTCGGGGATCAAGCGTCTCTTTCGCCTTGCCCTTCGATTCCTTTCGTCGCCCTTAAATCCTTCGAGGATCCCTGCCAATCTCCTCCAAGCTATGGAAGATTCTAAAGAAGGTAAGCTCCGATGATTTCTCGCTGTTCTTTGTCTGAACTGTCATTCTGTTGAGTGGTTTCCCCCATTTAGTTTGACGGATTCATTCAGATTATCGCTTTTCCCCCAGTCTATTTTGATCTGAATTACAGCATGATGTGTTATATTCCTTGTCTGGGTTGGATTCAAAATGTGATCTTGCTGTTGATCAAGGAGCAGTTTAAAGGGAGGGTTTGCTTGTCTGTATGATTATTTTGCTTCATTTTGACCTCCTCTGTAAATGCAGAAAACCAAATATCTCTGTGCTCTGTTTTGTTCCATTGTTTACTGCTTGGATTCTGTCCTCTGTTAATGACGAGAATTTGAGTCTTGTTGTTCAATTAGAAGGATTAGGTCCTTGATGCAAAGGTTATGTTGCCTAATTGTGGCCTGGAGCCAAGAGTTAAAGTTCGGTGAAGACTCTTTTGGCTTTTTAAGGTGGTATGCTTGAGTTCATCAATCCTTCTTAGATGCCACAGTGGTGAGAGTCTGATGCCATTTGATAAGCACTTTTTTATCATGTTGTTTCACTGTTTTGCGGTATGAATTGTGCTATTTATTCATGCTTTGTTGTCGGCACGAGTTTAGAAAATGTCACGAAATCAGTTAATAATACTATCATATAATATGATAATAAAAAGAGGTGATGTATACAATGATTGGTAAAATTTGAGATAATAAAAATAAGTTCATCGTATTGTCATTTTTCAATATAATAATATTGAATCAAATAAACAATAATGTATAAATAATATAGACATTTAAATAAATTTGGCATTTAAACAATACTGATATCTAAATTAATGCCGCGGGAGAGTCGCTAAAGCAATTCTCACGGCCAATATAGGACACGTGCCTAGGTAATAATGTTGTTAAAGACTATAATCATGATAATTAAATCAAAAACACATAAATACAATGTTATGCTACTAATTTGAGGAGATCGAACTAAGTTGTGCAAATTATACTAATTAGCAATAACCACATGTTCATATAAACTTTTAATAGATTTTCTAGATAGATTAAAAATGCTTCAGGCAAACTTCAGTGCAATATAGGCAAAGTGAAAATAGGAACCATCAAATTCATAGAGATTAACCATCATACATTAAACTTAACTCCCTAAATCAAAAAATTTCAACGCGAAAAATCATTACACTAATTTCAGCCACTATAAAATTGGGATTTAGAACAAGCTCATGGAATATGACATAGAAGCTTTAACATACATATAACTTAATGGAATGGCAGCAGAAAGAATCAGAAGCATAAGCTAAGTTCAGTAACAATAGTAACATTAAATTCAGAAGCAGTAATATGAACTTCTAAGCTAAGCTCAACTCAAAAAAAAAGGAAGCAATAACAACAGAGTCCAACCTTTCATTGGTTGACTACCTCTATTGTGCAATCCGTGGTTTTCATGGATGTTTGTGTTGTGGCTTACAGATGTCAAAGCCCCGAATTTGCTGGAGAGGGCGAAGGAAGAGATTGATGCAGTTGTGCACAGGGAGAAGAAGCACAGCAAGGAGACCCATGGGTTGAGTGATGACATTGATGAGAACACCCCAGTTGACAAGGTTAAGGGACCGAATGTGTTCGAGAGGGCAAAGGAAGAGATCGAGGCACTTGTAGGAACTATTCATCCAAAGAAAGAGCATGGACATGAGCATGATTCAAGAGACGATGGGGGTTGCTTGGGATCTCTCGGAAGGGGTTTGGAGAAGTTCTGCTCGCCCTCGTGCAGGAAAAATGATTGAATGAAAAGCTTGTAGGGAAACCTTGATCAACATTGTGGAAGTTTCAAATTGGTATGTGATGTGTTATTTTTATTCCTTTTGTATGTGAAAAGTATTTTGCTAAAAGGGGATGGATATGTATTGCAGTTGGCATGTTGACTGAAATATTTCTGGCATTGGATTTATGGTAATTAGCTCGTGTCAATTTCTGCATAGTTGATTGCAGTCAGTTTGAGATTGAAAAGTGCTTCTTTTGTTGCATTAGATTTATAAAGCATGTCGAGCATATTAGCTTCATATTTTGTGCAAATTGAGATCTCTTTTTAGTCGTGAAGCGATGGTACCACAAAAGTAAAAATTATCGGTAGTAACTTTTTTTTATAGTTCATGCATACAACTTACTATAAGTCACAAGATCCATGCAATCCAAGAAAAATCAAAGATTTTTTTGATAAAATAATTTAATCAGAAACAAAACAAAATAGAACAGATTGTAAAAGACGAACACCGAAACATCAAATTTATATAAAAACTGTCCATCCTACAACGCATGGCCCCTGCGGCTTATGAAGTTACATGGATCATGTGAGTTTTCAGTTTTCACAGTGTAAGCTCACTTGAAAATGGCATGAGCTCTTACCATCAAAAAAAAAAAAAAAAATGGAATGAGATCTCAAATCTTTCTTTTTGCACCAGGATCTAGCTAGTTTGTTTTAACAAAAATATAATTTTGATACTCTTTCACAAAAAAGAGAATTTTGAAAAGTAGGTTTTTTCCTATAATAACAACCATCATAAAGTAGAAAAAATGTAAAAAATAAAAATAAAAAACAAAAAAAAGGAACCGTGCATTCCACATATATTCTAGATTTATAAAAGATTCACATTTTCCGGGGTGGCAACCCGGGCAGCATAAAGGAAGAAGAAGACGACGATGAACCCATCCCGGTTCCCATGAGCCCAGCCATGGCAAGAAGCTCCTCCTCCTCCTCCTTCTGCTCGCCATTCTCCCGCAGCCCCAAGAAATCCCTCGTCATCCCTTCGCTCCGAATGGTGATCGGCAGCCTTCTCTCCGCCATGAATAGCTCCCCATCACCTCCCTCCTCCCTCTTCGGCGCCACCATCATCCCCCCCATATCTTCCTCGAAGTAGGGGAAGGTACCCATCATCATCTCCTGCAGAAGATGAGGAGACGAAGACGAAGAATACAGGCCGTGGAGCTCCGAAGGTCCGGCCATTGCGGTTCCCAACTGATCAGCTGCCTTCTGCAGCAGCGCGGTGGCTGAGAGGTGGGAGGAGGGTCTGGAGGCTTGGAAGAGAGAAGGCAAGGTTGGAGGGGGAGGAGGAGGAGGAAGAAGATTGGAGTAGATGGTAGAAGAAGAAGATGATGATGGTGGGAGCCATTGATGGATAGATTCTGAGATCTGTAAGGGTAGTGTGGGTTGAGGAAGGAGAAGATGGTTCTGGTGATGATCAAAATTGGGGAACGGGTAGTTAGCTCTTGCTGTAGTTCTTGTGCTCTCTTCTGCAAGCGCATCACAGAAGGCTCTGTGCGTGATGAAGCTGTCTCTCCTGTTAATCAATTAAGAATAACAACAGTCATTAATCATCAAAACCTCATTGCTCTTTTGCAATTATGTTTAATAATGTTCTGACTTTAGTTTGATCTATCAAGTTATTTATCAAACTTGCCACAAATTCAAGTATTAATATTGTTGCTAAAAAGATCATTGTTTAGCAATATGATAGTATGAGCTTGCAGAATAAAAGATTCAGCAATATGGAAAGATCATAGGTGCTGTGGAATTCTTAGAAGCAGGTGCATCTTGTGATGGCTGCAAGATCTTAGTAGGATAAGGTGTAGAAAAGCTAGCCTTTCGACTTCATAGTTGAAAATATCTCATCTATCGAACTGTTAGGCAAGTTGTGTGCCCGAGGGGATAATCCTCTGTTGGTGTCTTGTCCACTGTTGAGGACGAGATGATGGAACTAGAAGATGGTCTCAAAAACCCTTCAACCTTTAGAGAGGTGGAAATTCTTTCTTCGGTGTCTTGGGTCTTTTCGACTTACAGGATGGAGGTTAGAGTCTGGCTTGTGATCATCTTTCAATTGCTTCTATCAAAGTGTTCGGGCATGTTTTTAACAAAAGAGCCATAAATTTTTTCTCATAGAAGACCTTGAATGAAAGCCATCAATGAGTGGTCATCAGTAGTGTTCATCTCTACATTCATGCGCGGGAACTAATCGACATAGTCTGTCAAAGATTCATGTGATCCCTTCCACATCTAACCAATATTGATTATAGTTTAAGGTGCTGAAATTCTTTGGCTAACCTGGCAAAGTAATAATTCAAAATAGTTGAAAAGGTTATTAAGTCAATCCACAGCCTCCTCGTTAAGTGTCTCCGAACAATCTGCATTTATATTTGTTAGAAATAGAGTCGCAGTTTTTTGCCAAGAATTTATCTACTCAAGTCGAACTTCTATACATCAAACACTATGTTAATCGAAGAAAAAGGTAATTTGAATAACTGGAGAATTTATAGTGCGTGGAATAGTTGTGTTAATGGTAGAAGCGAAAGGATTATCACTATTTTTTTCATCACCCTTTGAA
Source organism: Apostasia ramifera (assembly GCA_019297695.1). NCBI lineage: Eukaryota > Viridiplantae > Streptophyta > Magnoliopsida > Asparagales > Orchidaceae > Apostasia > Apostasia ramifera. The sequence goes on along the minus strand of JAEMOT010004236.1, from coordinate 12,695 downwards.
GAAAAATAAGAGAACTGGTAGCAATCATTAATGCTTGAGGTCAAGGGCACGAGATTGTTGATGCTAAAACCAACTAGCCAAGTTTGATAGACAAAATTTTAAGAAGATGGAAAGGTAAAAAATTGAAAAGTAGAACACAGATTTTTAACGTAAAAAACCCAATAGAACAAACTAGGATGCCTAATAATTTGGCATTTTGAACCTTTACTATTAGCTGGTATGTTTGGGTACAATTTTTTTTTTTTTTGAAGAAGGGTACAATATTTGAATTGCACACAAAAATACAGAAGAATTAGTCTCACTGAGAAGGATTATGCCAATGTTCTTTCTTCAATGGGGGTGAAGATCTCTGAGAGAAAAATACAAGGAATTCATTGAAAATTCTTATCCAAAGCCAATCGACGAAGATTCTTGCTCTAAGGGAGATCCATTTCAATTGTATATCTCTTCTAAAGAAACAAAAATAAAATAAAAGGGCAAATTAGAGTAAATACATGACAAGAGTTATGTGATCGAAAGAGATTCTTCTATTAATTCTATGATGAAGGTGGAGAAAATGACTTCATTACTTGACTAAAAGGGATTTGTTGAAGGCAATTACATAGGAAATTTGATGAAAATTCAAGAGTAACTCTAAGTCCCTTCTCTTGGCAGTGAAATCTTTTATATCTATAGTTATTTTTTAAAATTATTTTAATTTTTTTATAGCTGAGAGTTGCAATGACATTGACAGAAGATTGTTAGTCAAAGAGCTAACTTCTACTCATAACAATAATTATGGGATTTGCTAAGAGAATGTCACATGCACTCTTGATCTATTAGATTATTAAGTAATTCACTGTAAACTGGAATGGAGGTTGTTTGGGCAATTGCGAGAGATACTAGCTAGAGAAGTGGTCAAGTGCATAATATGAGTGATTAGTGAGAAGATTTCTCATAGGGCCACATGCCTCACAATAATCACGACCTATAATAACTATAAAAAATAAGTCAAATACATCAGGCACAGAAGATGTGATCGTCACTGATGATCGAGCAAAAATCAGCTGTGAGCAATGCACCATCATCCCAATCTACATCATCTATATTGGAAATAGAAGTAATAAAGTTGATCGCCTTATTAGTGGCTCTATATACATGAGATACCCTAAATGTCTTGAAAATGCAAAAAAGAAAAGGAATAGAGAGAGTTCATTCAAATTTTTTCAAAGGGCTCACCTAATCATAAAGTATGTGGTATAATATAAAAAAAAATTTATAACACGTAAAAACTCCTGTGATAATTTGAAATTATTGAAATCAAGTTAAAAAATGTGATAGTTATATATACATATATATATATATATATAGTATCTACAACTTTTCATTTATATAATTAAAATTTACATATAATAAAAAAATTTATTTTTTATTTTATTTTATGTAAATTTTAATATAACTAATTTATGTTGTAGATCTCTTATAATACAAAAAGAACTTTATTTATGTTACAAAAACTCAATCAAACTCGACTTATAATTGGTGTATAGGGAGTTCATTCAATATCTAAGATCTATAAACAACTTAAATAAATAAAAGATCATATAATTAGTGTTAATTAAGTTAATTAAATAGTTAAACTATATATATATATATATATATGTAAATATACCTTGAGAAAATGGAGCCACAGTCGCACTTATACTCTTTGGTGCCGCAGATCTTGGAGTGAGCCTTCCAGTCTGATAGAACAGCGTACTTCTTGGAGCACTTGTCGCAACTCCACTTCTTCTCCCCGTGCTTGCGGAAGAAGTGCTTCTTGATGCCGGTGAGGTCGCCGAGGGCTCTGGAGGGGTGGTGGTGCTGGCAGGAGGGCTCTGGGCAGACGTAGACCTTCTTCCTCGCCGCCTCGCTGCTCGTCTTCTGCTTCAGCTTCCACGGAAGATTGTGGCCTCTCCGGTGGAGCTGCAGGTTTTGCTCTCTCTGAAACCCCTTGCCGCAGACCTCGCAAGCGAAGCGGTTCGTCGCCAGCAGGCTCTCCGGGGAGAGGGCGATCACCTCGGCGTTTGGGTCTGAAATCAATTAAATTCATACATATATATATACATAAGAAAATTATGAAACCACAGCTCATAAGAGAAGAAGAGAGTGAGGAGGCAGAAAAAAACCAAAGCTCATAAGAGAAGGAGGGAGATGCATGCAGAAAAAACCACAGTTTGAATGCACATCATGGATCCAAATTTAATTCTATTTAGGGTCTGTTTGTAGTTTAAAATTAAATTTAGATAGAAATATTTTTTTATTAAAAATTGTGAATGATGTGAAATAAAATTAATTATTATATTGAGTTACTATATATATTGGAATATGTGAGGGATGTGATATATGTTAGTTATTATTTTACTAATGTGTGAAATATATGAAATAAAATTAATTTTTAATATTAAATTTTATGTGTGATGTCATATGTCAGGTTAAAATTAAACCAAATTAATTTTTAACTTCAAAACAAACTAAACTAAAAGTTATGATTTGATACTGACTAATCAGCAACATATATATTATCTGTAGGAAATGTTTGAGTATGCATAATTACACATTATATATATAATTAGTTATGAACAATATATGATTTACTGATTAATTAAGTCATATGCTATACGCGACTTAATTATTTGACTTATAATTTGTATATCAAATAAGTCCTAAGCTGTGTGCAACTTCATTGCCTAAGTCGTGTACATTTTACAAATAATATTCGGCATCATGTAGCACTTTCAGTTGATGTGGTTGCTAAGTCATGAGCATCAAATCATTAAAAATTTACCTTGGCATGCATGAAAAATGATATGCAAGACAAGAGAAAATGCCAAAAAAAAAAAAAGATCTCTAGTCATAGCATCAAACCACATATTAAAAATTTGGCCTGAAAATTACATAGCACAAGAGAAATTGTCAACAAAGAAGAAAGAATTGCTAGTTAAAAGTATTATTTAGTGGATGAATGGCAATGAATAATATGTTCTTCACTGGATAATGCTTTTCCCTTAATTTTGGTCACTCCAAGTTCATAAAATGAGAAGAACATTGTTGTGTATGTGTATACACTATTCAATTCAAATATATTGATATATTATAAATCGGTCTCTAAAAGTGCATATTCGCTTAAAATAGATCGATATACTGTTAAAATGATAAGTAATTGCTGGTATTGCATTAAAACGCAAGCAGATGTCACTAGTAGATTACTAAATATCTATTTTCGGCTGAAATATATCGATATAGCAAACATTAGTTGTATACATACATACATACATATATAGTCCCCTATATCATTCTAAAATTTATAAAATAAGACTGTTTTGGTTTGATCAGATTCTAATTATATATAGTGTTTTACTTTGGGACCTGATTTTCTGGTTACCTAATTAGCATTATTAATGTTCTAGTCTAATTGGAAATTATTGAGAGTGAATGTGCTCCAAAAAAAAAAAAAAACTAATGGAGAGAAAATTAATTTTCAAAGTAGAACAGATGTACTTATATATACAGATCTACTTGGTAATGCATGATTAAATTATTAAAAACATGCAAATTAAATTTGGTTGGTAATTAAGGTGCTAAAGCTTAGTTTTTAACTAAAAAGCTTATCTTTATTAACATATGCATTGAAAAAAGTTATGCATCCTCAGTAAATGATCAATAAATTGACCAATCACGATTTAATTAAGCGTTTAATTCACTAGATTATTCAACAGATCAGAACTTAATTAATTAGATAAACAAGTGAATTAAATGTTTTAAGCTATATTTGGTTAATTTATGTTAATTATTGGAACTGTGAAGTAAGACTCAAGTGTATTATATATCTGACAGAAGGGAAATGGGATTTGAGAAAATGTGTGTGCAATATTAGAAACAAAAGTATTATTAAAATAGTGAAAGAGTTAATTTAATTAATTTTGATAGACATTATGCAAATTGATTATATATGCATGATTAATTAATTAGAAAGTCACTGAAGTTTAATATTTTTAAATTAAAAAACAGCTAGCTAGCACATTATTCTTAATTTTCTAGACAACATTATTTGTATAAACTGCACCTACATAAGTGTCTAATTCTGTTTCTAAACCACTATAATTGTATCAAGGTATATATGATACATATGATCAGATTAATTAGAGTAATCTGATCTTAAACAAATTTCTTTCATCTAAAATACAAATTTTTTAACTTAATTTCAAATCATATATGCTGATCAAATCATCAGATGAAACATTTTTTTTTAAAAAAAAAATTGAGTCTAGCTAGCTATCCTAATTAAACAGAAGGCTTTGTTTCTCAGATATATCATGTAATCCTATCAGTATTCTATGTATTGAGCAAACTCACAAATTAACAAAAAAAAAAGAGAAGGAAATAAGTTTTCTCCTTCATTCAATTCCATGTATCTTCTCCCTTGCATGCATGTGTGAGACAAGAGAAAATATGATTGAGAGAGAGAGAGAGAGAGGGAGAGACCTGGGTTTCCTGGGTGGCTTCTCTTCTTCTTGGCTGGATTTGGTGTTGAGGAGGCACAGGCTTGAGCAGACCCTGTGGGGTTTGAATCCTCTTCCATTACTGAAGTTTCTGCTTGAAGCAAAATTAAAATTAAATGATCTGCAGTTTAGAGAGAGAAAGAAACAGCAGTGGAGTGAAAGTGGAGATAATTGCCATGATGATCAAAAATATACTAGCTAGCTAGCCAGATCATGCATCATCCTGAGATCCCATCTCTATCTATCTATAACACATGCACTGAAATATTCTTGAAGGGGAAATTTTGAGCAGCATTCAAATATTGATTTTTGGAGCAAAATTCAATCCCTTTAATTCCACCATAAAAGAAAGGAGAAATCAAGGTAGAAGATGAGGACTTACAAACCCTAAACATCAGCTCCTGTGATTTCATGAAAGCAGGCAGGAAGTTGCATAGAAGACTGCCTTGCTGACATGCAGAACTAATTTATGGCTGATTCACCGAGATAGAAGGGAAGAAGGAGAAGGGAGCGAGAAGGGGAAGCGAGAGAGCGAGAGAGCGAGAGAGCGAGAGAGAGAGAGAGAGTCTCTCTCTTGTGTGCTGAGCAGGCACACAGCAGAAAGGAGATATGCCTGCTTAATTGCAGGTGTCATCAAATGCTTAAAATAACCAGGAAAAAAAGAATATATATATTAAAGAAGTGAATAGGGTAGAGGTTGGGTTAAGTTGAGTTAGCTCGAGTCAATTTTGAGCTATTCGGTACACATTTTCTTCAACATTGATTAATTTTTTCTTGGCTAATTCACAAATTAATCAAATATGAGTCTTTTTACGTCTAGGTAGATAAAAACTATTTGTGCAAAATGTAATTAATTAGTAGATCATATATAGCGTATATATATGTATATTCAACTCAAATTAAATTTGGTTTGAAAGATTTCATTTTGGGTGAGAAATAATTTTCAAATATCTAATGATGTATTTTAATTAATAACTCAAAATTATTGTGATATGAGCCATAAAATCATAGAGTTCAGAGCGCGCATACGCCAAGTGTATCGTGCTGTTCAGAAATCACATTTAGGCCCTGTTTGGCTCAAGTACCAAAATAATACTAATTTAAAAAGCAACAACAATAATAATAATAACAAATAAATATTTATTATATTCTACAAAGTTTTTATATAAAAATTATTTTTAATAAAACTATCAACTTTATTTCATATCCTAAATCAAAATACTTGATTTTGATCCTTATTTTGGTTCTCATGCCAAACACGAATATACATATAATAACTATATGATTTTAACTACGGATATAATAATAAATTATAATCAAATATGTATATTGAACTATAATCAAATATAATTTCAGTTATGATTTATTATATAAATTATTTTTAAATATAATTTAATTATGTATAAAATTTAAATATAATTTTAAGCACAGATTGTATTCAAATAGAATTTAAGTTATAGAAGTAATTAATATGATTTCAACTATTGATTTTAATTTCAGCTATATAATTAATTGCATGTATTCAAGTAGCTTTTCAATTATGAAATTTCAGATTTAGCTATACAAATTACTATTTTTTAATACAATTTTAATTATATAAGTATGATTTGATTTCAATTATACAAATAATTTTCAAATATTGTTAATTTCAATTTCGGTTATATATACGAATTGATTTTATACATATGATACCATCAAAAATATGAAAATATGATTATTTGATTTAAAAAAATAATCTAGGAGTTGGTATATTAATTAACTTTGGGAATTTTGTCACTAACAAATAAAAATTGAGGCATTTACGTAAAATACATTTTAATTATGAAAAATTACATGTTACATCATAAAAATAAAATATTATATATATTATATTAAAACCTTATAAAATTATAGAATTTACATTACTTTTAGATAATTTCATTCTATAGCTTCAAATTTTAAAATTATAATTTATAATTTAAAATATTAAATCATATATCCTAAATTATTTTTACAGTACTAAAACCTAACACTATATTCAAAATACTGCTTATTTCATAAATTAGCTATATATAATATTTACTTTAAACTCAATCTAGTGAGATAAAAGACTATAAATAAGATCAACAAAAATACATCAATAATTTAATTCATATTTTTTTTAGAAATGTCATATAAAATATGTAATTTTGTAAAATTTTTATGTGATATATGTAATATTTTATTTTTGATATTGAAATACGTAATTTTTTATAATTAATTATATAACTTCCATGTAAATTCTCTAATAAAATTTTGAATTATTCTAAATTTTTATACTTGAATCATAATATAATCTAACAAAGCTGGCTTTTAAGTGGCTTTATTTTCAAAGATTTTTTACCATTTATTAAGCTAATAATTTACTAACTTATGGAGTAAAATTAATATCGAAACAATTGAGTTACCTTCAATAAAATTGAATATAATAGATTAATTATCATATTATATATTGAACATAGTCCAAAAAAAGGTTCTATTTGTTCTGAAAGAAATCCAATAACTGTGTTTGAATTTTGAATTAATTAATTTGGTACTCAATTTGATTCAAAATTATTCACAAAAAATTCAATAAAAAGATTATTTTTTAATTATTTTGAACAATTATTATGATCATAATTCATTAATGATTAAATAATTTGAATTATATATGTGTATAATTGAATTAGACTATCAAATTATATCTAATTGTTAAACATATTATATACAATTGACTTAGCAAAAACGTAAAATTAGATTTAATTAAGTTAGATCTCAAATGTGATTAAAACATGTATAAATTAAAATTATATTTAAATATAATTTCTATATCTAATTTTTTTTAAAGTAACAACATTTGATATAATCACGCACACAAATTAACCACAGATATACATATTATTTATTTTCAAAAAAGCAAATAAATAAAAAAATATGCACGCAAGATATAAAATTTTATAGAATTATTCATCTTATTCAAATATTTTAATAATTACATATATTACACTTAATTTCTTAAAATATTTCACATTTCACCTAAATTCTCTTAAATTCATATATCTTTTTAGTTTTATCTTTATAAATATTTAAAAACTTACTTCTCCACAAGATGTAAAACATAATTAAAAATTACTTTAACTAGTTAAAAAATATTATAATCATTAAATTAGGTGTGAAGCTTGTAATTTTTTAAAATTTTGCATGAAACATGTAATTTCAATTAAATTTCAAATCTTACGTATAAATTTCTCTAAAATAAAAGGAGAAAAGTGTAGAATTTTTAAAGAATGCGAAGCTAGAGCGAAAGAAGATACATAATTTGATGGTTTGAGTTACTAAAAAAAAAATGAATCGATTTATTTAAAGAATTTCGAGTTTCGAGTTTCGAGCAAACTTAAGTTCCAAGTGTTGGCATAAAACAAGCAAATATGCACACAAGATATAAAATTTTATAGAATTATTCATCTTATTCAAATATTTTAATAATTACATATATTACTCTCAATTTCTTAAAATATTTCACATTTCACCTAAATTCTCTCAAATTTATATATTTTTAGCTTTATCGTTATAAATATTTAAAAGCTTACTTCTCCACAAAATGTAAAACATAATTAAAAATTACTTTAACGAGTTAAAAAATATTATAATCATTAAATTAGTCGTGAAACTTATAATTTTTTAAAATTTTGCATGAAACATGTAATTTCAGTTAAATTTCAAATCTTACGTATAAATTTCTCTAAAATAAAAGGAGAAAAGAGTAGAAATTTTTAAAGAATGCGAAGGTAGAGCGAAAGAAGATACATAGCTTGATGGTTTGAGTTACTAAAAAAAAAAATGAATCGAATTATTTAAAGAATTTCGAGTTTCGAGTTTCGAGCAAACTTGAAGTTTCAGGTGATCAGGGCATAAAACAAGCAAATGTGAATACTTGAAAGACCCACATGCTTTACAGCCATGATCCTCTGAGTCACTGATGCTGCAATTTCTGTCTTTTCCTCCATCCAACACAAGTCCAGAGACTGTCCTGCTCCATCCCTCCTCTTCTATTTAATATTTTTATTTCATTTAACTCTTGAGAATTATTTATAAGTTGATTAAAAAGATTAAGAACAAAGTTAATGCAATAAAAATATCATTTTGATATTAATTAATTAGGTTCATATTTAAGATCAAGTCAAAATAAATACTTCCAACATATTGAATGAAAATTGATTAAAGTGTTAATTGTATGTATTTTATATATCCATTGACATATATATATATATATACACACATAATTACATTTATTTTTTCAACTTAAAAATAAATACAAGCATGTGTAAAGTAGATAATTTTGAGTTGAATATTTTCATTTACTTTAGAAGTACACAATTGTTATACAAAATGAAGTGTGACCGACATTCTCAAAAATTTAGAGTGTTCACCGTAAAACTCGTTGTGCGGCTCTCACTTCTATTTGATTAACTAATTTTATAACGTGCGTCTAAAATTATACATGCATGATTATAAGCAATAATGTATTTTTGTTACTAAGTTTGCCTCTTGAGATGTGATCTATCACCACCTTCTGCCCCAACAATTTATGTAACAAGTAATGTTTATTATGTTTATACAGCATATATCAAGTCAGCAGTACTGCAAGCTGAATTGATTTTTTTAAAAGAAATTAAATTATATAATTCAGTAGAGGACCTAAATAAATCTATTCAATCATCAAAATTCTAATAATTCTTTGAGTGAATCCAGTTTCCAATATATATTAGGGATAATTACCTACATGCCACGTCATTTCGTTTTATTTATGCGTTACTCATCTATTCTTACTTAATTACGCTATGCACACTCAAAACATTATAAAATCTTACATACACACACTTTCACTTGTTTTCATTATAATAAGCAATTATAATTTTTCAATAACCTAACCATAGTTAGGTTACAAAAAATTTGAACCGTTCATCATATTATTTTAAAGATATTTAAATATATTTTGAGTGAAAATCTTAAAACTTTAATGTTTAAGTTGTGATAAGGGAAGGAAATATCTGCGACGTGAATTGATTTTAGGACAGATCAGCGCTTTAGTGTGAAAAGATAAAAAATATAATTTTAATAATTTACTAATGAAATTTTTTTTTTCAAATAAATTTTGTAAGAATGGATGAGTGACGCATAAATAAAGTGAAATGATGTGGCATGCAGGTAATTATCCCTATATATTATTACCAGCAAAATTCATATATATATTTTTTTTTTGATGTGGAACGTACCATATATATACATACATAATATAAGAACTTTAGCTATGTTTCATCATTTTTTTTTTCATGTTCACTTTTTTCTATTCTTGTTGAATACTTTAAAGACAATCTTTCCTCTTCAAAATAACATGATTGCTTAATTGATTAGACTCGAATCTCAAAATATTCCTTTTCTCCTTATTATTTTGATATGTATATAATATTATTAAAAAAATAAATTTTTATATGTATCAATCATATTTTTTTCATAAAATATAATCATCATATAATGTTGATTTTAGAATAA
>JAEMOT010004234.1:303436-332164 GCA_019297695.1 Apostasia ramifera | reverse complement strand
GTCACAATCAACTTCACCTAACCCTGCCGCTCGCCGTACGGACACTCTTCCCAAGAGAGGGTACTAGTATTTAAAGCTATCGTCCTTCTCAGACAGCGGCGGACCTCTTCGGTGATAGACGGAACGGCAAGCGGAGCCTGCACATCATCTTTTCTCCGGAAAATCAGGATAAGGCTACACCTTCCCGCCGACTATAAATATCGCTGAACAGTTCTTCTCAAAGAAGGGATATACAGAAAGGAGAAAAAAGGATATACATACAGACAAACAAAACTCTTAAAGAAAAAGGGATATACAGAAAGGAGAAAAAAGGATATACATACAGACAAACAAAACTCTCAAAGAGAAAAGGGATATACAGGGACGCAGAGACAAACAAAAAGAACAGTTTCTCATTGTATCAGGACCCCAACTGAGGAGCTCCTTTCTTCTTCTTCTTCTTCTTCTTCCTCTTCCCTTCTCTAAAAAAGCATTGTACAAGCCTTCAGGGCTATCCTTTTCCTATTAGTAAATCTCTTTACTGATCGACCGGTGGACGTAGGGGATTTCCTCCCTGAACCACCTTAAATCTCCGTGTGCTTTTCTGGTTGCTTCGGATTAATCTTCTCCCTGAGCCTCCATTAACAGGTTCGCCCTCCTCTTGCGCGCCGCCGTCTCCCGGAACTCTCTTTCTTTGGTGTTTCTCGGGATCCACACATCCTACGTCAACAATTATTATTTACTTTATGAAGCCCGTTCGTTTCACAAGCAAAGGGGGTTCGACCGCCTTCCTCTGATCGCCCTTTTGCTATAGTGCCAGTGAGAGCGGGCAAATAGATTGGAGAGGGGATGTATTGCCTTTGCTACAAGATGCACTACAACGAGTGCAAAAGTTTAGTGTAAAATTTCTAAGTTTTCAATACTAACCTAGATAATGATAAACAAACTGTGTATTTTCTGTAGGCCATTGCCTGCCGTCAACATGGTAGGCAAAGTGAACAAATGGTACGGCAAGGCCTACAACTGGACGCAACAACTCAACCTCCTGGTCTCCGCCATGAAGACCGTCGTAACCAGGCAAGAAGCTGTGCATACCGAACACCAGGGCCTGCTTGAAGAGTCGGTAGAGGCAGCTGACATCTGAGTTCGCATGGAGGAAGCGAAGAAGGAGAATGCCGAACTCTCAGTTCAGCTAGAGGCGGTGGAGAGAGAGGCTTGGGAGCTCTGTGGTGGGGCCTCAAGCTGTCATCCGCCAGCGGATTCCCTTAGGTGGAGTACCGAATACGTGTACTCCCTGAAGAAGTCCATCGCGCTGGGATGGAACTGCCTAGCCTCCATGCTGCTCTGGGAAGGGAAGGTGGCCTTCGCAGACTTGGTGCAGATATCCATTGCTGAGACCTTTGAACTGGTCCAGAACGCAAAAGGGACTACATTCAGTGCCAGCTACCTCGTAACCACTGAGTAGGAGCTGTGGGAGCTATTTGGCGGCTTCCTGGATGTCGAAAACAAGTTGTCGGATGGCTAGAACGGTGAGATCCCTGATCCGGCCGTCGAAGATAGAGGGGACGGTGATGTAGATGCAGAGTTCGCCTCCAGTCTTGAGGCTTAGCTTGCTCACGACGATGGAGTCGGAGAGGGTGAGGAGAGAGAATTAATGTTGTAAATATGTGTTTATGTAGACGGAGAGGCGTTTCTGTAAATCTTTTTAAATGTTAATGAAAGGTTAAAGTTTTTTCAAAATTTTCCAAGTCTATGTTTTGCTATCTGTGTATGTATGCACAATGAGCTGAATAGACTTAGGTAATTCTAGACAAATAAAAATTTTGATAGCTCTTTGAGTCCGGGCGAAGAGATATTTGATGCTTGAAAATTCCCAAGTCCTGGCGCTCGACAACAGGGTGTGTGGAGTACCTTGGTAGTCAAACTAGTCTCAGTAAATTTTCAAGGTCGAAGAGGGCGAATAAACTGCTAGTGTCTTAGCGTCTCTGTTTTCTTTCGGCGTCTAGGTTTATGACCCTGAGGGACCAACTATTTACCAAAAAGGCTTAAGAGTCAAGGCGGACTAGCTGCCCATATTCGCTATTGGCGTGTTGAATGGAATGCGAATGAATTGGTATGAGTAGGGCACTCCTGATAGCCGAATTAGGCTGGTGAAGAATTATCACAGGTGGCAGGCAAACAAGCAGTTTAGTGTCCTTAACGACTCTATCCTCTTTGGTGTTTGGGTTTACGACCCGGATGAATCAACTGTTTGTCGTAGAGGTTCAGAAGCCAAGGAAGGCAAACTAGTGCACCATCGTCAGTCAAAAATTGTGAGCGTTCAACCGTCCTTGGGAGTCGAAGTAGTCGCGGAAACATTTTTGTGTGCTATAACTAAGGACGTGAAGCTCAAGTGTGCTAGACTGATTCGAATTCTTGGGAATACAGCATGAAGCTGGACCGTGTTCCTTTCGACAAGGTGAGTCGATTCTTTGGAGGTAGACTGGTGCCTTGGGAACACGAGGTGCGGAGCCAGTTCATGTTCCTTTCGAGTGGCGAGCTAATCCTTTATCGATGTTAAGACCAAGCCTCGTAGGGATAGGGGCACAGAGAAGGACTGTATCCCATTTGAGAAGTCGAGTTGGATTGTAATGGCGTCGAGCACGTCCTCAGGGGACAGGGGCGAAAACATGTCAGGTCATGTCCTCTTCGGGGAGTCTTACCATGAAAGGTGTCAAACAAGATCTAAGGGACAAAGGTGAAAGCATGCTAGGCCATATCCTCTTTGAGAAGTCATGAGTTGACTCCTATTTCCAGTTCGATTAATGGTTTGTCTAAGCAATATTCGTTCGAAAATGAATACTTGATTTCACTACTGTTATGAAATTTGTACAAGTCTTCACCGAAAACCAAAGAATAAGGCGTTTCGTCTATCACTGTAGAAAGCGGCATGTTCAGGCCCCAGATGATAGCGAATGCAAGGTAGACACAACTAGGCGGAAAGAGGCAATGATTAGTCTGCCCAAAATGGTGTTGTATTCTAAAGCTGCATCCATAATGATGAAATTCACCATTCGGGTAGTCACCTCACAGTCCTCTTCGAGAGTGACTGCGAGAGTAATCTGTTATCATTTAGGAAATTGTCGTGTTATTCGGGATAATAAATTTCTCATAGAGGCTACCAATAAAACTCTTAATGATCACAACCTAGTAGGTTAGGCTCATGAAAGAGCATGATACTTTTAGTATTAGAGATGCATTTTTGAGACTTAAAGAGTTTTGTAAATCAAATCAAGAAAATTTAAAAATAAAAAAATACTCGATTAGCATGTTAGTGAGGTACTTATCCTTTATTGAGGCTTGAAGATCAACAACTATAAGTTGGATTCCCATCTTTTATTTTGTTTCAATTTTAATGAGATACATAATTTACATTGCCTTGGACTTTGATGTATCATTTTTTTTGTTGAAATCCAAAGCAAGAGAATTGTAAATCACGTGTTCAAAGGTCATGGACCTTAACGTAAGTAAAAGTTACATAGCAAAGATCATGAAGGGAGTTGGTGAAGCAAGAAAGCGAACAGTCGTCTATAGTGTCATGCATTTCTGCATTAACGCAGTAGAAATGGTCAACAAAATCGCACAGAGACTCGATCCCTATATCAGCTTCTGCAGTTCATAAAATCTATGGGCTCTCAGCTTGCTTGTAGAAAAGTGGGCTGAGAAATCCTAAGAGAGCTGACAAAAAGAGATGATAAAACCTAGAGGGAGGCAATCGAACCATTCCTGGGCTCCAGATAGGGTATTGCTGAATATCTTACTCTTGTACGAGTAGGATACTACATCGCAAGTGTAGTATAGTGCGTTCTCGAACCATCAAACGTGATGCACGGGGTCTGATTTGCTAATGAATATGAAAAACAATGATGACTTAAAGCAGTAAAGTAGGGAGACTTCGCCAGAGAGTCAGCGGGGACATATATCTCCAGTTGCTGCTCCCCCTCTGAGTTTGAAATGTACTCTTCAGAGCCAGTTTTAAGGCTGGAATCATCTCAGAAGCCTCAAATCGCAGCTTCTTGCAGTTGCTGGATGGTGTTAGGGGTTGGGGAGCATTGATGACTCATGGAAAGGTGATGGTTTGTTGTGAGGAAATCATCTGGATAATCTGGCTCACAGATTGGGGAGCTATGTCATGCTTGTGGCCAGTAAAGAGAGCTGCCATGATGAGTCTATTGATGGAGGAATATTGGCAGGAGGTAGAGGGAGAATGGAGGAAGGCTTTGAGTTGGAAGGAGAGTTATTTTGTAGATCTTCAATCATCAAAAGAAAGGATGAGGAGAAAATCCTGCGTGAGGGTACCAAATTGTTTGGGTGAAAATTTCAAACTAGAAATTAAGTAAAATAAAAAGGATTAGCAAGGGAGTTAATAGATAACTATAATTGTAGTTGGAGAAACAGAAAGGGGGCTTCCCTTGATGTCTCCCCAGAGAGGAGTAGGACTGAAGCAAGCCGTTGGTTGTCTAAGCGGGTCCTGTTTGAGAGAGTTAGTCGAACAAAGTTAGAAAGCTGCAGGCAAACAAATGGTCAATAGTTCTCAGCAAGGTTAAGGACTTATAGTTTACGTGGGTCCGACCTCCTTCTCGCTATAAATGAGGATATTTATAATGAGAAAATAGTGAATGGGATTTGGCAAGTTAGGTGGCTCTTATTAATGAGGCAATAGACCTACCCATGCCGCCTAACAGCCTAGGCATTAATGACAAATGCCTCCCCTTTATTTCTAATGGATTGTCATATCAAAAAACAGGGTTATAATATGACAAGAGCTTACGAGCTAGCTATCTGATCAACTCCTCTATTCGATCTGAGCTGTTCGACTATTGAACTTAACCCAAGCAAGCCACTCGACCTTGATCGGGAACACTGTTCAAGTTATCACTTGAAAAGCAGGGCTGAATCATCATGCAGATAATCTGTACCTCAACAAGCCTCTTTTCTTTATAGGCTGAGATACAGAATAGCCTAACAAGCTTCAAAGGCCGGGCTGAATTGATCTGTTAGAAGCTTCGTAGCTCAACCTCAATAAGTCCCCTCTATGGACCGAGATACGAAGGTTGTTAGTCCAACAAGCTTAAAGGCCGGGCTACAACCACAAGTTGCATAGGTTTTGAATAAAGCTAAATTTGTCCACCTGTCATGGCTGAGTGACATGACAATTTTTTCCCTCAACATGTTGCATAGGTTTTGACTAAATAAGACCCAACACCATCATCACCTGTTTTATTCATACTAATTCACAAATAGCTAGTGTCATTGTCTTATAAAATGGAGATCCTACCTGGTCAGCATTTATGCATCCTGTCACTTATAGATGACCTCAATTTTGGTATAAAAGACCTTTCTATAGAGCACATTCAAGGTAACTTAATATTCTAATGGTTGCATCCCAATTACTAATACAAGGAGACTGTAAAAGCTAGCTAAGTACACTAATTGCAAAGGATATATCCGGTTTTAGACACAGTGAGGTGGTTCAATTTTCCTAACTTACAATATTGGCTAGAATTCGGCCATTGTTCCGATACAAGTTTAAAGCTTCGATACATTAAAGTGCCGACTGATTTGGATGTAGGTGGGATCATAGTCGTGAACTTCATTGCTTCAAGTTTTCATGATAAGTGTAGATAGAATAGCATGCTAGATATTATAACCACTTTAATTGCCCAACCGCACCATCACCTAGATATTACGATGAAATAAAATAAACATAACGATCCATTATCTATCATAAAATAACATAACATCATGTTAAACATAACCTACCGTCCAAACAAATAGGGCTGTTAAGGGCCAGGTTTTACATGAGTGGCATTACACTATGATTTCATATGATTAGTTCATTCAAATATTGAAATGTGATACAATGGTAAAAGTTTGTTACTTCACATTAATTTGTTGGGTTATGTTCAATGTCCCATGATTAATTACTATAATAAAAACTGACACGAGATGGCTAGGGAAACAATTTTAATGTTTTTCCATAAATTGTACTACTTCTGCTGTACAAATTACAAATTTTGAAAAGGCATATAACAAAGATAATAAGGTGAGCCGCTCAATTGATAATTTTGACAAATGCCCTTTTTTAGAAAAACTTTAGTATAGAGTAACAATGCACTAATGTGTTAGGTTGTTGGGCAAGGACCAAAAGGATTAAAAGTCACTCATCTTGTACACCTTTATAGCACGAGCATATTTAAATAACCCGTTTCATGAGCAATTTGATTGAAATGTATTTAACATGCGGAATTGGCATTTTCTTAATCCCTATTTAACAACAAATTATTGTTAAAAGACTTCTATATTTATTTTCTTTATTATTTTCCTTCTTTGATGAGCATTTTATCATTTGTTTTCCTTAAGAATATTGAAATTATACTTCTATTATTTATAGGAGAGATTTTCATCCAATTGACTAAAGAGAAAGGATTAGGGTTTTCATTTAGTTACACAACAATTGTCTTCTTAAGAATACCTTTCTATTTCATATTTATCATGTAAAATCATACGAATTGCACCAATAAGCCACTTACTGGATCAACTTGGATGGCTTGCATATTGCAAGGGCTTGAACCTTGAACTCGAAATAAAGCAACTTTATTAGTGTCATATGTTTCATCAAGGGTACCCCATTCTGATATCCACTGTTTGTAGCCTGAACTTAACCCTCCCTTGGGATCATGTCAACAAAAATCACAAGATAGTTAGGTACTCGGTTTGTGTTTCCCTTCAAATCTTTTATCATACGAAGGATGTACACACCTTGAATATGACAAGAGATTGGAAAATCGTGAAAAAAGGTTGCGGTTCTTTACCTTCAAAAATCTTAGCCTGCAAGAATTGGAACTGACAAGCTTGAGTATAGGAGCATTTTACTCTTAACAACCAACCAAACAAATCATACTTTCTTCCGAGAAATTATATATATATTAGATATGGAAGGAAAGACAACAATGTACGAAAATCAATGATGGTAACAGGAATGCTTTAATCATACTTTCTTTAGTACAAAGAAAAAGCAACAAAAGCTAGCACGCACCATGACATAATGACCCTTGGTTAAGTCTATCATCTGCCTCATGAGGCAGATTGCATCAACTCTATCTTCCTGCATAATAATTATAAAGCTATACACAATTATGTGGTTAAGCCAACCTTCCCATAACGCAAAATAAATTTCTTGCACGACATGAGATACCAATATGCTGTTGCACCCAAGCCACGCGTAAAATAGATTATGATCCTTGTAATTATCGGAATAAGCATACTTGACAATGTAGCAATCACCACCATAAAGCATGCGTTGTTCTGCATCTAAAAGAGGCCTGATATCATGGCTATTAACTCGCCAAACCTAAAATTATTAAGTAAAAGTTAATAAAATCTGGTGCATAAGGAATCATATTAAAAAATTTAAATTTCATGAAACACTTGTTACTCTTAGAATTCCATTGTTGTTTATGATTGGCTGAGAGTCCTCCTCAGGAATTTCCTTCACGTCATAGCCCTGATGCTTGAATAGTGCTATACAATTTTCATACATAATGAAAACATGTCATTCCTCTAAGTATAGTTTGATTTATTTAAATGAGACATAATATGATTTTGTAGAAGACAAACCAGCAACTTTCCCTTTCCCTTCCATATACAAGTTCGGTGTCTCATTTTGGGGCCAATCAAGAAAATATGACTTGAACTCAGAAGTTTCAGAACCCTCTGTCAGGAAAGATGTATGTATGCTCACAAACCGATCGTGAGTCTGCATAAATTGCTGCGAAGAGAGATCTATTGCTCGTTAAGAAACCCAAAAAGACTAAGAGGACAAATTACTAAATCTTAAAACACAATGTAAAAATCCAAAGTTAGCCAAGAATTGTTTACAGGGATTAGAACTATTTTTGTCCAAATTAATCTTATAATAGATATAGAATGCAAATTGACTACAGTGCACATATATTTTACATAGGAGAGAAATACAGCAGGTGGTACTTCATCCAAAATGGCGTAGAGATTAGCTGATGGATCTGGCACTATCTATACATGGAAACATTTAGCTACAAGCATATCATAACTTTGTACCTATTTAGCCATGGTTATTTTCCCTACTAATGCATCATTGTCAATCCTATAACAAGCAAATCGGTACCAATCTCTTTTAGCTAAACCGTGCCCTGGCTCTTTCCAATCAGGTTACAGAATCCTCTTGGCAAAAGTAATACTGATAATTTGAAAATACTACAAATAACATCTGAGGCCTAACTCTAACATTTGGGGTATAGGAAAAGAAAGAACATAAAGATAACTCTTCAAAAAATCAAGAGATATTTCTTAAATACTATGCAAAACAACTCCAGGTTCTTACTTCCACAGCCGAAATAGATGCCTTCCTTTCGCTCACCACTGTTGTCCTTCCCATCCAAACAAATATATCAGAAAAACAATCTAATAGATAGCACCTGTCTGAGCTCAACTGTGCCCTACTTAAGGAGGCAGAATCAAGGGGCTGCAGTTCCCGTTTATTGACCCTAAAAAAGAGCAGTAGTAAATTCTCAAATGAGTAAGCAAACTTAAAAATGTCACAAATTTTACATCATAAAAAGAATAAAGACAACAGTTAATTATACAAGATGGTAAAATGTATCAATGGTAGACAAATCCCACGTTAGAACTTTACAGCAGAATTTACCAGAAAAGTTCGGCAGCTTGACGCTTCTCATTCTGCCTGTTGTAAGATGAGTCCCGTGCAATAGGAGCATGACCACCAAATAAGCTCCAGAACTCTCCAGCGTCAGAATCACCAACAAATTTTCCATCCTCTGCACCGGTTTTTGTTAGTAATTTGCAGTATAAAATCCATTAAAAGCTATGAATTAGAGATACCTATTGTTGCGACTTCACACTTTCCTCCATGCTGCTTCTCATTTACGTACTGAACAACTTCCAATGCTTTAGCTCTTTCTTGTATGCTGGAATTACAACCACTGAACAGAAATATCTTTGAATTCGTATCCAATATAAACACATCATTATGGTTCAAAGATGAACGGGAGAAGGGCACCTAAATCACATTAAGGAGAGCTTGCTTCAAAATATGTTCAGCATGCAATAAGAAGGTTATTACTTTTGCAATGAAGTGAAGCGTGAAAATAAATCGAACAGCCCAATTACACTAGTGCAACAAAAAAATATGATAATGCTACTTCTTTCTTACTTCTTTAACATGGACAGCATGCTCCCCCTTACAAGCCAACAAAGTAACTGGATATGATTCATTGCCAGTAGCATGAAGCTGTGAAGTAAAAAGGCCTTCAGCCGGTATGATGCATGGTTTGAAGTATGATAAGAACTTTTCAGTTTCACTTCCTTGGACTTCCCTATAATGGACAGCACGAGAACCCAAAGCTGCATCCAACTCAAGGGCTTTATCTGATGCGATATTAGAGTCCTCCTAAGGATAAAATTATGACGGGCATGAGTTTCAATCTGTTACAAACAATGGAAATGTCCTAAAATTAACAACATTACAAACCTCATTAGCTTCAGTACCCAACCAGTAATGTATATCATGTTGGCAGTTTCCATTTTTAAGCAAAGCTGTCTGTCACAATGGCGAAATGAACTGAAGAATTAATACTTTTGGAGTGTAACAGTTGCCCAGCTCCAGCACTATTGGAAACAGCACAGCTACTCTCCTAAAAAATGGAAGCACAATGAAGGAAAGAAAAGGTCCAAATTAAAGAAACTCACACTCAAGACTATGTAAGTGCTTCCAGAGAAGAACTTTCCATGTGACGATTTTGGAATAGAAACTGGCCGAAGATTTTCAATGCACCAAATTTCTAACCCTCTGAAAATTGGGAGAAAAATGAAAATTAGTAGAGATTGTTTTTTTTTTTTGAAGACAAATGGAAGGATCATGAGCCAATTCCAAATTGTACAGAATATAAGAAGTTTAGAAAGTATAGATTAATCCATTTGTCTCTCCATCGTGATTCTTCAGTCACTCGTTCAAAACATCAAATGCCCAATTTCATTTACTAAGTTCATAAATCCTCTTTCCTCCGAAAAGACAAAAAGTATGTGCACACAACAAAGAAAGATCCGTTCAACTAGGGTATGAGCAGATTCCTGGAAATTTTTCTGGTTATGTGAAGAACAAGTAAAAGTCGGCCAACCAAATAGGTGGCTCATATGTAGGCAATTTGCCTCTCCATCATAATTCTTCGGTCACTCAATCGAAACACTCCATGTCTCGTTTCATCTCATTGCAGCTTCAAGCAAGAAAAAAGAGAAATCATTTTTTTCCACTGAAAAAACACAAATAGAGACTCATTCAGCTGACCGGATATTCACATTTTTCTTCTTTCAATGAAGATCGTTGTCCAGTAATGAAAACCCTAACGGGACCGGTTTCTCCTCCGACTTCTTTCCCGAAGAAGTCAATCAGAGAACAAAAAATGAGAAGGACAGAGAGAAAAAAAAAAAGGTAGCGAAGTTGGGATCTTACGCCTTCGCTCCAGCTCCGCGGAAGGCTTCGTCGACTTCGCTGCTCCACATCTGCCGGATCAAACAGAACAACGAAGAATCGAAGAAGGGATCAGAGGCCCTCCACTTCGCAGGATGCTTAAAGGAGAAACCTAGAAGAGGAAGATCAACGAGCCGACGGCCGAACTGTGCGGCTGTGAAGGAGATAAGAGGGCCGTTAGGTTACAAAGAAGGAAAAGAAGTCATTGATGGAAGCCCGAAAAGGTGCGACGACGACGAAGAAGAAGAAGAAGAAGATGACGAACTGTTAAAAGAATGAAATAACGTGGATATAAACAACTTCGGCACTACTTTTGGCGGGACCCGCCATTTGCGAGGGCTCAGAATCAAAACAAAATCAATTTAAAATTAAAATAATTAATTACATGTCACACCATTTAATAAATAACCTTACCTATCTATTTTTAGTTAATTACTCTATACACACTCAAAATATTATAAAATCTTACATATACACATTTTAACTTATTTCTATTATAATGAATAATCATAATTTTTCAATAATCTAACTATAGTTAGATTACAAAAAATCTGAGCCGTTCATCATATTATTTTAAGAATATTTAAATATATTTTGAATGAAAATTCTAAAACCTTAATATTTAGGTGGCGGCAAAGAAATAAGACATCCACAATGTGAATTAATTTTATGACAAATCAGCGCTTTAGTATGGTATTGAGGAAGAGAAAAATATATATTATTAAGAGTAAAAATATAATTTTAATGATTTACTAACAGAATATTTTTTTTCAAATAAATTTTGATTAAATTTTAACTCAAATGTGTGTATATAAGATTTTGTAATTTTTTGAGTGTGTATAGTGTAATTAATTAAGAATGAATGGGTAACACATAAATAAATTTAAATTGTGTGGCATGTAGGTAATTATCCCAATTATGTCTACAATTTCAAAAAAAAATTAATAAAATTTAAAAGTTGATATTTAGATTTCAACTAGATTCTTTTTACTTAATTTGTATTATTTTATTTTTAAATAAAATTTATATTTAAATTAAATACATAATTATAAAAGGCAAAAATACTCATCCCCTCTCTAAATATTTGTCTTTTAAAATTATATATTTAATTTAAAACTAAAAAAATTATATATATATTAAATAAAAAGAACATAACTGAAGCCTAAAAATCAATTTTAGGAACTTTAATTAACTTATTTAATATTACTGTTAAACCTCATAAACCTAGATGATATTTATCTTAAAAATTTACATAAAAATTTAAAAAATTTAAGAGCGCTTACATGATAAGACTGAGACAAAACAAGATTAAAAGCAGATATGAGAAAAATAATAAAAAATGAAAACAAAATACATAAAAATTTGGGATAATTACCTATATGCCACACATTTAATTTTATTTATATTTTACTCATTCATTCTTAGTTAATTATACTATGCATACTCAAAATATTATAAAATCTTACATACACACACTTGAATTAAAATTTAATCAAAATTTATTTGAAAAAAAAATATTCTGTTAATAAATCATTAAAATTATATTTTTACCTTTAATAGTACATATTTTTCTCTTCCTCAATATCACACTAAAGTACTGATATATCCTAAAATCAATTCACGTCGCGGATGTCTCCTTCCTTTGCCGTCATCTAAACATTAAGATTTTAGGAATTTCACTCAAAATATATTTAAATATTCTTAAAATAATATGATGAACGACTCAGATTTTTTGTAATCTAACTATAGTTAGATTATTGAAAAATTATGATTACTCATTATAATAGAAATAAGTTAAAATTTGTATATATAAGATTTTATAATGTTTTGAGTGTGCATAACGTAATTAACTAAGAATGAATGGATAAGACATAAATAAAACTAAATGATGTGGCATGTAGGTAATTTATCCCTAAAAATTTTGATCGACCAACAGCATAGTCATGTTTGCCCCCAAGCCATAACTTTCAAGTCAACGCTAAATTAGTAAAACATTGTATGTAACATATGACCCAACCTTCAACCAATTGAACTAATTTTTTTATTCATGGATCTCAACTCCATAATAATTAAGAAAATGAGATTATTAATTGTCATTTATCTTGAGAGACAAATGCAAGATTCTTAATATTAGATGCAAAAAGGAGAAATTTTCATATATGTGAAAAAACTTACCTATTTACATACAACAACAACAATAACTAAGCCTTAATCCACTAGATGGGGTCGGCTACATGAATCCTTTGTTTTCATTGTGTTCTATCAGTTACTAAATTCTTATCTAAGTTTAAGTAACTAAGATCACTTCTTATAGTTTCTTATCATATCTTTTTTGGTCTCCCTCTTCCTCTTTGTACATAGGCAAAATCTAAAATTTTCTAAAGGATTCATGTCATGATTGATTCGATAAATTTTACACTGGCTGTCGACTGCCTAACGCAACCCTCCGCGTTTCTCATCTGGGACTTGGGACCCGGCAACGGCGCGTTAAAAAACTTACCTATTTACATATTAAGCCAAAATCAATATCTACCCATACACAATCTAAAGTGATTCAAAGTACAATCTATCCACTTTGTATGCTATTTTTAGATTTAGGGCCACAAAAAATGATTCACACTTTGAAATAAATATTAAATTTAGAATGCCTACTAATTGAATGCAAAAACTATGAATTTAATAAATAAAGAAAAGAGATAGCAATACCAAATAGACAAATAAATATACAACAAATTTACCTTCATGGTTATCAAATAAATCAAAATAATCAAGAGAAGAAAGAAAATTATGTGAAGCAAATCTAACAACAAAAAATATCACTAGATTAAAACGAAACATACACAATTCTTTTAAATAACAAAACAAATCTCTGCATTAAGGCTTGTTTGACTAAAGCCCAAAGATAAGCAAAATTATATTTTAATAAAATTATTAAAATTTATTATAAATTTTAATAATTTTATTTTACATCCAACATAAATTTTAACATTAAAAATTAATTTTATTTCACATCGTACACATCTCCCAATATTAAAATAAATTTTTTACCTATCAACTCTATAAAATAAAATTTTTTTTTCTTTATCTAAATTTAACACCAAGCCCATAGTTCATAACAAAATTTATGTTAACCAACAAAGAATGAGCCATAATAACCCCTTCATCAGTTCCAATTCACCAATCTATCATTCCTATGCTCTCCCTCTAGCAAGTGGCACACAAGCAATGCATCAAATTTAACATTCAACAGGATTTCCCCTGAAAATTTCTCTCATCCAAAAATCCTAACATCAGATTCAATGGCAGCCACCTCTTCATCAGTCACTTTCATCCAGACACCACCAATCATCAACTGCCCTTTCATGGCAGAAACATTCTCTGTTTCACATGAACTCTGATCAAAATCTTTTAACAGCATGATGATGATCAACATCATCATCATCAGATTCGATATCAGAAACCGTTCTCTTCTTACCAGCATCGGAAACATTCTCAAAGCTTTTGCTGGTTACATCTTCTACAGCATCAAGATTGGGAAGTACCGCCAAGGAGCTAAATGAGCAAGGCAATGTGCCAATGGGGCACGGAACCCATGACTTGGTGACCACCCATCGCCTTGCCGCTGTGTTAGAGTTCCCTTTGATTTGCCCGGTGCCTCTGCTGCCATGGTTTGAGAGTCGTGACTTTATTAAATACAATTTCTCTGCTTCTTTCTTGAGGAAATCTTCCACTTTCAGTAGTGTGCTGTCATCATGGAATAAATCATCAGTACGCAAAGGAGGTTGGTCGAGAAAAGCTAAGAGAGGGAGTATCTTGAGTTTCTCAGTCAACAATCTGTCTCCACTCATATCAGCTAGAAGAAGCACTGACTTTAAGAGATGCTTGTCGCCAGGGGCTAATAGATTTAGGCATTTGTAGAGGAGGTTCATCAGGGAAAATTTCAGTGTAGTAGTACGACCAGCAGAAAGAACTTGGTTTCTTTCAATGAGTCCGATCTGGCCAGAATCCTTCAGGGCTTTCAGACTTCTGATGAGAAACGGAACCAGAGATCGAAGATGAGTGGCTTGCTGTATATCGGCCTGCTTTTGTGATGAAATGAAGCTGTTCCCATCTGCTTATGTGCATGTGCAAATAAGTCCTTGCATAAAATGAAATGAACAGACAATACAAAAGATATAGGCAGGTTTTACAGATTTTATGACTGGATAACTAGAAAGAGTCTCTTTAGTTAGTCATAAATTGCTTTCAGTAATTATAGGATTAGCCACAAGCGATAGTTAAAAGTTGGTTCACTGAGAGGTGATAAATTTTTCTTTTTTGAAAGGATAGGTGATAGTATTTAATTCAAGAAACAGATATGTACTACAAAATACTATGATAAAATACAAAACTTTTCTTAACAAGGTGCGAATTAAAAATGCTTTGTCAATATTAACTTGTTTAGAATTAATTATCTCAAGATTTGCTTGAAAATCCAAAATTTTGTCCATAAAAGGATGAATCCTTTGTGCAAATAGTCGGGTTGTGTCCTACTGATAATGGAATTGAATTCATAAAACAATGCCTTCATTGTGCAAGAGTTTCAAAAAGTTTATATGCCTTGCAACAATAAGGTGACAAAAGCATAATCCTTCCATAAACTACCCTAGAATATGCCCTCATTTGGTAAATAGGGTTAGTTTTGGGCCAAAAAGAGAAAATACATTAATATAAAGGGCTTGTTTGGTTGGAGGATGAATTTGGGTAAGGAAAGAGAAAATAATTTATTTTATAGAGTTGATGGGAACGAAATTTATTTTAATATTGGGAAGTGTGTAGGATGTGAAATAAAGTTGATTTTAAGGTTGGAATTTGTGTTGGATGTGAAATAAAGTTGATTTTTAAGGTTGGAATTTGTGTTGGATGTGAAATAAAGTTATTAAAATTTATAATAAATTTAAAATATTATTAAGATATTTTTTTACCCATTTTTGGGCTCATGCCAAACAAGGCATATTGAGTATTGGATAAATAAAATTGATTTTTAATGTTGATGTGAAAAAAGTTATTTTTTTTTTATGAAAATACAATAAGGTCCAGTTCAAATACTACTGCAAATACTACTGCCAAAGAAGTTGTGAAAATCAGGTCCAGTTCAAGAGCCTTGTAAGCAAAACTCCACTTCTTATTGCTAAACTTGAAGAGAAAACCAAAGAAGATAACGAAATTATTTTCTTAGGATTACATGAGAGTGACTTTAAATACAATTGCAAGCAAAACTCCACTTCTTATTGCTAAACTTGAAGAGAAAATCAAAGAAGATAACGAAATTATTTTCTTAGGATTGCATGAGAGAGACTTTAAGTACAATTTTTTATACGCTGTCTAGTTTTCCGGATCCGAAATGATGAAAGGATTGAAGAGATATTTCCCCAATATTTCTCTCCCATCAACTTGGAACTCCAAAAAAAAGACCTTTATGACGTATAACAATATCAACAAAGTTGAAAAGAGTGGTTCACATGAAGTTCAGTAGTGTTGTCAATCTAAACATATCTCCCTCAAGCACGTTCATCCATCTAGCACATATTGAAAAGTTGCATACTTCCAATTTTGAAATCCTCTCCAATCTTCAAAAGCTGTATACTGAAAACTAACAACACTTTAGGTGTGGTTTACTTAAGATTCCTTATGTTCCCTATGAATTTATTGCCAATTCAATATGGCGTAGTCATTACTGTCAAGGAGGGACTCGATTCAAATTACAAATACAAAGCCCTAATCCCAAACTACTTGGGTCAAGTACATTGACTTCTCTCCTTCATTCAACTCATTGTAAAGCAACACACTCCAAGAATGAAATTAATTCAAGTTAACTTTTTACTACATATCTTATGTCATTTTTAATCTACCCCTTTCAGTTATGAATGCCTTCACAATTATGAACAAGGGACTTTCTAGGTGAACTATGAAAAATAATTTATTAGAGATAACGTGGATGTCACATTTACTAAGGATAAGATCGAATATCTATAACTGAAGCACTTGTAACAAAGAAGTAATTGATGATTAAGTTATTAAGAACAGCAAGTGGTTTAGATATCTTAAATCAATCATACAGAATAACGATGAAATACATAGTGATGTTATTAACAGAATCCAAACAAGATAAATAAAGTGGAAAAATCTATCTGGCATACTGTGTGATAAAAAAATTTTACTTAGACTTAAATTTTGTAGAACAGTTGTAAGATCAGCAATATTATATAGTGCTGAATGCTAACCTACAAAGCAGAAATACACAAATAAAATAAATATTACAGAAATGAAGATGCTAAAGTGAATAAGTGGAAATACGTGAAAGTAAAAGATAACAAATGAGTATATTTGCAAGAAAGTTGGAATGGTCTTAATTGAGAATAAGCTTAGAGAGAGCTTAGATAGTTTGGATATATAAATTATAAGCTAATAGAAGCTCTAGTAAGAAAAATTGAATTATTAGATCTTGCTCATTTAAAGAGTAAGAGAAAGTTTGAAAAAGAATAGCAAAAACTATAAGAAATAATTTTACATATTTTGAGGTAAATGAAGACGTGTTATTTGATAGAGTACAATTGAAATAAAAGATTTATTTAGTCAACTCCACATAGTGGGATAAAAGCTTGGACTGATGTTATTGTTATTACTGCTACTGCTACTACTGCTGTTGTTGTTGTTGTTACTGCTGCTGCTATTGTTGCCATTGTTGTTGTTCTTGTTGTTGACAGGAATCTTCCTATTACATAAAACCCTAAAATCTCTCCTTAATTTCAATCAACTTGCCTTAGGGTTGGGCCTTCTTTTCTATAATACCTTGCCACATACATAGCCAAAAGCCTCTCTATGGCCTACACCTTTGGCACTTGCGCATAATCTGGTAAAGCTTAAAGAAAAGAATCATCATTGGTTGTCTTGGTCTAGTTGTCTGGTAGAATTTCGGAATTTCTACACAATAGGACTACAAGATCTACCTAGGGTTTATGCGGCAATTCTAAATATTTTATGAGCTCCTTTTTTTTCTTTGTAATCTCAATGAAAAGACATACTGATGTTAAAATTAAATCTGCTTGTTAGAAAGCAAACGTAACCACAACAATATAGAAAAAGCTTCAGCATATCTTGAAGCTCTAACATAAGTAACCTCTGTACACTTGAAACATAAAAGCATATTTTAACATCAGTATAATGACATGTTGTACAACTAGCCATATTCCTTCGATAAAATTAACAATGAGATGGATTGTATTGTATTGATAAAGATTGCTCAGTTGAATACAGCTTCGATTGGTTTGAAATTTGATTTTGGATTATATGTAAATCCTCCTTAATTCTCATAGTATTTTAACAATTTGCAAATGTTTTCAATGAGTTTGTGCAACAACATGCAACTAATAAAATTCAGCAGAGCAGCTAGTTAATAAAATTTATTATAGATTTTATATTTGCTATTCTTAATTGCAGTTGAATGTAAATGGTTCAATTTTATTACTTTAAGGGACTGTTTGGTCCCAAGACCACTTTGGTCATGCCGAAGACCAAAATGAAACTTCATTAAAAAAATAACAATAATAATAAATAAATAAATTTTATCACATCCAATACAAACTCTAATATAAAAAACCTTTATATTACTTCCAATATGTTTTTGAGAACATGCATGTTTCTTCCTGAGCCATTCTTCAACCAATGGGTCTCCTTTCTGGTTGTTTTTCACAGAAAAGTGTGCTAGCACCTTTTCTCATCAATCATTTTCAACAAAAATATCAACTTTATTTCACATCTTTAATAAATAAAATATTTTAGTCTTGGGTATGACCAAAGTGATCTTAGGACCAAACAGTTAGTTAAGAAGTTTTTTTTAAGAAGCACGAGAAACAGAGCAAAAGTCAAGATAACACACCATTCCAGCTCTAGAAGAATGAAAGAATATATATGTGAAATGGTAATTCATTTATTTGAATCAATGTAGAGAGAAATGATACTTATCAATTTGTATAAGGAAAGGTGCTAGCACACTTTTCTGTGAAAAACAACCAGAAAGGAGACCCATTAGTTGAAGAATGGCTTAGGAAGAAACATGCATGTTCTCAAAAACATATTGGAAGTATGAAGATTTCAATTAATGCAAAATAAAAAATTCACTTATGTATAATTTGCTCTTGTAGGACAGGACATTGAATAGATTTTTCATTTTCATATAAGTTACATCATGGGGTAGAACTACAAGCTGAAATGATGTTTGTGCACATGGTGGACCATTTAGTATTTCTGGCTATTATGGATAGGCTTACATGCATGTTCTAATAGATGTGTATTCCAACAATCTTGTATCATTTTTGATGAATTAATGTTAGTTTTTTTGAATGATAACTGGTCGTATTAAGTGATTCAAAAATATGTACTTTATGATAATGTGAGACCCTTTTATGCACAATTTTAATAATGACAACTTATATTGTCATTACAATTATTTACAATAATTTATGCCTTATGTGTTAATGGCAACCACGTAGTTGATAATATTTATATAAAATATTAACAATTTTTTCAGCATTAAAATAGTAGCACAACCACTTAAAATATAATGTATTAAGACAGCTCCTCCGTTATTAATAATATTAAAAATCTTTTCATCATAAAAAAAATAACACATTGCATAATTAATATGTATTAATAATATTAACAACAATGCTAATGCAATATTGCATACTGCCTCCCTCCCTCACTCATGGGGTGGTCATAGGGTGGACAATAGGATGACAAAGTTGATAACAGGTAGCAAAACATTACCCAACATAGTTGACGACTCAAATTCTAGTTAAAATTAATACAAAATCTCAAATATTTAAAGGATTATTGATTTCATACAGCTCACTCTATTTACATTGAAAAATGAACAGTTAATCAAGATCCATTACAATTAGACTCAATTGTCAAGAGTACAAATTTTTATTTTCTCAATTTCAAGTTCCTGAGCCCTAACATACTAAATGAAATTTAACAAATCTAATCTAACTTGAAAGATTCTAATGTAACATTGATACGTTTAATTTAAAATCTTATCTAGTTTTGTAATTTTTGAATATGATATAAATGAGTTAGGAAAATCACTTTCTTTAAATTTGTGATCAAGATGCTATTTTAGTTGTTGAACTCAAAACATAACATTGAGTTTATCAACCTTCAATATGATCTTCAAAGTGCTCTCTCCAAGGTTTCTAGTTACAAATCATTTCTGTGGGTGAACATCCACATATGCAGAATCATACGTTCAAGAGAAAAATAATAAGAGAGAATTAAAGAGAATAGAAAGGTGTTAGAAGTTAAATTAGGAACTGGATGGAACAGACGACTAAGAAAATTAGGATGTAGAATACGCCAAAGCAATCAAACTATGCTAAGGTTTTTCTTCTACATCTTACAATGAGAAAAAAAAAGGATAATAAACAAATTTTTGTTTCAAAAATTATGGGGGAAAGTGAATTACAGAGTTAAATGAAGTCAATTTTTTAAAATTGAGCTAAACAATGACAGCACCATTTAAAAATGGAGAGAAGAAACCTATCCAGTCACATGCCACAATTGTCAGCTGATAATCTGCAAGCCATATAGTGTTCACATTATTCATCCTATGACTCTAATTCAAGTTCAAGTTTTAACATGGTAGGCAACCTATATCATTGAATCCATGGCCAAGTTCCTTAATTGTGCATGCATCCCCTGAACTAGTAACAAATACATAAAATAATTACATTCATTGTGCAAACAGGCTTCGCATTACAATTAAGATGTTATGTCAAAAACGTTAAGAAAATTTCAATAAATGATTAGCAAGTAAAAACTAACTTCATGCAGAACAAATCTGAGAATAAATTTGCCAAGTTTTAAAGGGTGCATAATGATACATTTTATCTTCAACAGATAAACAAAAGAATACCTCAAGTATTAATGCAAGTAACATGATACCTTATAATAGACATACAATAACGCATGGCGAGCATCTCTTCAGAGGCTAGAGTATCGACAGTGGAACCATCTTTGCTACAACCCCAAATCACAAAAGAACATTGGAATCTAAGAAATCTTGCCAGCTATGGCATTTTAAAATAATGTTATAAGAATACTGGGAACCTAAAGGACGAAATTCATCCAAAGTGTGGGGAATTATAAAATCGAAGTATTTTAGTTTTATCATGTTTTTGCTATTTTCTCAATATAATTATTTGCATGTTAAAGTTCAAATTTTCAAAGCAGATAAAGTGTCAATTATCTTTTCTTAGGAGAATATCATGAATTATCCTAATGTGTAGCTTTGATAATTGTAATTTATGACGAGCAATAAAATCTTTATAATAGTATTTTAATCTATAAAAAATATGCCTTTGGGCTGGTCAAAACCAGCTATATGGCTATATTTTGACTCCACACTTGGCAAAGCTGGTGAGCCAAGTGTGAAGTGGGAGTGGTGAAGTGGCCTTAGCAAGAAAATTCCCAAATTTTCTCTCCATTTTCACCTCTGCTGGCTGCCGGTAGAGAGGAGAATGAGAGAAAGAGGGATGCTTCTCAACTGCACTTACAAATAATTGGAAAATTTAGGTGGCTGCTTCCATTTTTCTTTTCCAGCAACTTCTTCACTCCATCTTCATCTCCTCAAGTTGGTATTTAAAGAGGGAATTGAAGAAATAATGAGAAGAAATTTTCTTAGAAAAGGAGCTCTCCTTCACTTATTCTGATTACATGGCTAATCCAAGATAGGGTCTAGTTCTTGCAAGTAATATAAGTGCCAAACTTTACTAAATAATTTTAGAAATTTAAGCTATATGAGTATTTATATTTGCAACTATGAGTTAAATGGTATTTTGTCTAATATTGTTAAGAATTATTAATAAATGTAAAATTGCATGTTGGATATTTGTAATTCTATTAAAATGTTTGATTCAATAAAAGTTTCATGTTTATGTGGTCTTATAATTTTAGTTTATTATACAACTTTAGCATTCCTATAATCAATAATATTAATGATAAATGAGAATAACTTGGAGCTAGGTATGATATATATTAAAAAATAAATAAAACGTTGTTGTTCTTGAATGAAATTTTAATAATGAGCTAAATATTTGTTCTTATTGATTTAATGATTAATTATTTGCATGTTTAGTTACTGCAAAGTTAATATGAAAACAATAGCTTTATTGTTTTCTTTGTGAATATACACGATTTATAATTTTCACTTAGAACTGTTTGTGCTAATTTAGGCTCCAATTATAATTTATAATGTTTTACTGTGGCTAGTATTGTTAACTCAAAAAGAGATAATATTAGAATGGAGTGAAAAGCTCAATTATTCAAGTTTGAGCATTAGTTGTGATTTCAAGTGTGGACAGCATACGGACTGCGACACTCAACTTGTTAACTAAACAAGAATTAAATTATACATGATTGTGAAGGATAACAATGGATATTAAATGAGGTTTCTTGTTGCGTTTATGCCCCTACCTTGGCTCAAGCTAGGGGATGACGATCCCCAAAACTTACTGCTGAGGGTTATTTATAACTATTCTGCCGCTGAGGGTTAGGACTCGATAGCTTCCAATGTGTAAAAAGGCAATTGAGGCGTAAACCAGAAACTAGAGCCCCTTTGGTATAAAAAGTGATTAATAATTAAAACAGGATTTAGCTTGTGATTTTAAGATTGCATTTATATGCATTATACTAGAACATTTCTGTTTAATTATTCAATTTACTGTTTATTAATATTATCTAAGATAAAAATGAAATTGCATGCGTGCTTGAAATATATTTTTTGTTTTACTTAGCTTGTCAGTGCTAGTATCTACTTAGTCTGGGGTCAAATGGCTGATACCTATTTTGACAGATACTGCTGCACAAGAAGATCAAGGGAAGGGAAGACAGGGGCGAGTAGGAAGTGTTTTAGTTATAATTTTCTTTTATTATTTCTGTCGTTAATCTATTGTACATTTTGGAAGACTTGTGAAATATTAACTTTTGATATCTCACATGTGCTGTATAAATCGGACTTGGACATTTATTATAAGTGTGGTTAGATTTTGTGGTTGATAATTATGCGATATTTATTATTTTTGATAATCTAGGCTAGTTGTTTATCTAGAGTTTTGTTTGTCAGTCTATTCCTAAATTAAAATTGTGTTATCATGCTAGTTTACTCTATCACGCTACTCGGTATCAAGCCCTGATAACTAGTTTACTCTATCAACGCTGCTGCGTTGGGCTCAGGTGTCGGGTTGGGGTCTTGACAAAGTTCCAAACATACATATAGGCCTCATTTGGTTCGAGCTTTTTTTTTAAGCTCGAGAAATAAAATATTTTATTTTTTTAAGTTTAATAGTCATGAAATATATTTTAATATTAGAAAATGTGTAAAAGGTGAAATAAAGGTTATTCTGATATTCGTATTTATGATGTAAAATAAAGTTAATTTTTAAAGTTGAAATTTATATTGGGCTAAAAAACATGCCGAACCAAACGAGGCAGTAAAGCAGGATCATAGAAAATAAATCAAAAATAATACATAACAAGAGAAAGAGCTACATCCTCATGTAACAAGGAGAATGCTAGTGAGCATCAATTACATGTACAACAGATAAGAAATTTTGAACTCAACTCCAATATGAACATCAAAAGGTTGTTTGCAGAAAGAAAAAGGAAAAAGCACAAAAACTCTATAAACATACAGAGCATTAGAAGAATAAAACACATTCGCTAACCTTATTTCTCAGAGAAGTCCTCTACAAACCTGCACTGCAAAATCAAATAAATCCTCATGAATCTCAGCACAGAAGGAAAACAAAAATCTATATAAATCATAACTTTCTTGACATGAATTTTTTCTTATCAGAAAATAGATGAATCAGTATATAGAAGTAAGATACAACACAGTTCCCTTCTCCCTTAGTAAGAAAAGGGAGATGGCAATTTCTGAGGCCGCAATGATGTTTATAATGAGCCAAAACTGCTTAAGAACCTTCACCACCACCTCGTTCCTTAACATGTCCCTCTCCGCCCTTTGCCTTTACACTTCCAACACGAGCGTCAGCCTCGAAGCAGCAAATTACAGGAAAACAAGGGAAGCAAAGTTGTGGGAAAGAGCTGACGAATATCTAAAAATCCTACTATCCTAAACATCACTTACATAGAGTGGAAGCTTGGAAAAAAAATGTAAGAAATGGTGCAGTTAGCTTGCCATATGAAAGCGAAGCATGGATTTTTTTAAAATAGCACAATTAATTAATTATAAATTTATCATTATGACAAAAAACATTTAATTTGAAAACATACTCTTTTTTAATTTTTTTAATTATATTTAATTAATTAATTATGCTTATTTTTAATTAATTTTCTCGACAGACGAATTTTTCCTTACCAGAAAATAGATGAATTAGTATACAAAGGTAAGATACAGCACAATCCCTTTCTCCCTTAGTAAGAAAGGGGAGATGGCAATTTCTGAAGCTTCAATGATGCCTGCATTGAGCCAAAACTGCTTAAGAACCTTCACCACCACCTCATTCATCAACATGTCCCGCTCCGCTCTTTGCCCTTACCCTTCCGACACGAGCGCCAACCTCAAAGCAGCAATTACTGGAAAACTAGGGAAGCAAAGACGTCGGAGAGAGCCGCCGAATATCCAAAAATCCTACTACCCTAGACGTCGCCTACATAGAGTGGAAGCTTGGAAAAAGAATGCAAGAAATAGCGCAGTTAGCTTCTCGTATGAAAGCCAAGCGATGATTTTTTTAAAATTACATAATTAATTAATTAATTATAAATTTACCATTGAGACAAAAACATTTAATTTGGAAACATAATGTTTTTTTAATTTTTTATTTTTTAAATTATATTTAATTAATTAATTATGCTTATTTTTAAAAAAATCATATGGATAATTATAGCAATACAGAGGAACAAGGAGAAAGGCAATGAGAGCATAAGTGTGAGCAAAATAACCTAAACTCAAAAATCATTCAAAAATTTAAATTTACAACTTCAAATAATTAATTTAAAATATAAATTTAATGAACTAACTCAAAGCCGATTTCGAGTTTAATATGGTATGCTTAAAAATTAATTCCACTTAGCTTATAATTTATATTAAAATAATTAAATGTCTATATATTAATTTTTAAAAGATACATAGCAAAGTTTGCTAGTAGAGTGATCAATGCTTGGTGTTAGCATCATCAGACCCATGGATTAAACATTGGTAGAAGCACAATTTTTCAATTTTGTTACATTAACATTTGACAATAAAATCAAGTTGGCTTGAAATCGATGATTTCGAATTGAGTCGACTTAGAATTAAAAATGGTTTTAATTTTGAGTCAATTTCAAGTTAATCTAAAATCGAAAACTTTGAGTTCGAGTTTGACTTAACTCACTCAAACTCGACTCAATATCAGCCCTAGTCACAAACTCACACGAGCTTGTTGTTTGATTTTAAGCACATAGCACATTGTTATATTTATATAATAGATACCTAAAATTTTAATATTACACGATACATATCCTAATTGTGTAAATATTACATGCCCTACATTCTAGATTAAATACCGTGAGAATTTTCATTAAAATAAAATATTTTATTAGAATGTACATATAATGCACTTGCACATAATACTTATAGTTTTAAGGTATATAGCATGTAATAAGTATAGATTTAGGGTGTGCAGCACATAATATAAGAATCTAGATGGAAGAATATTTTAAATAATATCTATATATTTAAGATGTATTGCGTAACATACCGTGATCCAAAATATAGAAAATTATACACTTTAATTTTAGGGAATTATGTGACTTGAATACTTCCTAAAAAAATCACCCATCCAAGTATTAGTCCAACCCAAGAACAAGCACATTTAACTATGAAGTTTTTCATTATTAGTTAAGACAAATTTCCAAATATATAGTCTTCAATTTATTTATTTTCATAGAACATCACACCAAATGAAAAATATAAACAAGATAAGAGGGCTTATTTGCATGAAGGCCTCAGAACCATTTCCTTCCTAGCGATCATCATGTTGCTGAAAGAGTAGGATTCTCAATTCTTTTCTCAACTTGAAGATCATCAACAGGAACAGCCTCTTCATCTTCTTCGTCTTCACTTATCCAACCAAAGCAGGGTCTCCTGAATACTGCATGAGAGCTGCTGGGTTGGCTTGAATCTTATGCAAACCAATACAGCAGTTAAAATAACTTAGTCGTGGGTAATCAAATATCAACAATATTTCAAGAACAATAAGGGAGAATTGCATGTATTTCACAGGATTTTTGCTTTATTTACCCATCAAATCCCTAAACCTATATTTCAATAATGGAGATGTCTGAGTTTGTGTGCATGACGCCTTTTTCATTTTACCATTATGCGTTTGTTTTGCTAACATATCACATCATACGTAAATTTCAATATTAAAATTTAATTATATTTCACATCATACGTAAATTTTAAAACAAAAAATAACTTTACTTCATATCCAACATACATAACAAAATAACAACTAACTAATTTCACATCTCTTATATATCCTATTATAATAACCAACTTTATTTCACATCAAACAGAACTCTTAATAACAAAATCTCCTCAAAAAAATTTAACTTTAATCCTATTAAAGTAAACCTTTGCAAAAAAACACATTTACCTGAAATAATCACGAGACCCAACCTCCCAACATATCTCATCACATCAAATAATTTATATCCGGTCTTAGTTAATGTCCGAAAAGCGAACTATTGTTCCTTCTGCGAGAAATAACCCATCCAATGTTTATACAAGGATAACACTCTGGTCAAAATTTTACTCAATCATATTCATGCAATTTAACAGGAAGCAACTGGAACATAAGCTCATGATCAGATTGCTGAAATTCAGCATTTGAGGACTTAAATATGTACGTAAGCAAAACATTTCGTGATATGTAACTCAACCAAACTTTAAATACAATAATCAAAAAATAAAAACCACGTATCAGCTTGATTGTTTGCTTGCTCACCAAAGCTGGTGCTTGGAGTACAAGCTCTGAGAGGTGTTCCATCTGTCTTCTCTTCTTCCTGTTTAAAAATTGAAAAATTTGTAATCAAAATTGAAAAATAAAGCAACAAAGAAAACGGTGCCGAACACTCTGGGATGTCACTGTATCTTACAATTCAAAGCAAGGATGATAAATTTTCTACAATTATCATAAATTTCATTTGATTAAGATCAAGGTTGTTCGTTCACCCAAGTTAACTTTAATTAGGGTTAAAATTAACATTATGGTCCTGTTTGTTTGACAGTTAAAAAGATATGAAATAAAGTAATTTTTAATATTAAATTTATGTGTGATGTGCCTGTTTAAAATTAACCTGATTTAATTTTAAACAGGCATATCACATCACACATAAAATTTAATATTAAAAATTAACTTTATTTCACATCCTATACACATTACTAAAATAATAACTAACTTATACCACATCTCTCACATATCCCAACATAATAACTAACTTTATATGACATCTCTCACATATCCTAACATAATAACTAGCTTTATTTCCATCATTGACAAATTTAAATAAAAAAATATCTTTATCCAAGTTTAATTTTAACCTTGTTAAATTAAACCTTATAAACAAACAGGTAAGTTACAAGAGTAATTCCATTCAGACCCTTAAGATAGACCCTTAATTTCATGTATGTCCAGAAAAATGAAAATATAGCATCTGGATCCCTTCATCCAAATTTTTCTTTTTTCGCATAGATCCTTTTTGACAGATTTCATTAAATTTCATTGTTAAGCTGTTATTTTAAAGAAATTAAAAATATATATTTAAATATTAAAAATGACTATTATAGATTAGCGTATAGAGAAAAATAAAAATTGATTTAGAATTTTTTTTAAATGACAAGAATCTGTTAAAAAAGGCTCACATGAAAAATATTCTGGGTAGAAGGACCCCGATGGCAAGTTTCCGTTTATGTGAATCTAAGTGCAATCTACGTTCTCCTAAGGGACCCGAATGAAATTATCATAGGATATATCATACACAAATTATAATATTAAACCAACAATATTTCAAATACTACAGAAACACCAACATTAAAACTTTTTTCCAATCCAACACAAAATTCAAAATAAAAAATATATATTTCACATTTATTTTTTATATAAGTATATTTCACATCTTAATATATCTCAAATTAAAATAAATTTTATTTCAAGTATTCAACAATCTCAAACAAAAAATTTCACATCAAAGGTTCTCTAACCTTACAACAACAACAACAACAACAACAACAACCAAGCCTTAATCCCACTAGGTGGGGTCGGCTACATGAATCCCTTGTTTCCATTGCGCTCTATCAGTTACCAAATTCTTATCTAAATCTAAGTAACTAAGATCACTTCTTATAGTTTCTTGCCATGTCTTCTTTGGTCTCCCTCTTCCTCTTTGTACATGGCCAAAATCAAATAATTCATTTTTTCTAACTGGAGCTTCAATCGGCCTACGATTTAGATGTCCAAACCATCTAAGCCGACTTTCTCTAAGTTTATCCTCAATTGGTGCAACACCAACTTTCTTTCGGATATACTCATTTCTCATTCTATCCTTTTGTGTATATCCACACATCCACCTTAATATCCTCATTTCTGCAACATTTATTTTATTTGTATGTTTCCTCTTTACAGGCCAGCATTCAGTACCATATATCATTGCTGGTCTTACTACAGTTTTATAAAATTTACTCTTGATTTTGGATGGGATTTTTCTATCGCACAACACACCAGAAGCATTTCTCCATTTTACCCATCCTGCTTGAATCCTGCTAATAACGTCATTATCTATTTCGCCATCATTTTGTATAATTGATCCAAGGTATCTAAAGCGCTCACTCTTCTTGACAATTTAATCACCAATTGTCACATCTCCAATATAAGTATTTCTTTCTTGACTAAATGTGCACTCTATATTTTCAGTTTTTGATCTACTGCGATAAAAACCTTTAGATTCTAGAACATTCCTCCAAAGCTCTAGTTTCGCTTTAGCTCCCTCTTTAGTTTTCTCAATAAGGACAATATCATCTGCGAAGAGCATACACCAAGGCATCTTGGATATGTCCAGTCATGATTTCCATAATCAAAACA
>JAEMOT010004234.1:284535-298479 GCA_019297695.1 Apostasia ramifera | reverse complement strand
TTATTATTGTTGTTTTTTAAATTAGTACCATTTTGGTCCTGTTTTGATCCTGTTTTGATCCTCGCACCAAACAGAGCCTTAAGTTTAAATTTAAATCAGTTGACTATAATAGTGGATCAGTATCCTAGGTTGTTAGCACCAGATTGTAGCTCAAAAATTGTCTCTCACCATAGCAAAATCTAAGAAAAAGATTCAAAAAGTATGGTACTTGTGCCTGCAATGGGAATGGAAGATAATTCAAAACCAGCTCATTCAAACAAAGTTGGTGCTAAAGTTAGCATGACGTTGTTAGCCGGTTTTTTAACAAGAGTCTACCACAAGAAACATTTAGAGCAAAAAGAGAAAAACTAGTTATGTACTTCAAGGTGTGACCAATATTTGTTCTTCACATACACATATAACATTGCTGGCGTGCTTTTTGTACTGTTACGTAAGAAAAATATATTATGTAATTGAAATAAATTTTTATGTATTATTGAGCAAGATTTAAATCAAGATATGTAGACATTATTAGCATTAGACATCAAACTTCGATTCACAATAAATTTAATAAGATGAATTCCCTTCAACAAAAGTTTTATCTAATCTTATTACTATGACTTTAGTTTTATTTATCATAGCAAATGATTTGTATTTATAATTTTTTAAGTTACAAGAATAAAATAAGAGCAAATAGAAGAAATCAAATAAATTTTTGAGATTAAAATTTGGCAATATTTTATATGCAAATATTGATTAAAATTTAATTACATTATATCTATCAAAAAATTAATTATAATTTAAATACAGCATAAATGTATTTAAATGTAGATAAATATTTCTATAATTTATATTAAAAGGTCATACGAACATCTTCCAAACAATATCAAACTTCTCATACCACTAATACTCGTACCAAACAACACAAGGCTAAGTCTAAGCTTTTACTAAACAAGTAAAATCCTAATTAGACAAGTTTCCAAATTCAGCCTCCAACCAAACAAAACAAAAGTGACCAAGGATTGAAGATCAAGTGAGAAAATCTACCTCTCTTAGTTTTAATCAACATATCATTGTATTTTTTTAAATTTTAGAGTAGACTATTTGTGAGATTTTTTAATCAACATATCACCAGTGAGGCACCCAATCAGCGCCCGCCGCATGTGTGCATGACCCCGCGCACAGCGCCACGTGCGCAAAAGCGAGAAAACGTTGTTTTGTGTCATTTTCTCGCCGTTCCGCTTCATTTTTCATATCTTTATAAAATTCTTTTTGTAGAATACGTTTGTTTGATGTGCATTCATATACAAACTTCACCAAAGTGAATACAAAGTGAAATAAAGTCAATAAAAGTGAAAAATATAATATATTTACAGCATTTTCTCACCGTTGTGTGCGTGGTGATGCCCGCAGGGCCGCATGCACATGCAGCGCACACTAATTGGGCGCCTCACGGTTGACGTGATGTGTTGCCCGAATCAAATAATTTTTCTGATCATAGATACTAGAATAAGTTTGAATGTGATTTGAGCATTTAATATATGAGATATTCATTGCGTGTGTAGCCTGGAAAGGTGGAGGTCAACCCTCAAGCTCCAGTAGCTCAGGCATTGCTGAAGATCTGACAGAGGGCGATCCACTATAGGGAAATCGACCCGAGGTTGACCCCTATAGGGAGATCAACTTGAGCTCAATCCCGAGGGCGACCTCTGTTGATGACCTTGAATAGGGAGTTGAGACTTTTGGCCAGGAAAATTCAAGTCGACTTGGAGTCTGAGGTCGACCTTAGATCTAACCATTGGAATGTGTTGAAGGTCCAATGGCTAGTTGGTGGTCGACCTAAAGTTAGCCTCCTGCTAAGTGATAGCCAGGTTTTCTAGCCATTGGTAAGGCTTTAAATAAAACTCATTCGATAAACAACTCAATGTTCAATTCAATAAGAATCTGTTCAAGTTTGGTTCATCAATATTAATAAACAAACTTGAATATAATTTTAAAAGCTTAATTGCTTTGTAAATGAGTTTGAACATACTGGCATTCCATTTGTTAATATTTGTGAACTGTTTATATGAAATTAGTGAACATGCTTGATTATAAAACTCGATATGATACTCTTTTAGATCTCAATTAATGGCTCTTTTAATAATTTTAGCACATATTTATTAATAAGAAAACAAATTCATGAATCATGATGAGTCTGCTCATGAACACATTAATATCCTTAACATATAACAGCTTGCTTATAGTTTTTGTGGTCGTGAACTCAGATATATATGAGCTCGTTCACGAACACATTAATGAACTTATTTGCAAACCACGTGAACCAGGCTCAAACATGCCTTTATGTTCATAAAAAAAGCTTGAACAAGCTCGAGCATAATTTTAGTAAATGAACATGAACTTGAACAGACCACTAATAGGTTCAGCTCAGTTCATTTACATCCCCAGCCCATTGGAACCTTTATTAATTAAGGGGATAAAGGTTGTTGGGGTTATTCTCTTCGCTAATTGAATTCTCTACTTGCTCACAACAACCATCATCTTCTTCTACCAGTCTAAAGTGATAAAAGCATCAAGTCGAGATCTTATAGTAAGAAGAGAGATGTGCTGCCAAAAGGATAAGGATGAGAATGAGCTAGCTGAAAAGAATTGGATGGAAAATCATAAAGAGAAGTACAGGCAAATGTTAGGAGAACAACTACCTTACAATGCGCCTTAACCAACAAAGAGGTCAATAAATTAGGCCTCCAAA
Organism: Apostasia ramifera; assembly: GCA_019297695.1. Lineage (NCBI taxonomy): Eukaryota > Viridiplantae > Streptophyta > Magnoliopsida > Asparagales > Orchidaceae > Apostasia > Apostasia ramifera. Next base: position 295,748 of record JAEMOT010004234.1, on the reverse strand, counting down.
CTAGCGCTAAAAAAAATGAGAGAAGTTAATAGAATTACATGAGATCAATAAATTAGATCTACCAATTGAAGAAAAGCATGCATGGCTTGAAAAAGGTCCATGATAATGATACAAGAAGTTTGTGCTTTCATGGCAAAAATAAGTACTGGAGAACCAGTACTCAAACCATTGCAAGTGCGTGTTGTGCTTGACATGGATGACATGTTTTATTATTAGCCGAGATGTCAAAAAGATCAGGAGGTTGAAAGTGGAGCTCAATAAGGTCCTCAATGTAAAGGACTTGTGTTTGGACATGGTAATACTTGGCATGCAAATCAAGAGGGATCACAAAGCGAAAATGTTATGGTTGTCACAAGAAAGCTATGTTGAGAAGGTATTGGATCGGTTCAACATGAGCAATGTAAAGCGGATGACAAACACTTATTGCACATCTTAAATTGTTAGACAAGCAATGCCCAAATGCTAAAGTTTGAAAAAAAAAACATGTCAAAGATTTCATGCTCAACTGCACTTAGAAGTTTGATGCATGCAATGGTCTACACAAGGTTAGACATTACATATGTAGTGGGAGTGCTAAGCCAATTCCTCTCTAATCCAAGCAAACATGTAAGGCAATGAAGTGGATCCTTCGATATTTATGAGGCACAAGTCAAATAGTGTTATGTTTCAAGAAGAAAGATCCAAAAAAAGAGATGAGAGTTCAAGTTAAATAAGTAAATGACGTGATCCTAAACAATAGTAGCACCTGTGGGACAAACTTCACAGTTAAAAGGAAAATGAAGAGTGTCATCACAGGATGAGGGGGATTGTAGAGACAAAGACTCTACTATTAAAGAAGGTGCACATAGACAAGACAACTTTGGATATGCTCACCGAGTCATCAATCAAATCCAAATCAAAAACTTCAGGGAAGCAATAGGGCTTCGGCCACTCACATAAGTCAGTAGGGGAAGATTATTGTAGAATACCTCCATATGAGACATGGAAGGAGTTCGATAAGGAGTCAAACGAGAAGCTTGTCATGTTTTAGGTGTGAAAGCTTGTTGAAGTGCAATAATTTTCGTCAACATCTAGGGATTTGGAAACCATGATGAGAAATTCATGATTTTGATTTTTGCACAAGAAGGAAACCCCAATGAAGAGAAACTTTGACATTACTAAACCAAGCTTATCCTCGAGAACAAATCTTTGCTTCAAAAAATGAAATGCTTCTATACAGAGAATAAAAAACGATTATGCATGGGTGGCCATGTCAGCACCCTTTGCCAAAAAGTTGCCAAGTGGGAAAGAAACATGAGGAAATTCTTGATATCTTGTGAAGAAGTCAACTATGCAATCTCGTCACCATAAAAGGGTCACTTGGAGCTCTTACACGAGATGCTATTGGTGTTGTTGTTGCTGCTAATTATTACCTCTAAGAGAGAATGACATCGCTACTAAAGGAGTAAGGTTATTGTGAAAGACTCATAGCGAGAGCACTCAAAGAGATTCATGTTGGCGATGAAGGTTGGTGAAGCAATGCGGAAGACTACTCTCAATCTAGAAACATTTTCTGTTTTCATGTAGCTAAATGAAGAAGAATAACAAGGAAGTCAATCACCAAGAGCTTTCCGAGATTTAGGTGAGGAAACCAAATGACTCATATACTCAGGTAGTTGTTTGGCTTAATAAAAAAAACCCAATACTATATTTAAAACCCATGGTAGCCTATTTTACATCCTAAAACCAACATCTTTTCAAACATTAAAAAATGCATCCTCCATATTTGAATTCAAATTGGAACGGAAAGAAATGCTTGCATAATATTTCCAAAGCCAGAATGGTTAGCAAAAATCAAGCTCTTACAGGGTTAGGGACTTGAAAAATATTTTTCCTTAGTTTGTCTATTGTGTCGTCCGGTAGTCTAACCTGTGAAGTAAATACAAAGTAAACCCTAGCCCAGAAGAAATCATAAGATGGGAACCGAACCGAATAGAAAATAGCAAAAGAAAACTAACCTTTTCAGCCCTCTGAACTTCCTCCTCTTCTCTATTCCCCTCATTTTCTTGTCCCTCCACTATGGTTTCTATGACGAGCTTATAGTTTGCCTCTTCCACGAAGCACCATGCGGCATCATCGTCATAAATCTGGTTCCTCCAAGATGTTCAACAATGAAGTTTGAATGTCAAATAATCAAAGGAATGCCGAATGCACAAAACGTCTTAACATTCTGATACACCTTCAGTAGATTCCTCACAGTTCTGCGAATCATTGGCTTGGAAAAACCAAGAGGCGTCAAAGCAGCTACGGCGGCGTCCATGCGAGAAGCCGCCTGAGCACCGACAACCATTAGAGAAAGAAAAGAAACATGAGCGATGCCGACAAATGTACCTTCTTCTTCTTCCCCCTTCTGGAAGGCATGGCGATTCTCCCGCCGAAGTTCGCCGGGATGGAGCGGCAATGAGGGCTAGGGCTTTTTTTTTTTGCAAAAATCTCGAATTTGTTTAGAGGGAACAGAAAACTCAAGGAATCAAAGATAAGCAAAAGCAGAGGAATGTTTGAAATTCTCATACGACACAACACAAATTTAGATGACTGTTTCTTTATCGGAATAATTACCTACATACCATATAATTTAATTTTATTTATATTTTATTAATTTATTTTTAATTAATTATATTATGCACATTCAAAATATTACAAAATCTTATATACACACATTTAAATTAAAACTTAATCAAAATTTATTTAAAAAAATATATTCTAATAGTAAATCATTAAAATTATATTTTTATTTTTAATGATACATATTTCTCTCTTCCTCAATACCACACTAAGGCTCTGATTTGTCCTAAAATAAATTCATGTTGCAGATGTCTTCTTCCTTTGCCGCCACCTAAACATTAAAATTTTAGGATTTTCACTCAAAATATATTTAAATATCTTTAAAATAATATGATGAACGGCTCAGATTTTTTGTAATTTAATTATAGTTAGGTTATTGAAAAATTATGATTACTCATGATATTAAACATAAGTTAAAATGTGTGTATGTAAGATTTTATAATATTTTGAGTGTGTATAGCGTAATTAACTAAGAATGGATGGATAAGACATAAATAAAACTAAATTGTGTGGCATGTAGGTAATTATCCCTTTTTTGTAAAATTTAAATTTAATAAGATTAAAATTAAATTTAAATAAAAATATTTTTTATTAAAAATTATGAATGATGTGAAATAAAGTTAGTTATTATGTTAGGACATGTGGGGATGTGATATAAAATTAATTATTATGTTGGAATATGTGAAAAATGTGATATAAATTAGTTATTATTTTAATAATGTGTATAGGACGTGAAATAAAATTAGTTTTAAATATTAAATTTTATGTATGATGTGATATATCTGTTTAAAATAAAACTACGTTAATTTTGAACTGTCAAACAAACAGGGGTTAGGGCTTGATTGATCGCTCCAAGCAGTTCCAAGCAGGACGAAGCCGATTTAATTAAATTAATTAGCCGAATGATTCTGATTTATCTCATAAATCTGAATCTAGTTTAGAAGCATGAAATGGTTTCGTGGCCGCTTCAAGACCCCGAAGTCGAAACTATCGAAAACGTGGTTTCAGACTCGCGATCACTTCTTCTTTTTTCCCTGATTTTCAGAAGAGTGTATCCGGAGATAAATTTGGTGTCAGACTCTTAATGTTAATTAGCTCGAATTTAATTTCAAACTACATGCTTGTAATCATGAATTGATATCAAAACAAGTTGGGTCGATACATTCAGTTTAATTAGTTAGTTTGGTGACTAAATAAAAAATAAATATTATGTTAAGTTTTAAATTTTAAAAAATCAAACTAACAAAATTAAATTATAAATCAAACCAAATCAATCAAATAAATATCTATTTAGTTTGGTTTGTGTCACACCCTCAATTTTATACACTATTTATCCACAATAATAAGGGGTGATTAAAAGTCAAAATCACATAATAGATTACAAAAATATATATTTTATTAATTTAAAAACAGAATTACATAAGTTCAGGCATAATGAAAGTTACCAAGGAGAGCCTTAAACTAGAATACAAAAATGTAAAGCAATTGAACTAGGGCAAAAGAAAAAAATATCAACGGGTAATATGAACTATAGGGAAATATTATCTTTGAGGATTTGCAGTCTTCTTCTGGCAGTAAATTACTTACTTAAAAAATAACTGATCAAACATACAAATAGAGTAAATGACCTCCACCTTATAATAGGCTAAGTGGAGTTTCATAACTAAAAATACCAACTGTTCAATCTATCAAAATACCTTATAATATCATCTTATCATTTTGTAATATTGTCATGTATCATGCTTTGCATATAGAATAATATGTAATAGATTTTATATCAATGAATGATCAAAATCAACAGATATACATCATCAGTGTAATTACAGAAACAGTAGATACATCGCTAGTGTGATAATATATTCAACAGATACATCACCAGTATGACATCAGAATAACAGGATATAGGTATATTCCTCACATAATGCTATACATTCAAAAAGTAGTTTAACAACCACTAAGATCCCAGCATATTATATCATCACATATCTCAAAATACATAAATTCAATATAACCCATTATAATATTTGAACATAAAGCTCAACAGAATACTGACATCAAGTCATGTACAGTATGCAAAGTATAGCTCACATAATATAATTGATATCATCTTATATATCAGTTAATTTAATTTAATAGCCTCGATGTCTTAAGATTAATAAAAATCGTTTACCTGGATCAAAGGCAAAATAACAATTCGTTGGTGGATATTAAGTCTCCTGATTCAATTAAGATTATCCTGATTGAGTTCATGATAAAATGATCACTATTATATTTAATATATTAGCTTGAATTAAACATGCTAACTCAGGTTACGCAGGTGAAATCAAGTCAAGTAGTTTAGTTTGGGTCAAGTGGATAACTCAAGTAAAATAGATTAATTCCGTTCAAACAGGTCAGACATGTCAAATAGGTCAAAATAGGTCAAACACATTTATTCAAGTCAAATAGGTCAAATAGGTCAACTTAGATCAAATATGTCAACTAGGGTCGAATGGGTCAAATAGATCAGATAAGTCAAGTCGAGTAAAATGGGTTAGTCAGGTCAACACTATTTAAATGGGTTGATATGGGTTAAGTTGGTTGACATAAGTTAAACAAGTTGACATGGGTTGAACGATTAATATAGGTTAGACAAGTTAATTACAGATTAAATGACTTAACTCGGGTTAAGTTAATCAGATTGAGTCAATAAAAAAAATTACAGAATATAATTTAAACTCAGTAAGGGCAAGATACCTACCTCTTCTAACATAGTTTCGTCACTAGAAGAAGAAGAGGAGAGGTCGTGGTAAGATAGGCTAGAATATTTATAAGTGGGTAAAGGATATGGGAGGAGAGCTAAAGATTATGATTTCTTCTAAAAAATTTAAAACTTATTTATAGAAAAAAATGAATTTTATAAAGTGTGATTAGTTGATAATTGAGGAGGTGATAGTTGGACTTCATTAAATGAGAAGCTTCAGAGAGCTTCATTTATTTGAATATTTTATTAAAATAGAAATTTCGGAGAATTAATTTTTATGCTATAATTATTTTAAAGTCTTTAAATTATAAATGTATTTATATTAAATTTAAAAATATATATAATTAAATATTAACAGGTATTTCTCAAACAGATTATTACAGTTTAATTTAGTTAAAAATATTTTTTACTTAATTTTTTATCTTAAATTATTTAAATTTTCTCATAATAATATTAAATATTATTATATAAATATCTAGATAATAGTTTTAATATACGAATAATTTAGTTAAAAAAAAATTACTTTGACTCTCAATAATAGTCTACAAAAATTATTTAAATATATGAAATAACTCAATTATATTGCCAAAATAAGCTAAAAAAATAGGCAACAACAATTTAAAAGCAACAATATTATAACTTTACTTTATAATTAAAATTACATAATAAATTATTTTTGTATGTGTGGTTATTTAATAATTGGCTAATTCGATCAGTTTGGTTTTCAAGTATATGAAATCGAACCAAAATCAATTAATCGAAATACTCAAAACATCAAATCATCGTCAAAACATTAGATTTTAAATTAAATCAAACTGCTAAATTAAAATAGTTCGGCTCAATTTTTTTATTTAAAACATTATTTGCACACCCTAAAACAAGCATGATAAAATTAGCCCACCTTCCAAAATTTCTTCTCAAAATTTGCTACCTTTGAGGCAATCTAATTCATGTATTTTAAATATTATCTTGTCTAATTTTTTGATTTTCTTAATCTAGAACACATGAAAAAATAATAAAAAAAGTTCAAATTAATATTTTATAACTAATCTTTATCCAAATCCAACATAGGTTACACTACTACAATAAGTTTTGTGATCATATAAATGCATTTAGTGCATGCTAAATATAATGGAAAAAACAAACTTCTTTAATAATGATCAATATTAAAAAAAAAATGAACATTAATATTTGATTATTATGATTTCGATCAATATATATAGGCGTTCTAATCTAGTATTTCAAAGCAATAATTAAGGCCCTACTTATTTGACAGTTAAAAATTAATCTTATTTAATTTTAATCAGGCATATCACATCACACATAAAATTTAATATTAAAAATTAATTTTATTTCACATCCTACACACATTACTAAAATAATAACTAACTTTATATCACATCCCTCACATATTCTAATATAATAATTAACTTTATTTCATATCATGCATAACTTTTATTAAAAAAATATTTTTATTCAAATTTAATTTTAACCTTATTAAATTAAATCTTACAAACAAACAGTCCCTAAGAGATTAATATTCTATTTTTCATACTATCCACCTACAATTTATTAAAAAAACAAATAGATTCCTTCGTTTTAATATTTGAGATAATCCAATCCCACATTTAAGAGTATAAAAAAAATTACACTATATTTTAATACGTTTAAAGTATGTTATCTATACGATAGCTACTGTACTGTGAAATGCAATCACATGGCATCGACCTGTCAATGAATTATGCTCATCATCGAATTAAAGATAACATCTACATAATATATGCTATATTCAATAGGGGCATTAAGCTTCTCACGTACTATCGATTAAGATTTGATAATATTCAAATTGAGTCAAGCTGGACCGACCTATTGACCGGCCTAACTGCCTAAGTGACCTTTTGTCGTGTCCATATTTATAATTTCATACACATTGAAGTTCTATTCCAATTATATTGGGCGCAATAATCCTACTTTGATAGTTCAAACCTAACAAATTCTATATCTATAAATTTGGCAATTAATATAGCATTATGAATATTAGTGTGCTAGATATAATATTTTCATTTTCATTTTTATCAAAATGCTCTTTATCTTTAGCAAAATTCTAGTATGTTGCAGCCGAAATGTTGCTTTTTCTTCGCCTATAATTTTTGACATTAGCAACACCACAAACTCGATGAACATGCAGTACTCGAGAGAGTGGACCTCATTGTCGGTGTATAATATGGCTCGACTTTGAGATAATGCAGCTCGGTTGTGGAAAGGAATTCTGTGAGGGATGAAATTGTTATTGACGTGTAATCAAAGTCAAATCTAAAAGAAAGTTTATTTCGAAATTTTAAATATTTTTTCATAAAATTTGAATTATATATTAGTGGCATATATTTTGAAAAAGAGTATAATCTATAATTTTAAGTTTTTGGTAAAACTTATCAATTCTGATAGTTTTAGTAGTTCAATTTAAGAGGTCACTCGTTTTAAAAGGTATTTTATTATGACAACTTGTGTCAGAAAAGGGAAGCAAGCGATTGTAGAACGATGTCCTAGGAGAGAGAATCACTGGAGTAAAAATTAACTTTTAGCAGACTTTAATTTAAGTCTTATGATAGATTGCAATATGTAAAAGCATATTTTGAGAAAAAATTATGTAATTAATAATGAAAATTTTAAATAAATATATTTGACTTATAGTAGTACTAAGATAAGTAATTCTTTTGAAAGTATTTAAGTTATGCGATTCTATGAAATTTAAAGTAAATAATACGTCTATAATTAGATCACGTGACGTTATATTTATTTATATTATTTAAACTCTCAGTTATTTTTATAGGAAGCTCTCAAGTTTTTAAAAGAAAATTCATTGAAATTAATTAGAATTTTTGTTAAAAACTCAAAAGTCATGCAAACATGTATGTAGAAATAATAAGAATTAAAATTATTAAAATAATGAAAACTACAAAAATAAATATTTTTTATTATTTGTGAATAAAATTGAAAACAAAACATCTAATGGGGAGAGTTTGGCTCGAAGATTCGCTCGATCTGTAGATTGATATTTAGTTCAAATCAAATTTGATTAGAGTTTATTAAATCGAAATGCGAGCCATGATCGAATCAGATCGACTTAGTACAATTTTTTTATCTATAAATAATATATTTAATTAATTATTATTTATTTATAATTATATATTAATTTTATTTAAAGTATTTATTTATGTGATTTTATAAATATGACTAATTTAATTTAAAATTATAATAAAAATGTTTTTAAAAAATTAATTTTTAAAAAAACTGAATGATTAAAACTTGAACTTCAGTCAATCGTTCTCACCCGTCCCATCTCTCACATGCATTCTTATTTGAATATGTTCCACGTGTCGCGCAAACACGTGTCGGCCAATCGGGCGGCGTCCCATTTGCGCATGAGACATGTTCCTGTGTTTCACCCAATGTTGGTCTACCGCACCCAAAGTCATACCCCCACCAGCACCCAAAGCCCCACCGGCAAGGGACCTCCGTTGCACCCAAATCTGCACGCAGAGTAGCGCCGCCAACGATTTTTCCGGTAATACTTCATTTTGCAGATAATTAATTTAAAAATGTAAATTATATTATGAATTATTATTTTAAGTATAAGTCAATCCGAAATTATATTTTAATTCATATTTTTAGATATTTTTATATTAAATTTTTATAAACTATTTAACATTACTTTAAAAGCATTATATAAAAATTCTAAATAAATAACTTGTCAGCATTTAACAAATATTTAATTAATTTATTTGCAATTTGAGTTTGAATTTTTCTCAATTTAATGAACTTACCCTCGCCTATGACCAATACTTAATTAATTTATTTGCAAAATTTATATTTTTTTTTAGCTTAATTTTTTTATTTTACGCAATTTTTTCTTTAAAAGCATTATATAAAATTAAATCAGATTAATTTTGAACTTTCAAATAAACAAGGATTAAGTATTAAATAAAAAAATTTCAAAAAATATATCAAAATATAATTATGAATAAAGTTATAAAAAAATCTTAATTATTTATTTTTATATTAAATAAATATATATGTGATATGCCTAGGATATAAATATATATTTAAATTAAAAAAATTGATAATTTAAATTTAATTGAACTCTTAAAATGAATAGATTTTAATAAACTTGGATATAATTTAACTTAAAATAAAAAATAAATTTATATACTTGTTACATAAAACTAACATATTCACTTATTAGCACTCAAATTATAAATATTATTTTAGAAATACTCTAAATATATTAATATTATCAGCTCTATTCTATAGTTTTCATCTGTCACTTACTAGCTGACCTAATATAATTATGATTAGATTAGTCGTCAATTATATTTTGCACACAAATATTTAGAAATAAGTGATAGATGCTGAATATTATTCAATAATATAAAAAAAATTAGTAATATTTTTCCAATAACTTAATACATAATATTAATATATGATATAACTATATTTAGCATATATATAAAAAATCACAATTAAGGTTGAAGAAATATTTCAAATGTCTTGTAAGCAGATACGATAATTTTATATATTATCTGCTTAAATTTCTGAGTAAAAAAATACTATATAGCTTAATAATTTATTAATAAATTAATTAATCATGAATTAGAATTTTAATTCTCTAGATTATACAGTTGATTAAAATTTAATTTATTAAATAGTGTAACGAATTAAAAATCTAATTCATGAACTAATTTTTTTTTAAAAAAAAAATGGTTCAAATTTAAGTTAAAGGGCAAATTTCACCCGTCCCTGAGTTCAAGGGTTATTATCACACAAGTCCACGTTTTTTAAATTATATCATCGGGGTTCCTAGGTTTTCAAAATTATCTGAGTCCCTTTTTTATTTTTTATTNCAGTGCGCAGCGGCCTGTGTTGTGCGGCCGCTCGAGGCCGCCGGATCTGGTGGAGAGAGGGAGGGTAAGGGTATAATGGTAATTTTTTATATTTTTAAATAATAAAAAAATTAAAAAAAGACCCAGATGATAAATTTTGAAAACCTAGGGACCACGATGATATAATTTAAAAAATATAGATCTGTATGATAATAATCCTTAAACTCAGGGATCTGAGTGAAATTTGCCCTAAGTTAAATCCCACGCGCTGGATTTCCACTAGTTGCCAGCCCTAACACGGAGTTCATAGATTTGGAGAAAATTCAACCCGGCCGGCCTAGCACTAATGTGCGCATAACAAATTTCAGAATCCTTATCCTTAGAAAATTGCATATCAGTTCCATGATTTAACTTATATTTTGTTTAAGTTCTATTAGCATTTTTAATTTCATATAAGTCCAAAATGAGTTACCGATGAAGTTGACATTAACGTTCCGAAATACCCCTCGATACTACGAGTTATCCTCGATAAAGTTCACTCGAGAAGCCTACCACAACGATGGTTCACCAAGAGTTTATCAGATGGAATTCAATTAGTTCCTCGCGAATATTTCTTGGGGATCAATATCAAGCGTTTGAGAAGCTCAGGACGGAGAGAGGGCTAAAGTGATCACCAAAATGATAAATAACTTGACTAAATCAAAAACAACAGACACCTAGCAATCAAAAATATTTACTTATTTCACATTCTAGGCCAAAATATTTGAATCGAATATTTTGATATAGGATGTGAAATAAAGAAAAACTTTTTTATTAAAAATTATTGAGTATGTGAAGTAAAATAATATCTTTTATATTAAATTTTGTGTAAAATAATTTTAAAAATTAATTAATTATTATTATCGTTTTTTAAACTGATATCATTTTGGTCCTCTTGCCAAATTGCCCTGTTTGGCGCAAGGACCAAAACAAGACCAAAATAATAA
>JAEMOT010004234.1:268469-284452 GCA_019297695.1 Apostasia ramifera | reverse complement strand
TATTGAGTATGTAAAATAAAATAATATTTTTTATATTTTAAATTTGTGTAGAATGATTTAAAATTTTTATTTATTATTATTATCGTTGTTTTTTAAATTAGTACCATTTTGGTCCTGTTTTGATCCTGTTTTGGTCCTCGCGCCAAACAGGGCTCTTATTATTGTAGATAACTGTAATAATATATTCAATGCCCTCATTATTGTAGATAATAAACTAAAAAAACTATTTTTTTTAAAAAAAATAAAATATTTATACAATTTTTAATCTATCAATTAATTTTATTTAATATTCTCACAATTAGCTAACTTTATTTCTCATTATATATATATTAAAAAGAATTTATATTTTTTTATAAAAAAAAAATTGAAAAATAGTCATTTCCAACTTGGGCATGAACCAAACAAAAATGCATAAGTTTTTGCAGACTTCAACTAAATTTCCTTCATCCAAAATAATTGAAAATTCAAACCTCTACTAACCCAAAAAAAAAAAAAGAAAAAAAAAAAATATTCAAATCTCTATCCTCTCTTGCATTATATATAGTGGAAGCATCCTCAGTTTAGCTAAACACATTCAATGCCAAGCTTAACTTAAATCTTATCCATGATTTAAAATTTTTAATCATTTTTTTACACCCAAATTATTTTTTTAATCAAATCCTCTCTCCTTAATGGACTAGATACAAACTTAAGGGTAAATTGCATTCAGGTCTAAAGTTAATCCTAACATTTTCAAACCTCGATTTTAAGCTCTAAGATGGTAAAATAGCTATTATTTGATCTCAACTAAGATACAATTATTATTATTTTTTTATCATTACACAGTTAGATTGGTTTCAATGATTAATTTTTTTTAGCTTTTAAAATATAATTTATAAATATTAATATTTATATTTTTTTAGTTTTAAGATTTAGAGTAGAGAAAAAAAGAAATATGAGAAATTAAATTTTATATTTTATTAATTTTTTTTAAAAAAAATAATGATACTGAAGAGTAATGATTATTTAAAATATGTAAACTGTTTAAATTAGTGAAAACTTGATTAAATTTTATTTTTTTATTTATAAAAATCAATAAATAAAATAAAATTTAAGAAGTTGGAGGATGAACTCAAGACATTATTCAAATGTTTGAGTAATCAAGAATTAAATAGCAAAGAAATAAAGGTAAAAGGGCTACCATGAAGATATTTTTATTTGTGGAGAACGTAGGCTCTGTTTAGTTAGAAGAAAAAAAGATGATTTGAAAAAAAAATTTAAAATTTTTTAAAAATATATATATAATATTGTGAAATAAAGTGAGTTAGTTATATTAAAAATTGTATTGAATATGAAATAAAATAATTGTTTAATGTTAGAATTTTTGTAGGATGAGATATAAAATAATTTTTAAAATTTATTTAAAATAAATTTAAGATTTTTGTCAAGACAAAAATAAACCTTTTTTTGCCGGTTACCAAAATGTGTTAGGTGAAGTTGCATTAGATATTTTTTACCTCGTGTTGACAGTGAAAAATCATCTTCACGAGGAGTTCAAAAAAAATTAGAAATCGCTGAATCTTGTAAAACTGGTTAGAGAGAAAGATAGAGAGAAAGCAAGAAAAGGTGATTATACAAATTTAAAGTGGTTCGAAAAGATTATCATACATTTACTACTCGCCCAATGTAAAAGATTTCACTATCTAAAGAAAGGGTTTATTGAAAGCAAGTCATAGAGTAGTTCTCAAAATAAAAGAAAAGTCAGATGGATACGAGCCTTATTTATAGACAATGATGGTCCTAACTCCTAACTAGAAAAGACCAACAGTATATTCTTTTGTACTCGTTAGGATAATATGAAAACAATGGGGTGATAATGTCATAGTAGAAGAAGAGCTTTGACAATCTGTTATAAAGGAGCTTATAGACGGGAATTTCCTAATTTGATTTAGCCCACAAAAGATAATAACAGTGAAAGATTCTTGCACACAGAAACACATCAAAATTGCAGAGATATTTGACTACTTGTCAAGAGGTAGTGGGATTTAAGCTACATTAAGTCACTTAAAAATAATTTATATCACATTGCATGTAAGTTTTCGCATAGCATTAAAGGCTGAAATTGATTTTGTATTTCTAATAATCGTTATAATCAATATCATTAATGCTAACAATTAATCAACTTCTAATATTTTTTGGACTGAAATACGTTTGACAACTTTCAATTGTCTACTAACACCTTATTAGCTATCCATTACAAACTATCTCCTGCTGGTGAAGAATAGGACCGCCACCACCTACTTCCTCTCATCGACAAAAAAAAAAAAAAGATAACTTTATCTTAACCGACTAGGTGTAATAGGCAAGAAATAGTGACAGTAAGTGAAGATAACATCAAAAGGTAAAAACTAAAATACATAATCCCTACCTTTGTATCCAATGCCAGCTAATGAACTTTTAGGACCTATATATATTAAGTCTCTACCTCAAGCTTCGAGATGCGTGGAGTTTCTCCTATTCCATGGAGAGGAACATTGCCTGGAATGAGGTCATCCAGATTTGAATCAATACTAGTATAATTTTCGATTGGGGTGAGAGAATATTAGTTTTTGGAATAAAGAATAAAAAAAAAAGAGAAGTACCCAAATACAAATTACCCATTTATTATTTACTAGTCTTAACTTTATCTTAATTGACTAGGTATAACAGGCAAGAAATAGTGACAGTAAGTGAAAATAACATCAAAAGGTAAAAACTAAAATACAGAATCCCTATCTCTGTATCCAATGCCAGTTAATGAACTTCTAGGTCAAGCTTCGAGATGCATGGAGTTTCTCCTATTCCAATGAAGAGGAACATTGCCTAGAATGAGGTCGTCTCAGATTTGAATCAATACTAGTATAATTTTTGATTGGGTGAGCGGCTATTAGTTTTTGGGGTAAAGAATAAAAAAAAAAGAGAAGTACCCAGATGTAAGTTACCCATTTATTATTTATCAGGCTTATTCGGATTTTGAACGAAGAAGACGTGTAGGACTAATTCGGATAAGCTCTTTCTTCTTCCTCAACGTCATTAAAAAAAATCTTCCTTTTACGCGTTGGCATCCACCGCCGCGATTTCGAAATTCAAAATCCACATTCTTCTCGGTCTTCCCTCCCCCGCCGCTGTCTACATTCCCACGCGGGGACTCTTCCTCCTACGCTCCGCTATAAGTACCTTCCCCTCTACAACTCCGTTTCTCGACTTTCACAAACCCATCGTGCAAAAAGGCTAACCTGTAATGGCGGCAGCCTCCGAGATTTCGAGCAGATCGCCACCGCCGGCGGGCACCTCACCGGCAAAGCCGGCACCCTCCTCGCCGAAATCGCGAGATGCCTCGCTCGCCGCCGCCTACGAGCGCTACCTCCGACTCCCGGAGCTCGCCAGGCTCTGGGGCTGCAGAAACTTCCCCGACTGGAAGAACGAGTCCGTTCTCAGGCCCGGCCTTCACGCCATCGAGATCACCTTCCGGCTGATCTCCGTCGCGTTATCCGATCCGCGGCCGTATGCGAATCACTGGGAATGGAGCCGCCGGTTGGAATCACTGGCTGCAGCGGAGATCGGGGTCATCGCGGCTCTCTGTGAGGACGGCGGCGGCGCGCCGGTTGCGGATCTGCGGTCGAGCAAGGGGGTTTTGGCCAGAAATCGAAGCTCACAGGAGGTATGGCAGCTGCCCGGTGGCGCCGGCGCGGTCGTGAGCCGCACGAGTGAGGAGAGTCTTCTTCCTCGGCTGGCTTCGTGGGAGGCGTCGCAGGGGATCGCCGGCAATATTTGCTGGCAGATCGAGAGCCGGATGCTGCGGAGCCCATTCACCCTGGGCCTCGGCGAGCCGAATCTCTCAGGCAAACCTATTCTAGAGTACGACCTCGTCGTCCGGCCGTCGGATCTGCACGCCCTGAAGAAAAGCCCCTTCGAGAATCTCAACAACAACGAGAACAAGAAGCTGTTCACCATCCATCAGATCTTCGAGGCCTGGCTCTGCGCTGCGAGAGAGCTCGCGAAGCGGATCGGGGAGAGGATCGATGCCTCCAATTGGGAGGCGGCTGCCGGAGATTGTTGGCTCCTGGAGCGCATCTGGAAGCTCCTCTCCGAGGTAACCGACCTTCATCTCTTAATGGATCCCGACGATCTCCTCCGACTGAAGGGCCAGCTCGCGATCCGAGCGAGCTCCGGATCGGAGGCCTTCTGCTTCAGATCTGCGGCGCTTCTCGAGGTCACTGAGGCGTCGTCGAAGGATCTGATACGGAGGGTTCCGGCGGTTCTTGGAGTAGAGGCAGATCCAAACGGGGCACCGAGGCTGCAGCAGGCGGCCATGAGGCTTTTCCACGGCCCGCGGCGGGGGGAGAGTGACAGATCGGGAAAGATCCATCTCCTCCAGGCGTTTCAGGCGATCGAGGCGGCCGTGAAGCGGTTCTACTTCGGATACCGTCAGCTCGTGACGGCTACGATGGGGAGCTTGGAGGCGGCGGGATGCCGGCCTGCGGTGATCTCGCCGGAGTCCGGCGATGCCCTGTCGCAGATGTTTCTGGAGCCGCCGTACTTCCCGAGCTTGGATGCGGCCAAGACGTTTTTGGGGGAGCTGTGGCAGAACGAGAACAGGCAAAGTAAATCGGACGGCAGGTGTGGGGCGAGGCACTGAGGATTGACGGTGTGGATTGGATCTTAGTATTGTATTTGAATTTTTGATCTTTATTTTTTGATGTATTTAGTTCATAAAAATTAAAATTTCCCCTGCAAGTTTGCAACACATTTTGATATCTAACACTTGTTCACTTTTTACATAAATTGCTCAGTCAACTCAACCTTTTTTTATAGTAAAAATTAATTTTATTTCACGTCTAACACAAATAACAATAACAACAACCAAGCCTTAATCCCACTGTGTGGGGTCGGCTGCATGAATATTTTGTTTCAATTGAGCTCTATCAGTTACCAAATTCTTATTTAAGTCTGAGTAACTAAGATCACTCTTTATAGTTTTTTATCATATTTTATTTGGTTTTTCTCTTCCACTTTGTACATGGATAAAATCTAATGACTCAATTTTTCTAACTAGAGCTTCAATCGGCTTACGATTTATATGTTCAAACTATTTAAGCCGATTTTTTTTAAGTTTATCCTCAATTAGTGCAACACCAATTTTCTTTCAGATATACTCATTTCTCATTTTATCTTTTCGTATATATCCACACATCCACTCTAGCATTTTCATTTCTGCAACATTTATTTTATTTGTATGTTTCGTCTTTGCGAGCTAACATTCAGTACCATATATCATCGCTGGTCTTACTACAGTTTTATAAAATTTACCCTTAATTCTAAATGAGATTTTTCTATCGCATAACACACCAGAAATATTTCTTTATTTTACTGCTATTAAAATTAATTTTATTTTATATTTTACATAATTTTTAATATTAAATTAAATTTTTTTCTCATTATTTTATATTATTTAAAATTTAACTCTCGAATCAAACGACGCCTTATAGTTGTATTCTGTTGGATTTAAACCAGTCATGTTATAATACATGTTACATGCTAGGAGTTTTATCGTAGAAATTGAATTTATCGTGAAAGATATTGTAGTATTTATTTTCTATAATGAAAGCATATAAGTATTTGCTACATGTGTGATCATAAACATATACCTAAATACGGAGCACTTAATTCTTCATCAACAAAAAATACGGCCCCCCATTAAGCACTTAATTCTTCATCTACTAGAGGTGGTTCGACGATCAAACAACTACTGAAAAGAGGGACTTATCGTTGTTCAGGACTTATTTGGAGCATTCGAGATCATTGATAATTCCATGCTTCTTCATACGTGTATTTTTGCGAGAGGGGAATTGAGCGTCGCATATGTTGGCTTGTTGGGCACTTTGCATCGAGGATCAAAAATATTGAATTGATTCGTACCCTTCCTTTTATGTACCCATATTAGAAAAAATGTGATCAAACCCAATCGAGCTCGAATCGATTTCGAGTCGATCGAAATGTGATCAATCCGATTTCGAGTCGGTGTTGGCTCGGCTCAAAATCGGATCGATAACAGCTCTACTTATGCCAATTATTGTGACATTATATAGAGAATTAAATTATCAAATTAGTTCAATATAAATAGAAAACTACTCGTTTAACACTCTCTCTCTCTCAAGATAGAATAAAAATTTATATAACTTTAGCTTATTACAACGAGTAGTAATCGTGAAGAAGTGAAATTTTTTGTGATGGCATTGTCAAATTTGAATCTAATATGTGATGTAACAATATAATTTTCGAGCACTATATCTCTAATAATATGGTTTTCTAATGTCCAAAATTTGATTGAGTTAAAAGTCTAATTTCTTCATTTTATTTGTTACTAATTGAATTGAAGTTATTATTGTTTTATATAAATAAAAAAATTTGTCACAAGGGTCGAGGGGAGGAAAAATTATTGGATTCGAGCCCAAACCTTCCGGCCACATGCACTACAGTCTCCCTATTCCATGCAATGCAGGCCGTCGTTGGGTACTCAAACATTGGAACACTCGAATCCTGTAGTTTCTCCGACAAAAGAGACATTTCCCCACTCCTATTGGGTACATAAATGCCCTCTCTCACAAATGGTATTATGCATGTTATAGTCCATTTTCCTATGTACAAAATGTTAGTTCGATCTCTCTTACTAGCTACTTAGGGAGCGTTTGATTCATTGTTATCTTAGTATTATATCGTGTATTGTAAATGTCATGATATCGAGATGTCATCTTTTAATTAATAATTTTATAATTTTATATAAGATGACATAACATCAAGATAACATTAAACTAAATGCCCTTTTATACGCATGGCTACCATTTACAGTATGTATGAAGAAACTAAGGCCTCGTTTGGTTCAAGGTAATTTTTTTATCTAATACAAATTTCAACTATAAAAAATAATTTTATTTTACATTCAACACAAATACGAATATTAAAATTAAAAATATTTCATATTTTGCATACTTTCTAATATTAAAATATTTTTTTTTTAATTAAATTTAAAAATAGAATATTTTTTATTAAAAAAAAACTCAAATCAAACGAGGCCATAACACTTAGCTAGACTTATGATAACTTGGTTTTCTTTCTATTATGACTTTAAGGTTATAATTGATAAGAAATAACTTAACCTCCACATCAAGAAAAAAAAAAACCTTAACCTATTTATTTTTCTTGTTCATTAAACTTAAAACTTCAAAAATGTATTCAATATTGATGATTCTTTAGCCTTCAATTTTAATTTACAAAATCTTTGATAACTCATTGTGAAGAGTAACAATTTTGGCATCCACCTTTGTGCAAAGGCCAAGCATGCGCACCGACTTACTGTCATAAATATTACGAAGAATTCTTCATGCTTTATGTTTCTTACTCGAATATGGTCTTTCTCAAGATCTACACTAGTCCTCGTCGTAAGTATTCTTTATATTTACATTTCATGCCATGATTAAAATGCTATTTTCGATCAACTCCTCTTCGTCCTTACTTTTTTTCGTTTTCGATGGGATGACTTTCTCGTAGTATCCTTCTTCGAGACTTTTTTGAGGACCAATTTTTTGACATGCTCCTCAACTCTCATCAGCTGAATAAGCCGTGTCCGGCCTCAGCTGATTGATCAACCCCTCTTCGTCTTGACTTTTTTTCTTTTTTAATGGGATGATTTTCTCGTAGTATCCTTTTTTGAGACTTTTTTGAGGACCAATTTTTGACTTGCTTCTCAACACTCGTCTGTCCGGCCTCAGCTGATTGATATATATATATATATATAAATGTATATTACTACAAACACATTATTGTATAGGTGCTTTAACCTGCTGGATCAATAAGAAAATATAGCTATTAATGCAGATTTAAGCTTAAGATGCAAAACAATCTCATTAATGAACTAAAATCAACACCAGCCTGAGTCTAATTAGTTCCTTCTCTGTGATCCACTCAGATGCCAATTCAACATCTCCATTAGATCCATATCTCCTTCCCCACATCTCACACTGGAACCCAAATCCACTTCACCCTCCTCCTTGTCTCCATTAAGCTCCCACTCCTCATCCATGGCAGTAACTGGAGGTCCTCCCAAGATATTCGATATAAATACATCCATAGCATGAGGAGAACGACGACCACCTCCATACGAATAACACAAATTTTCATCCACGATCAAAAACTGTGCTATGTCGTAGAAACCCGAAGTCAAAATCGCCGGTTC
The DNA here is from genome assembly GCA_019297695.1 of Apostasia ramifera. Taxonomy (NCBI): domain Eukaryota; kingdom Viridiplantae; phylum Streptophyta; class Magnoliopsida; order Asparagales; family Orchidaceae; genus Apostasia; species Apostasia ramifera. The sequence goes on along the minus strand of JAEMOT010004234.1, from coordinate 276,201 downwards.
CTCCGTCAAAAGCAGCTCCTCCACCATCTCTGTGGCGATCTCCGTATCATTGTTTGATGGCAGCAGCAGCACGGCATCGTCGAGTGGTGCCACTACTACCTCTTGGGATCCATTCAATGGGCTCGAATGGCTGGACGAAGAGGCTGCAACCGCGGTGGAAGCATCTTCCTCCTTGTGGGTGAATCTTTTGATGTAGTTTTGGAGAACAGACGGCTTTTGGGATATTGTCGTGGTCATCCCCTCGACATGTGGTGCTTTTCTTCGGAGATTTCTCTTTGAGATCTGTTTCCTCTTGGTCGCATTCCAGTGGTTCTTTATCGAGTTCTCGGTTCTTCCAGGGATTCTTTTGGCGATTTCAGCCCATTTGTTTCCAATCTCCATGTGTGCATCCACTAGCATTCTTTCTTCCTCTTCAGTCCAGATATCCTTCTGCATGAATGCTTGGGAAGGTGAGATTAATTGCACATTCTACATGATATATAAAAAGGCCAATTTAACTATAGATAAACTTATATTGTATTTCACATCCTTAAAAAATTTTCATTTATCTCTTTAATTAAAACTAAAGTCATATTAGGCCCCCATTTTCCTTTACTTTTAGGATTTTATTTTAAATTCTAAGATCCAAGTGAAAATATTCAAAAAAATATTAATTAAGAATCTAAGTAAACAAGTAAAAAATATGATTCAAAGTGTAATTATCGATAAACTATAAGGAGCTATTAATAATTTATTCTGTATAAAAATATTTATATATATATATATATATATTACAACATATAAATTTCTGTATAAAAATAACAGTAGATCATTTTTCTTATAGATTATGCCACGTATTCTCCATTAAACTATTCATCTAATCAATATACTCGTTAAATACTGACCTAAAAGCTTATGTTTGTTGTTTATAACCTAAGAATATCTTTATCTCCTAACTCACCACACATGCATAAGTTTATTTTCCTCACAATATTGTAGAGTTCAATATATATAGGTATAACTCACCAGATCATGTTAGTTGTAAATCATAAATCATTGATTACTAATTGACCAACAAATTTAATCTTGTAAATTATAACTCAAGAATTACAAATATCATTGTTTTTTTTTACTCGAGTATATTGTTTTTATAGCGTGAAACTTCGTTAATGTATATATATATGGAAAACATAGGAAAAAAGAAAACATGATAATATATAGTTGTCTAAATTTATAGAAAAGAGATTATTTTATTAATTAATTTGAATGAAAGCTAAGCATGACACCCTTTTTGTAATTTTAGAGGTTTGCTCATTTGTGCTATTTCATCAATTGAAATTTTATTAGAATAGTGCAACCAAATAATTAATTTCATAAATTACGTAAAATAAAGTTAATAAATACTTTCAATATATATATATATATATATAAGGAGTAGTAAGTAAAAAAAATTTGTAAGTGTTGCTAAACATAAATTACATTGTGTTCATTATAGAAAATGGGATTGAGTAGCTTGTTAGTTTTCTTATATTATATATTATATTGCAAATTAAATAGAATGTATTATTGATATCATGGAGGCAATTAAAACTTAAAAAGCTAGGATTAATATTAAAAGAATTTAACCTACTTAAATATTAAGGGAAACTTGACTTTAGTAATTAAGCACAAAATTTTCAAAAAAATTTAAAAAATTTGGTAACAAATTTTTCAAGAAATATAAATAAATATTAGGTAATATATATATATATATATATATATATATATGGCTAAAATATTAATTAATCTCCATAACTACCATAACTTATAATTGTTGACATTTTTGCATGAAAATTTTAATTTGTCATAACTTTATTTTGTACATAACTTAAATTTTCTATATTGCTGAAATATTAACTCTCTCTCTCTCTCATACAATATTATATATATACATATATATATATATATATATAATGTATATGCATGCAAATCATACAAGTACTAAAGAAAAGGCTAAGGGAAACATGACTTTAGTAATTAAGCACAAAATTTTCAAAAAAAAAAAGTTTTTTAAAAAAATTTGGTAACAAAATTTTCAAGAAATATACATAAATATTAGGTAATAATATATATGGCTAAAATATTAATTAATCTCCCTAACTACAATAACTTATAATTGCTGACATTTTTGCATGAAAATTTAATTTGTTACATTCGTAATATTAATCCCAAATTTTATATTTATTTTGTACATAACTTAAATTTTCTATATTGCTGAAATATTAACTCTCTCTCTCTCTCATATATATATATAGGAATTTATATATAGAACACTGAATTCATCACAAATTATGCATTTCACCATCTTTTAGTAAATATTATACATATCACACTCTGCTTATGGGTTTTACATTTTTATTGTAACAATAAAAATATAAAAAGAGTGTGATATTAGTAATATTTACTAAAAGATAGTGAAATGCGTAATTTGTGATGAATTCAGTGTTTTGTATGTAAATCCCCCATATATATAATGTATATGCATGCATAATCATACAAGTAATAAAGAAAAGGCTAATTACCTTAATATCAGGGCGCAAGTGATTATGCCATCTTTCTCTACACTGCTTCCCAATTCTTCCAACAAATTTCTTAGCAATATGGGACCATTTTCTCAATCCATATTGCTTCACCAATCGAATAAGCATACTACATGCAAATTAAATAAAAGTTAAACTAATTATAAAAAAAGTATATATTTAGCTAGGTATTAAATGTTTGATCATGTTCAAGTTTAATTGAGATATTCATCAAAAACATTATATATACGAAGGATCTAATCTCAAACTCATTTCTTTTTTAGATTATAACTTTGATTTAAAAGTGAAATGAGCAGCTTGGGAGTTAATCAGATCACTCGACGCCTTCTAAGATTTTTATATTTAGTCTTCAACAAGCATGTTCATGAGATATATTCAACTTGTGAAAAATATCCATCTCTATTGTTTTATATGTGTAATAAGTTTTAATTAGGTTTAAGATAAAATAATTTGCTCTAAATTTTGATATAAGTGAGAAAATTATATATAATTAAATTAAATATATGGTAGAGATGATCATACCTATCTTCCTCAGCTGACCACTGTCCCTTCACAACTCCATTGCGTCCCAAAGAAGAGGTTGAAGGAGAAGAAGATCTCCCGTTAATTCTCTTCCCTTCTTTAAGACCCACTTCGTCTTCTCCAGCGTTAACAGTACTGAAGCAGAAGCTTTCATCCATTAAACCGGAGCTCGGAGCTAAAACAGAAGCTCGGGCGGCGCCGCTGCCCGCGGAGCTGCTGATCATCTCCTCTGTTCGCATGGGATGCTGAGAGCTACGTAGAAACTCCTCGAGGGGAATCACCAGCGGAGCTCGCCGGAGGAGGCGGTGGTTGGCATGCCCTGCGGTCATCTCGGAGCAGCTGGGAGGAGGAAATGAAAATGAGGGAAGGAAGAGAAAGAGAGAGAGAGAGAGAGAGGAGGCGACAACAGCTCGCCGGAGAAGGAAAGAGGTTATGGGGATTTATTGCGAGAACATATTCATTGGCACGTCGAACGCTGCATCCTGGCCGTTGATCAGGGAGCGGGAGATCGGACGGCGGAAAGCTGTAGTTGTAGGCGTCCGTAACGCATCGGCTTGGCGGCCGTTGGAGGAGAGGGAAGACTTAAGGGCTGGGAATGAGCTTCCCTATTTGAGTCTGCAAATAATTACTCGAAACTCAAAACTCGCTTAAAATTAATTAAAATTTAAGCAAATTTGAATTAATTAAAAAATACTTGATTCAAATCACTCGTTACGTACCTTAGCTTAAACCAAAAATTCGATAATATTTTGTTCAAAAAATTTACTTATATAACAAAATAAGTAGTTTATAACATAGACGTATATTTTTATAACTAATAAAAAAATATTTTAAATTTTTTTACTTTAGTTTATAAATTTGATAAAGCATTTCAAATTAATCCCTCAAATTTTACCTTTCTAAAAAAAGGGCTTGAGGGACTAGCTTGAAATTAGCCAATTAATTCTAAGAATTTACATAAAATATTTTAAAATTGAGGGAATTATTTCAAATTGACTTTTCAATTTTAGAAATTTCAAAATTTATAAACCAGTCTAAAGGATTTATATAAAAATTTTTAAAATTTATAAGTCAATTTAAAGTATTCTACCGATCTTAAGAATTCGGCAATAATTTACTTGATATACTTGATTTACTAATGATATATTTATATATTATAGAGTGAGCTCTAAAAACATTTTAGGGGTAGCGAAAAACTTTATAAAGATAAATTACATATAGGTTTTATAAAAAAATTATGTATAGGTCTCCAATTAGTTAACTTATTTTTGTGATCTTAATTATACAGTGAAGAGTAAACACTTATGTTAGTATTGTAAAAAAATAATTATTTTACTAACACTTTTTCTTATCAATTTTAATTTCACAAAAATTGATAGTTTCATTGCATGCATATCATTGAAAGTTTTCTTAATTACATATTAATTCAAACCATTCACTTACTATAATTAAATTATTATAAAATGAACCACTTCATGTACTTTTTTAAAGTACTTTAATCTTGAGCTTAATTGGAAATGTAAAAAGGAAAATTGTTTTTGTATTTAAAAAAATGATGAAAATAACAAGAATATCACATATATATAATATAAATAGTGAAAATTGACAGTTTAATATATAAAATAATTTAAAATACTATATATATATATATTATAGGATAATTACCTATATGACACACAATTTAATTTTATTTATGCCTTACCCATCAATTCTTAGTTAATTATGCTATGCACACTCAAAATATTATAAAATCTTACATATACACATTTGAGTTAAAACTTAATCAAAATCTAGTTGAAAAAAAATATTCTGTTAGTAAATCATTAAAATTATATTTTTATTCTTAATAGTACATATTTTTCTCTTCCTCAATACCACACTAAAGCACTGATTTGTCCTAAAATCAATTCACGCCACAGATATCTCCTTCCTTTGCCACCACCTAAATATTAAAGTTTTAGAATTTTTCACTCAAATATATTTAAATATTCTTAAAATAATATGATGAACGGCTCAAATTTTTTGTAATCTAACTATAGTTAGATTATTGAAAAATTATGATTACTCATTATAATAGAAATAAATTAAAATGTGTGTATGTAAGATTTTATAATATTTTTGAGTGTGCATAGCGTAATTAACTAAGAAGAAATGAGTAATGTATAAATAAAACTAAATTGTGTTACATGTGGGTAATTATCCCTATATTATAATGTGAGATGCGTAATTGGTTTGTATATTTTTGCGCGTACATATTAATTGTTTGAACTAATTGCATTTTTATCCCTCATTTTTTAGGCACATAATATTATATAGTTCTATTAATTTTTAGAAATCTATGAGTTGATCTTTTAGTTGTATGTATTATTAGCATTAATTCGTTCTTTCTTTCAAAAATAATTAAATCTTTCCTTTATTGACTAGTGAAATACTCTTTTTTTTTAAAAAAAAATTGACCATTGTACAAAGACTACCTTATATAATTAAAAAACATCTTATCAAAAAAAAATTAATATAAAAAACATCATTAAATTTTGATAGTCAAATCATTTTTTAGTCAAATCATTTTTTAGTCAAATCATTTTTTAGTCAAAATTTTTTTGAATTTGAGATAGTTAACTAATTAATTTATGAAAATTATAATTATTCTCATTGAAACTTTAAAGGGATAATTACCTACATGCTATATAATTTAATTTTATTTATACTTTACTCATTCATTCTTAGTTAATTACGTACGTTATGTACACTCAAAACATTACAAAATCTTACATACACACATTTGAGTTAAAACTTAATCAAAATCTATTTGAAAAAAAATATTCTATTAGTAAATCATTAAAATTATATTTTTATTCTTAATGGTACATATTTTTCTCTTCCTCAATACCACACTAAAGCACTGATTTGTCCTAAAATCAATTCACGCCACAGATATCTCCTTCCTTTGCCGCCACCTAAATATTAAAGTTTTAGGATTTTTCACTCAAAATATATTTAACTATTCTTAAAATAATATGATGAACGGCTCAGATTTTTTGTAATCTAACTATAGTTAGGTTATTGAAAAATTATAATTACTCATTATAATAGAAATAAGTTAAAATGTGTATATGTAAGATTTTATAATATTTTTAGTGTGCATAACGTAATTAACTAATAATGGATGAGTGAGGCATAAATAAAATTAAATTGTGTGGTATGTAAGTAATTATCCCAACTTTAAAATGAAGGAATCAATGAAGTTAAAGAGTTTTATAGTTTCTAGTGGCAAAAATACAAATGGCCTCCAATGAATAAGAAATTATTGAATTCGAGAACATGTTTGTTGCATGATCATTGCATAATTACGCATACTTGTCTAAGATGACAACATTAATAACATAGCATAATAGTAATATATTGAAATAAATATCAAGTACTAGTGCTAAGTTTGATCATAATTAAAATGCTAAATATATATTATAATTGTGTGTATATGGTCATGAAAAAGCACATTGTAATTAAAATATTAAATGTATGATGTTAATTGGAATTGACTATAAAAATGGTAAGCATAAAATTGCATGACACTAAACATATATGAGCATAAAGTTGCTAGATATAAATTATGTATAATAAATTAGTGGTAATAATAAATATAAAAGTGATATTCCTAATTAGTAGGAGAAATATATATAAAATATGAATTATATATTGCAATTGGAGTTATATATTGGGAATTATATATAAATTTTGTAATACTAAATATTAAAAAATACTCCTAAATATATTGTCAATGCATTTTTCTTAAATATAATATACATGTACTTAGAACTCTCATTGCTTGTTCTTAGAACTTATTGCTTCTATTTAGAACTTTTATGTTCATATTTAGTATTTTTATATTTATACTTAGTACCACAGCTTTATAAGTGTTGCTTGCTTAAGCAAGTATGCGTGAGGCAAAAGTAACCATGTAGCACAACCTCATTGGCCACAGAAAATATGGGGCGCCACGCTATTTGGACGAAGTAATTTTTAACAATGAATGGTGGGGAAAATTGTGTTTTATTTTATTTGATTTTAAAGTTACTTTATGTATAAAAATATTTTTTAAGTTTTCTTTGATGAATGAGGAAGGAGTTTGACTATAAAATTAAGGAGAAAATATTAGAAAAGATGATTAGAAAAAAGAAGGGAAGCGAAAAAGATTGTAACAAAGAAGATAATAAAAAAATAACAAATAAAACAATATCTGTTTCTTTTTTTTTTAAATGATTAGTATATATATGTATATGTATGGTATATATATATATCATCTTCTGCTTGTACTTGTAAGATTATATTTCTAACATATTTTAAAATATTCATGGTACTATTTATCCTGATAAAAGAAATCTTTTTTTTCTAGTGTTTCTGAAAATTCTTCAACCTAAAATTATTTATTTTTTTAAATGATTAGTATATATATATATATCACTTATTTGACTAGATAAATTTGTAGTGGTGCCAATTTTGGATATAATACAATATTAATTAATTTGATTCAAATTTGACTTAATATAATCAATTATGGCTTCAACTTAATTACATGAGTGACAATATCTTTTGTCTCTCTAATTTTTTTTTTGATAAATTGTCACTTTAATTATGATCTCAAAAGTTATATA
>JAEMOT010004234.1:225333-267122 GCA_019297695.1 Apostasia ramifera | reverse complement strand
TATATATATATATATATGTTGGTAGTATAATATCTAATAATTCAATTTGTGTCTTCCTATCAATTTGAATCACCACCCTTAGATAAGTCTGGAACTTTGCTAATATAAACTTTAAGCCCTAAGGTTTTATTTCTCATGAATTAGTTACATATCTAATTCAATTTTATAAACTCAACTTAGTGAATTGACATGAGAATGCATTAATAATTTATTTTGTAATTTTTTTCAAGAGTGTCCTATAAAATATGTAATCTTTTCAAATTTTAGTATCTATTATGTAATTATCTGTCACTCTTAAAATTAAATTTTTGCTTCTTTAATCCTATAAAATTAGATATTTACATATATCATATTATACTTTAAATATATAATTACAAATTAATTATATTCCTTTCATCAAGTTGGGGAAGGCCTAGTGATATTCTTCCTCTTGTTTAAAGAGAAGAAGATCGAGAAGATCTAGCCATTGATCGTTCATGAATATGATACGATATGTTTTGAACATATCAAATTTTTGAAGTTATATAAGTAAAAAGACGTCATTCTTAACGGTGACGTATGTAATTATTCTTAATATAATATTTATGAGAGCGGAATAATTAGGGACGGTTAGTTGAGGAAGACCTAGTGATATTATTCCTTTTGTTTAAAGAGAAGAAGATTAGGAAGATCTAGTCATTAATCGATCATGAATATGATACAATATATTTTGTAATAATATTTTTGAAATATGAAATCTGTGACAAATGAAAATATCAAAGTTTTAGAGTTATATAAGTAAAAAGAGCTTTTTTAATGGTGACATATGTAATTATTCCTAATACAATATTTATGAGAGAGAGACTGTCGAGTTGAAGAAGACCTAGTGATATTCTTTCTTGGGATAATTATGCCACACCATTTAGTTTTATTTATGCTTTACCTATCCATTCTTAGTTAATTACGCTATGCACACTCAAAATATTATAAAATCTTACATACACACACTTGAGTTAAAACTTAATCAAAATCTATTTGAAAAAAAATATTCTGTTAGTAAATTATTAAAATTATATTTTTATTCTTAATAGTACATATTTTTATCTTCCTCAATACCATACTAAATCGCTGATTTGTCCTAAAATCATTCACATCGCCGATGTCTCCTTCCTTTGCCACCACCTGAACATTAAGGTTTTGGATTTTCACTCAAAATATATTTACATATTCTTAAAATAATATAATGAACGGCTCAAATTTTTTGTAATCTAACTATAGTTAGGTTATTAAAAAATTATGATTACTCATTATAATAGAAATAAGTTAAAATGTGTGTATGTAAGATTTTATAATATTTTGAGTGTGCATAGCGTAATTAACTAAGAATGGATGAGTAAGACATAAATAAAACTAAATAGTGTGACATGTAGGTAATTATTCCTTCTTTCTTTTGTTCAAAGAAAAGAAGAGATTAGAAAGATCGAGTCATTGATTGATCATGAATTATATGATATGGTATTGTAATAATATATTCAAAATATGAAAGCTGTGACAAATGAAAATATCAAATTTTTAGAGTTATATAAGTAAAAAAGACCTTTTTTTAATGGTGACTGTATGTAATTATCCTTAATACATTTATAATGAGAGAGACAGAGAGAGAGGTCACGAGGAAATGCAGTATAAGAGAGTTTGATAGCTAGCTAGTGCATGTGGTGCAAAAGGAGAGTGGAGAAAATGGAAAGATTTTCATTGAGGTAATTAAATCCCTCGGCATGAAACATGCTTGTTGCCATACAGAGAGAAAGAGAGAGAGAGAGAGAGAGAGAGAGAGAGAGAGGAGGAGGCAGCCCTTTCTCTCTCTACCTCTAGGGTTTTCAGAGAGAGTGAAGGAGGGAGGAGCGTAGATTACGCGAATCCGCGGCCTGGGTTTCATCTATAAATAACTCGGAGATTTGACCGTTGGGGAGTTCACAGCATTAATATTCGTGCCGTACATATATGGTAATTAGTAGAAGCTAACAACATGATGTATCCAAGCTCTTGCTTAGATTTGTTCTCCATCTCTCACACCACCAACAAGGCTGATAACGAGTAAAATTCATGCGAGTTACATCGAGTTGATTAGGACTTATTCACCTTATTGTCAATTTATAAGTTAAATTGGTTACACTATTGCTATCGAGATCCAACTATTTTATATATGGGATAATTACCTACATGCCACACAATTTAATTTTATTTATGCTTTACCCATTCATTCTTAGTTAATTATATTATGCACACTCAAAATATTATAAAATCTTATATATACACATTTTAACTTATTTCTATTATAATGAGTAATCATAATTTTTCAATAACCTAACTATAATTAAATTACAAAAAATCTAAGCCGTTCATCATATTATTTTAAGGACATTTAAATATATTTTGAGTAAAAATCCTAAAACCTTAATGTGTAGGTGGCGGCAAAGGAAGAAGACATCCGCGACGTGAATTGATTTTAGGACAAATCAGAGCTTTAGTGTGGTATTGAGGAAGAGAAAAATATATACCATTAAGAGTAAAAATATAATTTTAATGATTTACTAACAGAATATTTTTTTTTTAAATAGATTTTGATTAAGTTTTAACTCAAATATGTGTATGTAAGATTTTATAATGTTTTGAGTGTGCATAGCATAATTAACTAAGAATGAATGGGTAAGACATAAATAAAACTAAATTGTGTGGCGTGTAGGTAATTATTCCAAATATTGATTCTCAAATCTATAATAATATTATATTATATACTGTCCCAAAAAACATATGAAATTTATAAATTTTGTTACTTTAGAATATAAATAAAATATTCTTTTAATATATTTATAAAATTATTCACTTTCAATTAACATGTATATTTTAATATGCATAATAAGTTGTGGTCAATTAATTCTAAAAGACTTTATCTTGTATTTTAATAACTGTAATATGATATATAAAATATTATTATTAATATTAAAATTTGTAAATACATTAAAAAAACACATGAAATAGTTCTATTTTGGTGGATGAGCACAACTCTCCCTAATTCTTAATTTTATTTTTAATTTAATATACTGTATATTGAATATTATTTTTTTTATTGAATTTAAATTTTGAGTCATAATAGGTTGATAAGATTTTATTTTGAACGAGTTGATCACTTATTCATATCATTAAAAATCAAGTTAAATTTAAATTGTATAAAATATGAGTGAATTTAGAGCGAATTATAAGTGCAAATTAATATGAGGCCCTAGCTAGTTGGATTTTGGTACTTTAATTAGTTAGAATTTTTTTTTTTATTTTGAGCATGTACACGTATTTTGTACGTACATGCCTATATATATCGAGTAATTTTTAAGGGAATTTGAGTTTCAAGCACAATTTCGTCTAGTCCTAGTACTGGAAGTATGATTCTCTCCCTCACTATTGGGTGCAGTCATGCCCTGTCAACCGTAAGGTGCCGAATCAGAGAGCGCCGCTTGCGTGGGACGTTGGCCCCGCTACCCGTTCAATACCGAGAAAGCATCATTTTATGTCGTTTGATGTTTTCTCGTAGTTTCATTTTATTTTTTCATCCTTTTACGAATTTTTTTTATAATATTTTTTACTTGTTTACATTTATATACAAAGTTCAAAAAAGTGAATACAAAATAAAATATGGTTAATACAAAATAAAAAATATACATATAATACATAATATATTCACTTTTTAAACTTTGTATATAAATATAAATCAAGTAAAAAATTATAAAAAAAAGGCAAAAAAGATAAAAAAAAATAGCGCGAAATAGCATTTTCTTGCTGTTGCGTGTATGGCACTGTAAGAGAATTGCCCACATGCAACATAAAATTGATATTTTTATTGAAAATTATTGAGTATGTGAATGAAGTAAATGATATTTTTTATATTAGAATTTGTGTAAAATGAATAAAAAAAAATATTTATTATTATTATTATTATTGTTTTTTAAATTAGTAACATTTTAGTCTTGATTTTGATCCTTACGCCAAACAGGGCCTTAAACTCAAACTCTCCTTCTCTCCCTCATCACGAGCATTGATTAGTGAACTCAATTATGAAGTGTAGAGCACACTACAAACAGTTTGAAGTTTAAGTCGCATTTCTCACGACTTATATTTTAAACAGTCTAAAGTAATTTAAATAGTTTAAAAAATTTGACTTAATTTAGTTAGAGGAAAAAAGTTTTTAAAAATTTTGTGATTTGTTTTTAATATATTTGATGTGAAATAAATTTAATTATATTAAAAATCAAGTTGGGGTGTGGAATAAAATTAATTTTTTTATTAAAAATTATATTAGATGTGAAATATTTTTTTGATATATATAAAGTTTTTAGCTGCTATGGTTAAAATTTTCATTTACTAAATCAGTTAAACAGCCGTTCAAAATTAATTGTTAGAGTCACACTTAAAATGAGTTGATGAGTCAAAAGTAAAGCTACTAATTAAGCTCGGTCAATTGAAAACGAAATCTTACAGATTTGGATCTATTTAAATTGAATTCAAAACATCGAGTTTGAGTTTGAGTTGAGGACAACTCACTCAAACTCGAGTAAGAGATTAAGGGAATCCTTCCTACATAGGATGAGTTAACTCTGCACAGATTTCCTATAAGATGAGTTAATGAACTCGATGCAGTCCTCAAGTGCTTCAGAATAATGGGAGTCCCTCGCCGGGAAGAGCCTCGCCGGAGTCCGGGGAGCCGCCGCCGGGTCTCCGGAGCCGCCATGGCATCGGCGGCGGCTTTTCAACGGTAACAAGCTCAGGGTCCGGCCCACTCTGGCCCAGATACAGCTGAGCAATCTTCCCGGGGAGGAAGCCCGGAGGCGGCCGGCGAATTGCCGGCTGCTCGTTCTCTTCTCCCTGCGGCCGCCGCCCGAGGCTGCTGCTCGAGTCGTTTTTGAGTCGAGATGGGACCATAGAGGCTTCAGAGGCACCGTCGGCTCCTCCCCGGCGGCGGGGCTGAAGGCCAGTACTCTTTGGCTTCCCTTCCACATGAACGCCGTCGGCGTGTGTGAATGCAAGAACTTCAGTAGGGAATGGAGGAATATGTAGAGAGAAAGCACATGACGCAGTGAGAACAGAGAAAAGAAGTGGTCTTCATGATTCTGGTTGGCCTGAGAAAGAGAGAAAGGAGTGGTTGGCCTTTGAATCTGATAAAAAGAGGGCTGAATGATCCAAGTTGAAATTGAGTCAATCATAACTTAATTAAACTCGAGTAATTTGTGACGACTCGTGGCTGCAAAGAGGGGAGAGTGATGACCCAGTGATGTTTTATGAGAAAGAAATCACAGAAGGAGCAAAGTGTAGCCTCTGACAAGCTTTTAGGCTGGATGATGAGTGACGAGAGAGGTACATAAATAAATAATATCACATGCAATAGAAATGAATTGGGGAGTTCTTGAGTTATATAATTAAATAATGTAAGCTGAAATGATAGAGATACCTTTAGAGGTAAAATCATAAGGTTAATAATGAGAAATTTTATAGTTAAGCATGCTTGAGCTCCAATAGTATTGATATGGGTAATTTTCCCAGGAAGTACTCGATTCATGCAATTATCTAAAGCCAAAGAGAATATATAATACTTCTACATTTGAATTACATGATATTTTATCATTTATTTGTTGATTGATTTGAGCTCGGGTTGTGGCTCAAACTTTTCAAGTTTAAGCAACTGACTCGATTTGACTAGCACTTGACATCGAAAAGAATTAACAAACCTTCAATGGATTTTAAACATGACCCGATCACACCAATTGACTTACCCAACATATACCCTGACAACGGCTACATTTTACATTTTTATTTATGATAAAAAACTATAATATATAAATATATTATATTATTTTTGTTTTAAAAAAAATTTGAGCAATGTTCAATCTGAATCAAATCAATGTAGCCATAGCTCGAATCTACTCGATAAAAATACAAGTTATAAATGTGGCTTAATTGTAGCTAAGCTTAATAATCTTGAACTTAGCTTGATCCAAGGCACCAAATATCGATCTAAATATTAAGAAATTATCAATATTTGGGTCTCTGAGTTTGATTATCAAGTCGCATCATAGCATATTTCATTTAACATCATTTCAATTTCTATCAAAAAAAAAAAATTTGAGTTTTCTAAATTAATCTCAAATTTGATGGCTAATGTAGTAAGCTAGCAAAACAGGAATAGAAAAAAGATAGATTATATGTGACCAGAATGGTATTTTGAACATTTAGGAGAAGAAGTTCACGAGTTTAGCTAATTGAGACTCGATCAAAGTTCGACTCAACTCAAAATTAAATATATTTTAATTCTTCAAATCAAACTGAATTTCAAATTGAGATCGACTCAGTCCAGCTCAACCCGATCTATGACAAGCTTTTGGGCTCTTTAGAATGCTAATTCAACCTTATTACATGTGACAAGAATCTAGCCAAGGCCCAGGGTGGGGATCTCCAGCAATGAAGCAACTGAAAAAAAGAAAGCAAGAGAGAGTTTTTGTGGGTTTGAGAGGCCTTTGAAATCTCAGGAGGGTGGTGCTTCAGCCAGTAAAGCTTGGGTTAGCTTTGCTTTTGAGATGCCTCTTATTCTCTTGTTTGACTAGGAACCATTCATGATCTCCCTTTAGCCTAATGATGCAAGTATGTTTGTACCCAATTCAGATTTATCTAGTATATCTAATGCAATTATGTTAACTTTAAAATTATCAGTTCAATTTTAGCCGTGCATGTGATAAATATTTCGTTTGGTTTAAGGCTTTCGCCTGATATGGTGAAGACGAGATCTAAAGGTATATAACTATTTCAGTTCGACGACATTAATGCATTCATCAAGACCAGAGACATTTTTAGCATGAAGTCTACCTCAACAAATTTTAACAAGCTCTTATGATTGAATTTTTTTGATAATTAACTTCTTCTCCACTAGTTTGACATTTCATCTACCTGACGGTTAATCTCCCAAAAAAAGCTGCAATCCCTAGCTGAAATTTTAAGTGAGGGGAAACGGGGATTGAGAGATGCATGCAAACATTTATTGAAGTGACCCTTTTTGAACTATCATGGAGCCAAGAGGTCGCCTTCATGTTATACTATCCCTTGACTTTTATTTGCAACCATTCTCCAATTATAGTGTGCTTGCTTGAGACTAGGGTTTAAAGGGAGATGAATTGACTAGTGAGGCTCCAATGAGAGTTCTTTGTGGTCCCACTTGTTGGGAATTCAAATGAGATATTTTTATTGTCTTTCTCTCATCTAATCCATATCTAAATTCTTTAAATATACGAACAAATAACGATAGCAGATGTATTTTATATAGACCACCCTAGTTTATATGCATATTGGTGCAAATAAAGTATATAGTGATTATAATATCAAGCGAGACAAGAGGTGTGAAACACTATTTTTTAAGAAGAGAATCAAACTTTCTCAAACTTGAGATGCTTTTTCTTGGGCTTAAAGTCTTACTTCTTGACATAAAGAAGAATATGGCAATGGGTAGATGTAGTCTGAGTATGGTATGTCACCTGAAAGCTAGTGAAGATTGTTAGTATAACTGAATTGAAGAAAATCAAAACTAATGTTATTTGCGTCTGAGTAATGCATTTCATTTTGAGCCAAATAAGCAACAAATGTTGTCACCTCCTAAAGATAAGAATATCATTGAATTGGACTTAGAAGATTGGTTTGACATTGATAGAACTAGATTTATAGCTAATGCAAGGCTTATTAATATTCTTCAATATTTCCTCACTAAAAAAGTGCTAAATATATTGGAGCACACGCACATTGACAAAAAATATGATGAATGAAATTATTATGCTATATAAAGTTAATGAGATTAAAGGGGAAGCTATGAACATTGCTTCATTTAAAATATGGGGCGAAAAGTTGCGAGTGATTTCATTGCTTATTTTGGAGAGTGAGAACTGGGAGTCATTTTTAATGTAGGTTGGAGTGTTTGCTGAATGTGCACATTTGCCTTCTGAAATAATTAGTAACGATGTTGAACATTTATCTTGCTTGGATAAAGACTTGATGAGGCAAATGTCAAAGGTTAATGTCTTATTCTTGCTATAATTTTTCATGTGGTTGCTACAACTAGGAAAATAATCCACTTATTAAGTTTTTCATGTGGTTGCTATAATTAGTCCGACCTATTGAAAATAATTAAGTTTTGAGTATTGATGGTACTACTAGCTCACTTATTAAAGACTATTAAGATATCTTTGATGCAAATGCCATCAAGGTTATACTCTATTTCTTTGAGATTACTTCAGAGCCATGCTAATGAAAGGATAGACAAAATTGTCCTCAATCCTAAAATGCAAATTATTGATAACTTAGCATTGTTCTAGACAATCACCCTTTGTACTGCAATATATAAAGTTGTTAAGATTTTTGTATAAAAGATAAAAAGATTTCCTTGGTTTGCTTATAAATTCAAAGCAATGAGCTTTGGAGCTTTGCACCGTAGCATAGCATTGCTAAGCGTTTGATAGTGGAGGAAATACAAAAGATGACAACTTCTGAATTAGCTCAGAGATTGTGGTTGATCAAACGGACATGAAGCGGACCTATGACAAGATGCAGAATGAGATATCCTTCTTATGATACTTTATTAGTTTGGGCTTCCACAAATATGATGTAGGTTATTTCATTTGAGTCACAAATCGCATTTCTCTTTTGATTAAGGACACACATACATAATCATTTTGGATTAAAGCTTCATGTGGACTCAGGCAAAGATGCCTCTCATTCTCATTTTCATTGAGTTGTTATTTCTTCTCATTCAACAAATAATGGAGTTGCTCTTCATAAGCTCTAAATATCATCTAATATTTTGTTGGTATCTTCTTCCCTATTTATCAATTACATATTATTATTTGTTCTAACCGCTACATAGCCAGATGTAGGAAAATAATTTTTTAAAATAATTAGTTACATTCAGGCAACAACATAATGGCAAGTAGTAGAAAATCACATGATAGCAACTATTGAAGTGTACCACTAATGAGTAAGTAGATTAATATGACAGAGTTTTAACATATTAATATTTATATGAGAAATATGAACTTACAGTCTAAACCTTATCTTTAGTAGGCGAAGGCACTCTTACCAACAAGAGTACTCAAAGGTCTATAAAGCTTATTTTTAATTGATTAAGATCAATTACTCTCACATAAACCTCTCTAAATCTCTATGAACCTCTTTTTTTGATATAGAATAGAAGCAAGCTTTTTTTTCGAAACTACTTTTTTTTTGAAATTATGAACAGAAGCAAGCTCCTTTCAGAGTCCCTTCATGATACAAATTACTGCAGCAATACAGAAAATTCATATAACATATCAGATAAAATGGGCATGAAAGAATGAATTTTATTAATATTTATATTTTTATTTACAAAGAATAGTATACAGTGTTACATACAAATTTATCCTAAGTCTCTGAGAATGGAGCACTCTTGATGTTATTTAAGAGATCAAACATCTATTAGATAATATCGTCTGTGAACTTCAACCCTTCTTCCTTATATGTGGGCTCAACGACCAAGCAAGGAATGAGATCTACTTCAAAGAAGTCATCTACAGTGATTTAGGTTCTAATGAGATCTTTTTATTTGGTTCCCAGGTGGACTTAAGGAAAGCTATTCCTGAACTATCTTATATTTTTGTGTATTTTTTTGGATGTTCATTGGTTTCTCTGTACTAGTATTCTGGGTTAGAAACGTTGTGTGCCGTTAATTCTCAGGACTCTGTTTTTTTCCGTCAACAAACATGGATAAACAAAATAAAAATTTAAGTAACATAATATGCAAAGAATTGTAAAAACCAATGATAATAGATTTTGATAATAAATCTTTAAAATTTATCACAATAAAAATTATAATAGTTTTCAATATAAAACTATTATTCAAAAGAGCGAGTTGTTAATAACAAATTATGTTCAAAATCATTTTAATTTTTATCGTACGAACTAAATATTTTAAATTAATTTTTTTAATAATATTCATTTCATTTATTAGACTTGCTATTGAATATTAAAATCTAAATTTTTTAAAAAAGTTGTTATTCGTGTAATATTATGTTTTAACATTTGACAAATTAAGTATTAAATTTAAACTCAAAAATAATTAAAAAATGAATTAAATAATTCTATGATCTAAATAAATTTAATATGTGTAAATTTACAAAATCATAACACAAGTTTTGCTTAATAAATATATTAAACGTTTATTATATTTAAAAATATTTTTATTCTAACATTAAAATTTAAACAACAGTAAATAACTACTTAGCGATGACGTGGCACGCACATACAACAGCGATTGGACTCCAAACATCTCTTAAATGTCATATTATTTCACCGCCTCAAATCCGTTGATCATCTAACTCATGACAAAAAAGTAATTCCATCCAGAGCCTCAAAAATTACACAAATTTCATATAAGTTTATAAAAATAAAAAGTGAATTCTTTTGCATAAATTTTTTTCAAAGGAATTCTTTTTAATGAATTTCATTAAATTTAACAAAATATGTATTTAAATATTATAAATATATTTTAGTATTTTTAATTACTATTTTAATCTCAACTTATATTTTTTTATATTTAAATTTATATTTTAAATTTTTAAAAATAATAATTTAATAAAATTTAATGAAATTTGTCAAAATAGATTCATATAAAAAGAAATTTAAGTAGTAACCCTTCTAATAAAGAATAATCGTATAATTGCCACTATTTTGTTCAAATATAAAGTATCTAGTAAATGAATTTTCAATAGTATAATTTAATTGAAATATATCGATAAACTATCAAATAGTTATATAATTATTGATATTAAGTTGAGATATCTTGATATATATTAAATCAGTATCTATATTTATGTAATTAATTGAAATTTGTTAATATAATATATATAAGTTGTGTAATTGTGGATATTACATTAAAATTCTTATATATATATAGCTTTGATTTGCTTTGCGAGATGTCATCTATTATTATAGGTATAATTACAATGAGGTCTTTACTTAAGTGGACTGTATAGAAATATTATCCGGAGAAGATGAATATCCGATATGTATATCTGAAAGTAATTTTTCAATCTGTGGTTCCCACTGAAATTCCAGTTCATTATTTTCTGTATTAATTTCTGTCAAATCTTCTTCATCATAAACCATAATTCGTCCGTTGCACTGATATTTATAATTATGTCTTTTTTGATAAATTATTAATAATTCTAATAAATTTTATTTTTGTTCATAATCCCATGAGTAATCAAAGAATTTCTTTAAGACTGGTTGTCCTCTGGTTCTTCGTCTCTGGTTAATCGCCATATTTAATATGCTGGATAGACGAGATATTGATCCGGTTCAATAAATATTGAGATAATCTCAAATTATAATATCCGGTCGTAGGGTTCCATAGTAAAAATTTGTCAAAATAGATTCGTATAAAAAGAAGTTTAGGTAGGATCCCTTCTAAAAGATATATTTCTATTTTTATAAACTTATATGAAACTATAAGACTAATTGAAGCTCCTGGATGGAATTAACCAAAAAAATCACTTAAAAAAATCCGTATATATTTCGTCCCCATATCTACCGTCCGAATTAGCACGCAATCATTTTTCTGCCTTGTCCTCCTCGGTTCACCTCTCCCGTCGTTCTCCGCTCGGCTGGCCGCCTGACGATAGCCGCTCCCTCCATTTCTCATCTTTCCAATTAGGGTTTCTATTGATCAGCGTCTCACCTCCCCTGATAACGCGATGGTTCGTTCGAAAAGGGAGTACGAAGGGGATGAGGAGAAGGGAGATGGATGCGATCGTTCGGATCGGCCCTTCTCCGGTGACGTGTCCGAAGATTACAGCGAAATTGGTGAATCGGATCCGATCGAGGCCTCCGATGATGGTCGGACTGGCGGAGGAATCGCCGGTGGTTTGCCGGCGAGGGTTAGGGATGTTCTTCGTATCGGGGCAGAGGGCGATCTGTCGCGTAGTTCGGCTGATGTGGAGAACGAGATCATACAGTGGATCCGAGCGTTGGATCTGCAGATTATTGGTGGATGTCGCGCGGATGAGAGGCTGAAGCCTCTGCTTAAGCTAAATGTTTCGAGCGGCGCTGCTGATGATCAGTTTATGGCTCAGCTTATTCAGGTTCTTGTGCAATTTAGGCTGTGTTTTGCTATCTTTTTTTCTCTTACGTTATTCTCTTTAAAGAGTACCTCATGTGTACGATGTATCGTTATGGTGCACCCTTTGGCCAGAGTGATATGGAATATTATACAATTTTAAAATTTATTGTACCTCTCGAAATAAGTTGGTCCTTGTAGCAGCTAACTTTGGTTTTGTATCTCATGTTGTTTTGGCATCCGATTATTGCATTGACATGTTTCTTTCTTATTCTGTTTCTGTGATGTTGTCTTACTCCCTAATGTTATTTTTTCTTGTCAATTCCCTTTCCGTTTCAAGCTGTGCTTTCTTATGTACTTTTTTCGACAGATGTTATCTTATGCCTGCGGTCACAACATGTTTTTGGGTCCAACATCGTAGTTAAGAGTTTACCAATGAATTTGAGAGCATGTATGTTGCAAGGTAGCGTTTTAGAAGTGTTATATAGGTTAATCATTGATGTTACTGATAATGCTTTTGTTTTCCTGTTTCTCAGCGTCTCTTTTAGACATATCGCTATCTGACCTACAACATGCGTGTTTTTTTTCCCCCAATTTGTTATTTATCTAATGCCTTTTATTTGGCTTTTGCACACATCAGCATTTTGAGGCCTCAGAAATAACTGTTCTAGCTCGTTGCTTATGTCTTCCTCTGGTTTCTGTTCGTGTTGGAAAGATTATCAAGAAGAGGAACATGTTGTGCCCAACTAGTACAAGGTGACTGATTGAAACTCTGAATTTTCTATTACTTGTATTATTTTCAGAATGTATACATGAAGTAAACTTTCTAGGAAATTTTGTTATTCATGTAGTAGTGTAAAATTGGAGTTGTCATTCAAATTGCTACTTTGACATATTACTGTAAGCTGACGTTGTAGTTTATGTACATGTATCCTTTGCTTCTATCGTAGATCAATCTCTCTATTGTTAGGCTTTCTTTGAGTAGTCGTAGGAATTGCTCTCATTTTAAGATGAAGTACAGGGCAGAAAATATTTCGGAGCTATGATATACATTGTGGTGTTAAACCAAAATTGTTGAATGACTTCTTTCTCCCAAGAACTGTTCACGGACCTGTGGCTTGTGGTTGAGTGGAACTTTACAAATTAAGTCATGGTCCACTGGTCTTTTGCAAGATAATATCTTTCACTGTATAATTTTTCTAACTTTTGGGCCCTATTTGTCTGCGAGTTAAAAATTAACATGGTTTAATTTTAACCTAACATATCACATCACACATAAAATTTAATATTAAAAATTAACTTTATTTCACATCCTACACACATTACTAAAATAATAACTAACTTATATCACATCCCTCACACATCTCAACATAATAACTAACTTTATTTCACATCATTCACAACTTTCAATAAAAAAATATCTCTATCTAAGTTTAATTTTAAACTTGTTAAATTTAATCTTACAAACAAACAGACCTGGTGTTGAATTTTACTTGGGTTTGCAATTAGGCACTTAAAATCATGTCATGCTAATCGATTAAGATTTCTAAAAGGAAAGCACATGTTCACTTGAAGTCAAATGTTTAGACAATTATCAAGATGGGTTGCTTTTGTTTCACGGATGACCAATACACACTTTGATGCCATCAAGTTCTCTACAATAAATCTGATCGGGATTTTTTGTGGGTACCTGCAGTCAAATATATAGGGCAGTTATGCAAATGGTTTATTTTCGTTTGAAAGATGACCAATACAACTCTTGATGTTATCAAAACCTCTACAATAAAGTTGATTGGGATTTCTTATAGATATTGCACAAATTGATTTCATTTTCTTAAAACATACATTATTGGCTTTTATTTCATTTTATCAGAAGTTGAAGGATTGTGGTTTTGATTGAAGAGATGGTCTAAAACTATGATTAGTGTGAAGCTTTTTGAATATGGAAGAGGAAAATGGAGCAAGTCTGTGAATAATCCTTAAATCAATCCAAATCATACTCTGTTGAACACAATGCATGCATATGAGCAAATAGGGGAATTGAGGAGCATAAACACGCACAAACACAAACATACAAAACAAGCATTTTTGCATGAATAGGTGGTTGAGTGGTGTAATAGATGTATTTAGTGTGAGGTTTTTTAGTGGTGTGCCCAATTATATGATAATCATCATTCAAATTATTTTGCCGCCTATTGTTCCATAGCTGGTTGCGTTAATCTTTTTGTATTTTGCTACAATACTCGACTACTGCATAGATAGACATCTTTCTAGTTTACTCAGCTTGCTGTTGGAGCGGAAGGCTTTGTTCTAATTGTATGTATTTATTTTTATTTATGTAAAGATATGATAGATTATGCTTGCATTTTTTTCAATCTGACGATACTGGTCTTGCACGCAGTTAAGAAATTGAGCTGATACTTAGTATGTAATGCGTGACATTCATTAATTACGGTTCAATTGGTCTTTTGAGGTACACATTTTACTATAGTTGAAAATTATTTGTCTGAAAGGGTCTAAACCTTTGGCCTGTTACAAATAAGGCTTCGTACTTTGTTACATGGAGGCTCATCTTCTATTTTGTTAAAAAAAATACTTAAATATAATGTTATGTTTGCTTTTTGGCCTTTTTAAATGTTTGTCCTTATGATGGTTTTAGATTTGTTGCATGTACTTTTACACGTTTGCTTGTGTACATGTATATATATTTCACATATACAAACATAACCATGTGATTAGTTCAATTGAGATTCAAATGCCTAAGCGTATGGGGACACTATAGTGGATAACTTGATGAGTTTTTCAAAGTGTGGGTGGGCCTGGCTACTATAGAAAATAAGATGGGTGGTGGATACTTTAGGTTTTCTACCATGTCCACTGTTAACCTGAAGAGGCCCATGACTAGATAAGTGAGGGGATCTATGACTTGACATTAAAGAGAAATAGGGAAAGACCAAAAAATGATTGCTATGGCCTCTTGTAGTTGGAAGGATTTTGGGCATGAGAGAGAAAATATTTCATTTTATATAAGTTTGATTGGGAATAATTTTACTTTAATATTGGGTGGTGTATAAGATGTGAAATAAAATTGATTTTAATGTTGAAATTTATGTTGGATGTAAAATAAAGTTGATTTTATTGTTGAAATTTGTGTTAGATGTGAAGTAAAGATATTAAAATTTGTAATAACTTTAAAATATTTTTAAAATAATATTTTGCCTCAAAATATGCATGAACCAAACATGACCTAGAATTGTTACACGACCTTGAACTCAATTGAGCATTGCTTTACTTGTAGCTAAATGGAAAAGAGAGATCCATGTATCCCGACTAGTTTGAGCTTAAAGTTTTGTTGTTTACCTTCCTTTGTACAAATATACAGATGTAAGACCATGCTACAGTTTTTATTTTGGTTTTGATATTTGGCATTCTGGAAACAACCAGCCAAGAAGCCTTTTCTTAGAACAGTTTTATTTTTTATCATACTATGTGTTATTTTATGACTAACAGTGTTGTTGAATTATTTTATTGCAGAAATGCTATTTGCCTTAGCTTATCTTTTGATGTTATGATGAAATAGTTTAGTTCTTATTGTTGCTTGAGTGGATGCTGTTGGAAAATTTGAAATGATTGCACATTGATAATTGGAAATTTTTATGGTATCTCTTTCCAACATATATATTACTTAATTGACCAAGATAGTCCAATTCTTGCGACGAGATTTTGTTATCAAACGTAGAATGTAATATGCATTGCCATAACATTTTAAGTTATCTCCATTTTGTATCTAAAAATATATAGTTGTTGCTGTTGGTTATGATTCTTGCAAGAACACTGTTCATCCCTTCAAATATATATATCTTTTGATGTGTGTAGGTAAAATGGGCGTGTGTCATGTTCTGTTAAGATCTCTGATTTATGAGGGGAAGAAGGTAGTCTCTTTTCTACCATTAGTGTAATATTTCATGACAAAAGTAAAATGTTATACTTGCTGTTATGGAATCTCTTGTTGTAGTGTACATTGACCAATAAATTCTTGGTTGCCTTAACAGTTGGAACTAAAATTGCTCATTTTCTTAGTTTGGGGGGGACGAGGGGGTTACATGCATGACTCCCGAAACATGTGAATTTATGTTATCAAGCACAAATGCTTTAGCTGTTGTATTTATACCATATCAGATACAATACTTCTAGATACACCCCAAATACGTATTGGATATGCCATGTGGCGATACAAATGAAAAACAAGCAAATTAATTACTTGGAGACATTGGAGATGTGGCAGATGTCGAGTAATTTTGAGATTTCAGATGTTGCCTTATATAAATATTTATATATGAAAATAATTGAAAATTTGAGCATTTTATATGCTAAAGAGTAACCTGCCATATAAAAACTAAGAGTACTCTGAGCTTGTCACATATACATTTGATGATTCCTCTTAATGTAAGTAATGCACACAAAATATTTATGCTAAATGATCTACAAATAGATTTATATCAATTAAAGGCGGTGGGAATTGAACCTTGCTTTACTTTTTTTCATGTAGGTCAAATTGACTATATATATCTACGCATATCTTTTATATCAATTGTAGGACAACAACAACAACAATAACAACCACCAAGCCTTAATCCCACTATGTGAGGATGTCAATTGTAGGACAAATTATGTAAAAAAAATGTAGGACAAATTATAAGTTTACATCGATTCATTGTATCCTTGTATTGTATATTTGTCATACTCGTTTCTTATACTTTGAAGATTGGTGTTATCACAGTATCTATATCATATTTCATCTGTATTTATGTATTAAACCCATGTTTCATAGTATATTAGATATTGAATTCTCCCAATTTCTAGTGTGCACAATCTAAATATTTGAGTATTATGTAAATCTGCACATCTTTATAATAGTTCTCTATAATTAAGTTAAATTAGATCTAACGTCTGATCTTATATGATCAATGAATTGAGTTAGGTTGGATGAAGTTTGACAATCCTGTTTAGTATAATAAAAGAGCTGACATGATTCTGGGCGTTCGATTGCTATTATCAGTGACAATGGGTCGAGGGCTCTGCAGTACCCCCCACTGTTGATGTGGGGCACTCGAGCTTTGCATTTTGCAACTCTCCCTTACCGTCAGTTCGAGGTGAGTGTTACCCTATCAATGTCTAGATGTGTGATTTGAGTCCATCACGGGTAATAGCCTAATAGGGATGTGCCCGAGCACTACTCCCTTACAGTCATAAATTCTTTGAATTTTAAATGATTTCCCCTGTCAGTTGAGATTCTCATGCTACTTAATTAGGGTATACTTGGTGTGCTACTTAAAGGTCCCGGGTGTCCAATCTAAACTATTGAGAATTGGTTGAATATATAAATTCACGTGGTTCAGGTGTCCTTTATGTAAAACCATTATTTTTTTTATTTTCCTTCTGAGCTGCATTTACTCCTTTTTTTTTTAGACAAATGCATTTACTCATTTTACCTATTAATTTTATTCTCCGTCAAGCACTTTTGTTTCATCTTTTATTCTACATATCCTGTGCAAATATTATCAAAATGATATTTTTTTTTTGCACTAGTTGAATTTGCAGATTACTTGTTGCTGCATGCTTCATTTATTCTGCCAGGTTGCTTCCTCATTTGAAGTGCATATCAATCTGTAATATCATTTTTAAATAATGTTAAGCTTTGGTGTTAAAATTTCGTTGGTTGCTTTTGCTGCTGTTCCTCCTTAGTAAGCCATTTGTTTATGGAAACTAATGTATTTGTTTATTTCTTCATCAATGAAACTGAAATAACTTATATCCTGGTTTTGTATGGCCTTATTCTAGGTCTTTTTGTTGTTGTCAGTATATTTAGCGTTGTTAAAGATGTTCTGTCAAGGCATGCATCATTTCCTTCTTACAAGGACTTGTTGAGTTTTATCAGTCTTGTCACCTGTTTTTATTTTCATTTGATCGTTTTTAAGTTAAATCTCTTATGATGGTGAATGTTAAGTTACTTCATCTAGATAATTCTTTATAAGATACCTGAAGAATAAGTCATTCGTTTAATAAATCAATGTCCATTCATTTCATTTATAACCATTGTCCATCCATTTTGTTGATTCGCGGACCTTGAATGCAGTATGCGGTACGACTTTCCTCTAGTCATGCATATTGCATTACATTCCCAAAATTTGCTTCAGGACCTTCTAATGATAGACTGCTTCAAATGCTTAGTTTGAATTTCAGAATATATGCGGCCACTGAAACTTTTCTTGCAAGGATCTGATATATTTCTCCTAAGACAAATGCCATAAATTGAAGTTCTTGAAAACAAATTTTCATATGCAAATTCACCAAGTATTATTTGTTCATAATTGGTTATTTGTTATTTACCCACTATATTTCTCCTAAGAGGGAAACTTTATTTCAGTTGTTTATCTCCATCTATGCATAGCTTGTCCCAAGTCGAAGAGGATTGCAGTAGTTTGGCAAACATTGTAAAATATTCACTTATAATGGATATTACATAGAACTGAATTGAAAAGAGAGATCCATTTAGCAAATCTCAGCTAGTGTTACTTGGTGTTACTGTTGTTTGTCTCTTATTGTTAATTTAACATGTTTGGATTCCAAAATCGATTTACTTGAAATATCTTTTCTATTCAAAACTGTGTGCTTACCTGGTGTTGGTTCTTTTTCTCTTTTACTTCCAGGGCTTTTCTAATTTCATTGTTGTGATGTCTACTTTTATTATTTCATAGGGGCTTTCTAAGTTTGACCCTTCTGCCATCATCTCATATGCGCATCTCATTTACCGGAGATGATGGTTGTATCGAGAGACTGGCATTGGTCGGCAATGGCGAGTACTCTTTTGCGATCATTGAAGAAATTTTGGCGGACACTTCTGGCCGGTCATTCCTATTAAGGCTCCCATCTTCTCAGGTCATGTTCTTTTGGTGCTCGGACAAGTTCAAGTCTGATGGCATGGAATTGATTTCAAAGGTTTGCTTCCTATTTGATATTGAAAGATTCATCTATTTAATCAATTTGTTTCTGAAAATTCTCACGTTGCGTTCCTGTTTCTGGTGCAGATGAAGGATTTACTTCGACGAAAACCCTCTCTATCAGATCTAACTGGGATATCTGGTGCCCGTCTTCATTCTTTTGCGACTCACTTAAGGGCTTACCTTCTTACTTCAGCAAACGCTTCTGCATCTGCTTCTGCTACATCTTCTCGCTCATTTATTACTCCTTCCGATCGTAATGCATCAGGAACAGACCTTCCCAGCCCAAGGAAGTCTTCCAGTATTGGAATGATCACAGCTAAAATATCATCAATGACCCAACCCATCTACGAAACCAGTCTGAGCCCTAGATCGAATGATGACACTAAGAATTCTGGAAGGAACAGTTTCCGAGATAAGGTTAGAAGACTTGGTGATTCATCCATCATGTTTAATCCTAGTGCTTCATCCACCATGCCGACTAATCAATGTATGATCCCAAATGAAGGAGTTTTTGAAGGCAATGGAAGTCGGGGCTCCACTGTTTCTAGACTGTCTAATTTTCCCTCCCTCTCTTTGTCATTCAATTCATCATTCAGCGTTCCTTCACTAGTTAGCAACCAGAGCTCCCTTTTCTCACCGTACTATTGCTGGTGCCCTCCCTTCCCGACGCCTCTACACTATAACACCACTCCTCATCTCCCAAACACTTCTAACGCTCTGCCTCTTCCACCCCTCTCAACGCTGCTGTCTGCTGCTGCTCCACCAGAGTCACCAGCAACATCCAAATTGCCAATTTGCCTTCCTGAATTGCCACCTCTGAAGTTTCCTGCCCTTCTATCTTGTCCTGTCTCCTCGGTCAGTCCATTGCCGAGCTCCCAAAACATTCCGACATTCACTCCATTCATGTCAGACCCGATCGTTCACATTCCGGTTATCGATGTGTGCTCCTCGGGGCAGGGTTACCTAGTTAGTGCCGGACCTGCAATATCCTCAGCCATTCCACCTCTCCCCATCAGCCATGTAAGCCACCAGCTAATCCCTCCTGGTGAGTCTCTGGCTGAGAAGAACGCGAGGGAGACACTACGGATGCTAATGGCTTCGGCACCGACTTCAGCAACACCAAAGCTCTTCAATGTACTCCCAGAGGTCCTCAACAGCATGGGGGCATGTGGTCCTGGAACTTCTGTAAGTCCATCTTTATTGATTCTTTTGACTTGTGAGCGCATTGAATTGTATATAATCTAATATAATTCCTAAAATTTGTGTATAATTTTCAGTTTATAATAATTTTTAGTTTATTCAGGTAACACCAAAGATAAAATGACAACATACAATGGCTAGATTCATTGTATTCGTAGGAATTTAGTAAGTTTCTGTAAATATAATTTTAGTTTAAATGTAAAATAGAGATTTATGGAGCATGTAAGTAAATACCCAAGTAAAATTGTGCTGATCTTAATTTGAATCAGCTAGAAATGAACGGATTTTTATCAATTACGGATATTATTTGATTTTAAGTTATTATGTGGTTCTCCAATCTTTTATCACACTTTAATCCGACCTTAGCTAGATCTTCCAAAATAAAATGGACGTTATATATATACATAACATGCATCCGTGTAGGTGCCTGGAAGCCGTAGTCTGTGTTGCTTCGCCGCGGATGTGGAATCAATCAAGCGCGATAAATCCTCGTCGGATGATGTTAATGATGATGAGGTTAGCAGTGACGATACCGATGGATGTAATCCTAGCATGGATGATGTATTGTGGAATGATTAGCTATAAATACTGTTTTGTCTCAACACGATGGAAAAAACCTGATTTTCGTGTATGTATTTTTTTTGGGCCGTCGTGTGGGTGTTCGAGGGCGGATGGCCCATTTTTCGCTCCTGTGCCATGTATTTTTCTGCTGACTTTAGCTTTTGCTCTATTGCTAGTTTTCCTTGGCTTCCAGTGATTCTGGCTTAACTTTCAAAGCGAAATTTTAGATTTCGAGCTGCGTTTTGATTTGAATCGTTTAAATTGAATTTTAGGTTAAATTGAGATTAGCTAAATTTTTGATCCCAAAACTGTGTTAAAAGTTATATCTTAAAATCTCTTGAAAGGGTGGGTATTTTTCATTTGGGAGTTGAACGCATCATCAATCCATGTTTGATTTGATATGATAATGTGCAGTTTTGAGTCCACAGAGGTGTGGGTGGTATTTTAACGCAAATTTTCTAGGGCACTGTTTCGTCCGCAGAGGTGTGTGGATGATATTTTTGTCGAATTCGTCTGGTCAATTTTATTCCAATATTTTTTTAAAAATAAATTATTTTAAAATAAATAATTAATTTTATTTCAGATTTATTTCAATAAAATAAAATTTTTTATTTATTTTAATATTTACTTATTAGATATTTTAAAATTAAATATTACGAAATTTATATTTATTTATTTTAATTTTACAATTAATATATTTTAATTAAAATTTTTTATATTTTATTTGAGTAAATTATGTATGTGTTATATTTTAATTTAAATAAAGTTCATCGGAATAAAATTTAATTTTTAATGTATTTTAAATCAAATTTTATATGTTAAATTCTCTATTATTAAAATAAACATTTAACAGAATATTTTATATAATTAATAAATTTAAATAGTTTTTAATATGAAAAATTTAATTTAAGATGTACATAATTAAGGTATAGTTTACTCAAATAAAATATAGGATTTTAAAATAGAGTGTGTTGGTTGTAAAATTTAAATAAATAAGTGTCTATTATGTAATATTTAATTTTAGGGTATCTAATAAGTAAATATTAAAGTTTTTATGTCATATGGATAAAAATCTCATAAAAAGATACTCACATTCAAATTTAACTTTAATTAATTGTATTTTATATTTTATATAGTTTTATAGTTTTATAAGATTATATTTTACATAATTTTTAATATAATTAATTAATTTTAATATACTCGTAAACCCGACCTGAACTCAACTCACAAATTTCGGGTATGGGTCATAAATTTTGACCCAAATATTAAATGGGTCTGGTTTGGGTTGGGCATAATCGGGTCGGGTAGGGTTCGGGTTAGACATTTATTAAAAAATACTCTATAAACGGGTCGGGTCGATCCGCCAACCCAATCTATTTATTAATCAGGTCGGATTCGGGTCATGGGTTTTGACCTATTTAATAAATAGGTTGGGTTTGGGTTGAGGCTATTCCGGTCGAGTCGGATTCGAGTTCGATCCGAACCCGACCCGTCAACCCATTTTGCCACCACTCGTACATATGTTTCAAAAAATATATTATATTTTTAAAAAAATAATGATCATTTTGATAATGATCATAATAAAAATGACTTCTAACAAAATAGAACTTAAGAGATCATTTGGTTAATATAATTTAAGTGTTCTTATAAAAATAAATGCTATCAGATATTTATGTTATTTTTAAATTATTATTTTTTAATTTAATGTCATATATTAAAAGACAATTCAATGTCATATTTAAAAAAATACTATTATTTGGCCATATTATTTACAAAATTATTCTAAATACTAAGCCCTAAATTCTAAAAAAAAATAATCAAATTGATCAATACATCTTAAATATTAATTACAATGGATATATATCTAATATTATTATCATTAAAGAAGAATATAAAACGTTTGGAATCATAATAAATATCTAATTAAATGAGGGGAAATTGAAAAGAGGAGATAATAATTGTCTAATTACCTTCACCTTTTGGTCTTCCATAATGACTTTGTTCATGTCAATTAAATTTAAAAAGAATTGAAGTCTAGTCTAACCTCGATCAAATTAACTCGAGTTTTGTTTAACCATTGTAGAAATTGAAGGAAATTTTGCGAAATTGTATTCTGGTACAAAATTAGTTAGTATATTTCCAAATGACTCACCTCGAAATCCCATTAACTTGTTATTTTTACCTTCGTACTAACACAATTGGGAGTTGTTTAAGTCGTACATAATCAATTTTTCTTTCTCATTTAAATGAAGTTTGAAGTATTGTTTTTTTTAAAAAAAAAATCAATTTTTTTGATCAAACTAACTCTTTAAGCTTCTCATAAAATTTACAATTTCCAATGGTGCCCTTAAGCTCTATTTAAGCTTGTCATAAAATTTGACCTACCACTTACATTACATAATTGGATCGAATCGATTATAATCGGCCAGATTCAGGAATCGATTCGAAGTGAAATCCACCGCCCAATTGAACCGATTTCGGTCCAAATAGTAATATTTCTTGAATCATACATATAATTTATCTATAAAAAGTATATCGACTTTCATTTGTATAAAATATTTTGTTCATCAAGTGGCATAAATTCTTCGTTCATCCATAATCACATCTATTTAAAAGAATAATTAATTTTATTATCTAAGTTATTTTGATATTATGTCATATTATTTAAATAAACTAATTGCTTAGTTTGATGATATTTTTTGATAGTTTTTTAAAAAATTATAAAATTATTAATTAAAAGATGACACGTAAATAACATCAAATCAAACGCACCCTAAATTTAGATCAAATTTAAATGATAAAAACTATTTGGTTATCAAGCAAGTTGTTCTTGAATATAAGTAGAGTTTTAATAACACTGGTCACCAATAGCCCAAATTATATTTAAGTCGATCTCTAATATAAGAATTCTCCCATATTTTCCGAGGTGGTTGGTTGGTCGGTTAAGTGATAAAGAAGTGAGAAAAGTCTTAAAAGAACTACTCGAGTCATCGTTAAAATTATTAGGAATCGATTAATCTAATAGTTTGACTTGTAAACGACTCTCGACTAATAAATAATAATAATTTTCTTGATATGGACACCACCAAACACATCTCAAGAAAACTTGGAAACTTTCAGCTAATAAAGGGATTTTAATAAATAAATAAGATTAAATTGCATAGGGGCTCCTAAGATTAGAATGACATTGCAAATAGGTCTTACATTTTGAAAAGCCTAGATTTGGGTCTTGAGTTTGTATTTGCGTTGTCATTTGATCCCTTAGTTTAAATATCACTTTTTTGGATGGTCTAATTAGACAGTAAATGTGACGTCCCCCTTACGAGACACCATACGTGATGTCCCCTTTTCAGGACATCACGAAACTCTCTTAAAACATAAAAAAGATTATACATAAAAACTTTTAACAATACAGATTCGTTTATCTCATGCAGCGGAAGAAAAATAATTAAATAACAAACTGATACTATAAACATCATATTTAACACATAATTATTTATACACAAATCATAATTTACATCTAACTTTTTCTTCACCAACACCTGCTAATAAAGGCATCAAACGGTAGCGCAAATACAAATTCGGGGACCCAAATCTAAGCTTTTCAAAATTTGGGACTTATTTACAGTATCATTCTAATCTCAGGAGCTCCTATGCAATTTACCCAATAAATAAATATATGTGTGTTATAGATTATATTACAAACATTGAATGCTACATATGAAGGTAAAAAAAAAAAAACCTATTATAAGATTAATTTTAAGGAGCATCTACGTATATGTCAGTCAAAATTTTAAATACTATGTATTTATTTAATGAGCATTTGTTATAATATTATGTTATTATTATATCATCTAATTTAAATATTTTTTTTATATATTATTAAATTAAATAATTATTTTTTTTAAATAACATAAAATAACATAAAAATAATATTAAACCAAATGCCCTTTTAAATACTTTTCATTCTAGAATTCAAAATTTATAAAAATGATAGTATACATATAATATTTAAGAATTTTTGTGACATAAAAGTAATTTTCTCTATTTTCCATTTAATCAAAATAATAGATAATCCCTATAAAAAAAAAGAAATAATAAATAATCATTGAGATCGTATTTTTTGATGCAGCACTGGGATGTTTTGAACATTTGTCGTGACGTCATGCCTTGACAGTCATAAAACGTATGGCGTGATATTGATGCCAAGCGACACCACAAACGTATGCTATGGCACGAATATGCATAACTATTTATTTTACTAAATTTCTTTTATTTGTATTTTCTTATAAATAGTTATTATGTGACGCTAATAGACGCCCAATAATTTATGAATGAAATTTGAATTATTTCTTTGGATGTCATAAGTAGAATTAAGATTTTTTTTTAAAGTATATATTTGGCTAACTTTGTTGTGATTATAATTAAAAAATAGGAATAATTACCTACATGTCATATCATTTAGTTTTATTTATGCCTTAGCCATCCATTCTTAGTTAATTACGCTATGCATACTCAAAATATTATAAAATCTTACAT
This sequence comes from Apostasia ramifera, assembly GCA_019297695.1. Lineage (NCBI taxonomy): Eukaryota > Viridiplantae > Streptophyta > Magnoliopsida > Asparagales > Orchidaceae > Apostasia > Apostasia ramifera. Next base: position 241,667 of record JAEMOT010004234.1, on the reverse strand, counting down.
ACACATATTTTAACTTATTTCTATTATAATGAGTAATCATAATTTTTTAATAACGTAACTATAGTTAGATTACAAAAAATCTGAGCCGTTCATCATATTATTTTAAAGATATTTAAATATATTTTGCGTAAAAATCCTAAAACCTTAATATTTAGGTGGCAGCAAAGGAAGGAGACATCCGCGACGTGAATTAATTTTAGAACAAATCAGCGCTTTAGTGTGGTATTGAGGAAGAGAAAAATATGTACTATTAAGAGTAAAAATATAATTTTAATGATTTACTAATAGAATATTTTTTTTCAAATAGATTTTGATTAAGTTGTAACTCAAGTATGTGTACGTAAGATTTTATAATATTTTGAGTGTGTATAACGTAATTAACTAAGAATGGATGGGTAAAATATAAATAAAATTAAATAGTGTGGCATGTAGGTAATTATTTTTAAAAAAATATGATTTTTTTTTTTTAATAAATGCATTAATTGGCCGTTTCCTACTTGCCTTAGCTTAGCCGCCAATTTGAAAATAGATGGAAGTTCACTCAATATTGGGGACCTCATTGTATAACTATTGAGCCTCCACGTCTCACCTAAAACATTCATATATATATATATATATATAATATAATATAATATAATATATATCTTTATTAAAGTTAAGGTCAATTTATTTGTAAAATTTAATTTTAATAAAATTAAAATTAAATTAAAGTAATTTTTTTTATTAAAAATTATGAATGATGTGGTGAAGTTAGTTATTATGTTGGGATGTGTGAGGGATGTGGTATAAGTTGTTATTATTTTGATATATGTATAGAATTCGAAATAAAGTTTGTTTTTTTATTTTAAATTATATATATGATATGAAATATGATTAATTTTTAATATTAAATTTTATGTGTGATGTGATGGTTCAAACTGGCTATGCAAATAGGGTTAGTAATTCCAAAATATATAATATGACGTATTTTAACGATATTTTAAGTTTTATTGAAATTAATCAGTTTTTTTTTTCAGTTTCAGTCAAGACTAATACGGAACTAATCGATTTTATTTCTACTAAAACTCTTATGTTTTTAGGACAAAATTTTTGAAACTTGAATTTTTGAGTAAAAATTTAATGATCATGAATTTTTTTTTCTTTTTTGAATCATTTTTTTATTACTTTTTTCTTATTTTAAAAATTTATAATATTTGAAGAAGAAAAAGAAAATATAGATAGTTGATAAAATTCATATTCATGATTCATGATGCAACTAATGTTACATTAGATCCCTAAAAAGGATTTTTTTTAGGGAACTAAAATCTAAAAAGAAAAGTAATTCTACAATAAGTAAAGATTTTATTTGCATTACGTTGAAACTGTCGAAAGTGATTTTGTTAAAGCTATCAAAATTAATGAAACTATTGATCTACCGATTTACGACCGAAACCGAAATTAAAACTAAAAGGGCATGTTAATTTGGCCTTGCATTCACTTATATGTTAATTTGAAGGAAATAATTTTTGCTTAAATTATATTTGAGGTGGGCATAAAACGAATGAAAAATTTAAATCGAGAACTTATTTATATCTTTTCAAAAAATATGGAGCTATCTAAAATGCAAGCCCAAACTCGATGACCCGAATATAACTTACCCTTGTCAAATAGGAGATATACACCTGTGGAAAGTTTAGGTTAGGGTCTCATATAAAATGATTCAAAAATTATGGACCTATCTAAAATGCAAGCCTAAACTTAATGACCCAAATATAAATTACCTTCTACCTTTCATTATCTAATTAAATGGAAGGTTAATATTTATCTATATCCTACATTAATAATTACAAAAAAAAAATAAAAAAAATTTAAATTCTAATTACCAAATTTATTGCAATGTCCTTATCTTTGTGGTCTCTTTTGAATACTTTTCTAAACATGAAGCCCTCCATTACATAATTTTCAAATTTGCCGTCTCATTTCACTTCAGAAAGCAACCGAATTTAATTAGGAAAAATTACATATAAATTCCTAAAATTTAATTATTTTACATGATGTTGACATGTGGTTCCAGCGCTACATCACAGCTGTACACGTGGCAAACATTTAGCATGATATTTCGCTAACCAAGTTCCTTACTTTATAGGCGTCGGAACTCCAATCATCGGCCACGAGGTTTGGTCGAGCCACCAAACATCGAACATGAGGTTACATCTATAGCATTGCCATACCATCGACCACGGTGATTCAAATGTGCATATCATCATCCATGATGTTTCGCCAGATTCTTTCAGAACATCCTGATAGCATGGGCCCCTATCACTCGCTGCAAGTCCCCATGAGGCACACAAACCAAGGGCTTGTATGCTCCAACCGCTGCGAGTTCCCATAAGGCACGAAGACCAAGAAGCCACTTGCTTCACCCACTACTACCGGCCTTTTCCAAGACCGATAGAGGTGGGACCGCCAGCATGTGCTCAACTCTAGGCGTGCATCCCACTCCGAGAAATCAGTACTGCGCCCTATAAATATCCTTGAACAGAGCTTCGAAGAGAGAGGAAGAACCAAGGGATAGAGGAACAACAAGGACGACCAGAGTTTCCCGGGTCCTCCTGCTTTCACTGTATTGGAGTCCCAACTGAGAAGCTCTCTCCCTCTCTTCTTCTCTCCCTCTCTTTTACCCTTGTCAACTGAGCCGTCGTCTCTCGGGACTCTCTCTCCCTCTGCGTTTCTTGGGATTCCCTACATCCTACGTCAACACATAATTAACAATCAAAATTTTAATATTTATCATGCAAAAAGTACAATTTTTATCATATAAATGCATGATTTTATAACAGGACTTGTACATGACTTTTTATGAAAAATATATAATATTAAAAATTTAAATATCAAATATATAAAATAATTAAATTTTATCATATAAACATATTTTTTTTAAATTATAAAAATGGAAACAACCTATTTTTATATGTACCATATTTACTTTCAACTCATTTCAAATAAATTTAAATAAATGGTTAATAGCAATTGGGTTTTTCGATTTATCTCTATGTGCAATTAGTTTTCTCTACTTTTTAAATTAATTAAATCGATTACCTAATTTTAGACACTATGCAAATTAGTCTTTCAATTTATTAATAAATGTACTCAATAAAAAATATTTTTTTTAATTACTAGATTAAATTAAATATTATATTCATTAAATTAATTAATAAATTTATTTATATTATCTCAAATTAAATAATCAACTTAATTGATTTAAAAGCTAGGAAGACTTATTGCTATTAATTCATAAATAAATTCTTTATAAATAATATAATGAATTATTATATTTGACAAGGGAACCAAGTATAAATAAAAGTTTAATTTTATTTAAAAACATACCGGGAAGTATTATGTAAAAATTAAGGTAAATTGCACCCGGGCCTCCAAGTTAAAACAATTATTACAAATAGATCCCAACTCAACAAAAATTTTGATTTAAGGTCTCGAGATTGTAATTGTATTGTCATCGAGTCCCACAAAGGATAAAGTCGTTAAAATGTGTATAAATGACCTTCTTGCCCTCAACAAATTTAAGAACACCTATTTCTTATCTTTTTTTTTATTTTAATAACATTCATATAATTTATTTTTTTAAGATCATAAATTTTTACGATATTATTTTTGTTAAGTTCTGCACAAAGGTTATATAGAAAATATACATGCAATAGGATAATATAATAATACAAAATATCTCTATTTGGTCATCATAGTGTCAAATGAATCTCGATGAAAAATAAAGGGATGAGATACTAATTCTTATCCCTTACAAGAAAATAATAAATATAGCTAAAAAATAAAAAATATCTAAAGCTTAAAAGAAATAAATATCATACAAATCCTTAAATTAGATGTAAAATCAAATAAGTTTATGATTTTTAAAAATTACCATTTAAATCATTAAGTTGGTGGATAATACTAATTAATTAAGTTTTTTCATAAAAAATACCATCAAATATAAATAAATAAATTATTTTGTCAAATTTTTTATTTTTCTCTTTATTGGAGTATTTTAGTAATTTTAAAATAAAATATAAAAAATTATTTTTGAGTCATACTATAACGAAAGTTTGACAAAAATAACTAAAAAGTATTCATGTAAAATATTTAAGGAAAATTTAGGAATTAATTTGAAAAATTAAATAAATGTCAGTTCTCAGATAAATATTATTTTTTAAAATTGTGGACTGTTTTATTATTTCTTTTTATTTTAGGGACTTGTACGACATTTTTATAAAAAAAATTCCGTTCGGGCAGTACGCTGATTTGTAATGATTTCCTAATGTCATGAGCCGGACGCAAGTTATTTTTTAAAATTTATTATTATTATTTTTATATATATATATATTTTTTTTTATTAGTTTTTTTTATAATTTTACCCTTTAAATTCTCGGCGAGCACATTAGGTTTCAGAGGGGACTGTGAGGCAAAAATCGCTGAACTGCTGCCCTTCGAGAAAGCCGAGAGCCTGGAGAGGAGAAGCCGCCCTACTTTCTCGTTTTCTCTCACAGATCAAGCCGAGAGCTACGGGAAGTTCCTGTAATTTGGCGCTTGAGCGCTTCGGTTGCCCCGTGGTCAAGCGACTGCATCAAGTTTGGGAAGGAAACAGTGTAAGGATTCCTTCTCCTTCTCCGTTGGCAGCTGCTCTTCGCTTAACTTTGGCCTATGGGTATGGTAATCGATGAAACGGTTTTGCCAGCGAATTTCAGAAACGGTTTTGCCAGGTTGTTTAACGTTTGCTGTTTTTAATGGGTTCGCAGGGTTTTGTACAGTTTGACAGTGGATTCGGCTTCAAATTAAATAGAATTGGATTTAAAGTTTGAAGTGACTTCAGTAAGTGAAGTGGCTTCAAACTTAAATTCTGTTTGGGCTAAAAATAATTTAAAATTAGTTTTGAATATATTTTAATTTATTTTTATTTGAATGAATATTAATTTAGAAATCTAAAGGACCTGTTTGACAGTGAATTCAGGTTCAAAATAAATAGAATTGGATTCAAAGTTTAAAGCGGTTTCAAGTAAGTGAAGCAGTTTCAAAGTTAAATTTTTTTTTGTATGAAATGTAACTTGAAACTAGTTTTGAATCTATTTTTGTTTGGATGAATATTAATTTAGAAACCACTTCATCTCACAATAAAATCTCAAAAATAAAATTTATAACAAAAGTAAATAAAAAATATTTATTCAAAATTTCATAATTTATTTGAATTTTTATTAATTTAAAATTCTCACGAGAATATATATCAAAATTTGAGATATTTAAGGGATGTGGTTATGAGTCAAAAGATAATTTGTTATTATTTTTTAAATTTTGAATTTATCAGATTTAATTATCTCTTAATTTTAGCCTTGAGTGAAATACCAAATTTATTCCCAAATATGTTTTTCTAAAAATTTGAGAATAAAGAAGAAGCGATCGCGAGTCTGAAACCACTGTTTCGGTGGTTTCGGCTTCATAGCCTCGAAGCCATTTCACGCTTCTAAAACGGATTCAGATTTATGAGATAAATCAGAATTGTTTGGCTAATTAATTTTATTAAATCGGCTTCGTCTCGCTTGAAATTGCTTGAAGCGGTCAATCATACAGGCCCAAAATCTTCTGAAATCACGTTTTTGGTGGTTTCAGCTTCGTGGCCATGAGGCTGCTTCACGTTGGTAAAATGGATTCGGTTTCATTCGACTGATCAGACCTGTTTGGCATCTGAATATGTTTCAAATTGCTTAAAACTAGATGAAACAGACTATCAAGCATGGCCATAGTTTTTGCTTGGTTTCGGATTGTGATCCGGATTGCTATGGTCTTTTCATGAGGTTTTCGTGCCTAATCTGCTATTTTCTCGATGAACTGTACTTCCTTAATTTTCATAGGTTTCATCTTCAATAGTTAGCATGTTAGAAAATTTTGCCCTATCGAAGTTCTAAATGTTTGCTGACCTTGCATATATATTTGATCCATGATTGATCAGTTCCGCACTATAAAGTGCTTTAGAAAAAGCTTGTCTTTGATTTTCCCTCTATCATTGCTCCGAAAGTGCTACTCTTGTTCTTCTAATGTCTCCCATTGATTTATCTGACTTGTGGTAAGGGATAAAGAGTTGCATGTCTCGAAATTTTTGCCAGTGTAAAATTTTGCCAAATAGTTTAATAGGGAACTTGGGTTGATAGGGAATAGTCTTAGATAATTTAGAGAAGTTCAGAGAGAGGAGGAAAGAGTGAGAAGAGGCAGTCGTTGATGCATCAATATTTGCCTCAAAGCCCCCTCCCAGACCTAATGTGCTCGCCGAGAATTTAAAGGGTATCTTGCGTAGGTCCAATGAATTTGAATTTATTACATCAAGGTCATAGTTTTATTTGCATAAAGGTTGGGGTGAGAGTTGGGCTTCAAGATTGATAGTCGCCCGACGTGACAGAAGGAATAATGAGGGATATAAAGAGTTGTAGAGAGTTAACTTCAATAACAACCAAGCCTTAATAGATGATGTATTTATAATCCCACTGCAACAACTAAGACTTTAATGTGGTGTTCTCTTAGCCTAGTGGGGAATGAAGTTGCTTGACTGTCATGAGATCTCAAGTTCAAATCATACCATTGCAAGTTTCAAATGGGGTGGGGGAAATTATGGACCTCATGGAATAAAAAAAATTAACCCTTAATCCCATTAGGTGGTGTCAGCTATATGAATATTTTATTTCTAATGCACTTTACAAATATTTCATTTAGCTCAAAGTATGCAAGATTGTTCTATAGATTTTCTTGCCATGTCTTTTCTGAATTTTCTTTTTCTCTTTTTACATAAGCAAAATCCAAAAACTCAAGTTTTTTGAGCTTTTATGGCTTACGATTTATATGTTCAAAGATGATTCTTTTCAAGCTTATTCTTAATTGAGACTACTTCAATCTTCTTACGGATATATACTTTTCTCATTTTGTCATTTCATGATACCTACTTATCCATTTTAGCATTTTCTTTTTTGTGATGCATATTTTATTTGTATGTTTCTGTTTTGCAGATCAGCATTTAGCATTATATAACATCGCTAGTTTTAATATTGTGCAATGAAATTTATTTTTGTGCTTAAATGAGATTTTTTTTTATTATATAATAGCCATTTCTTTATGTAATTCATCTTGCTTAGATCCTACTAATAATATTGCTTTCTATTTTATTGTCATTTTATATAATTAAATTGATGTACCTAAACAACTCACTTTTATTAATAAATTGACCACTAACTGTTGCCTCTTTGATACTAGTGTTTCTATATTGATTAAATTTTCACTTTATATATTTAATTTTAGATTTGCTAAAATTAATTTTTTTTGACTCGAAGGCATTTTTTCATAACTTAATTTTTGCCTTAGCCCTATTTCTGGTGTTATTAATAAGAAGAATATCATTTGTAAAAAGCATATACTAAGACATCTTTTTGAATGTGCTCTGTTAGAACTATCATAACCAATGCAAAGAGATATGAATTTAAAAATAAATCTTAGTATAATCTAAAGGTAATAAAAAAAAATCTTAATCAAACTTCATTGTGTCTAAACACATGTAATACCTCCTTTATATATGTTTTTAATAACTTGAAAATAAGAAATACAAACTATTTTTTTGTAAAACTCTTTAAAACACTTTTATCAAAAAAGAACTTTTCAAAGTACTTTTCTTAGGATTTTATCATTTTTTCTAAATTGATAAAAATCAAATGCAGATATATTATCTCTCTAAATTTTTCGATTAAATATCTCAACAAATAAATAACTTTCATAGCAAATTTACCTGACATAAGATCAAACTAGTTATGTGATACTGTAGTATCATGATATAATTTATACTTGATCACCTTCTTAAATTTGTATGATGCTTATTAGTTTAATTCATCTATATTTGCCCTGTAGCAAAAAATTATTTATATTTGCCACAATCTTATTCATCACCTTTGTTCTTTTAAATAGGTATCAATTTTATTTATTTATTTATTTGATAGCTTTTTAATCTTTGTGAGTCAAACAACTTCATCTTCTATGCATTTTCAACATCATTGGAATAACTTCCAATTCTACATCATCAAAAACTAACCACCATGTAAAAGTCAAATAGTTGATTGCATGCGTGGATGATGATTAAATATTTTAATTTGTGGGTGACCTTGATGCAATTTTTAGTGACTTTACCACCATTGGGAATTAGTTGAGTGCACATTTAACTCCTTGGATAGGATTCTCAATGTTAAATATTTGGCTTCACGAGGAAATTAATTGTATCTCATTAGTTTGTTTTTCTTTAATTGAAAATTAGTTGAAGCCTATATATAACCTACCAAGAGTACAAAAACTATCTTATAAAGTGAGTATGAAACGTAAGATATTTAGTAAAGGTATACCTTGCCCATACAAAAGAGACCCAAAAGAAAATATAAGTACATACTCAACTAAGTTTGATAGTAGTGATGAGTCCAACTAATAGGCTAGTCTTGGAGCTTCTACTCAAACCATGTTAGCTATATGAATTCTTTATTTTTATTGTGCTCTATCAATTAATAAATCTTTATCTAGGTCTAAGTGAGTAAGATTACTCGTTATAGTTTTTCGCCATATCTTCTTTGGTCTTCCTCTTTCTCTTTGTATATGAGCAAAATCTAATAACTCAATTTTTCTAACTGAAGCTTCAATCGGCTTACGATTTATATGTCCAAACCATGTAAGTTGACTTTCTCTAAGTATATTCTCAATTAGTGTAACTCCAACTTTCTTGTAAATATACTCATTTCTCGTTTTATTTTTTCGTGTATATCCACACATCCATCTTAACATCTTTATTTCTAAAATACTTATTTTATTTGTATATTTTTTTTATAGGTCAACATTCAGAATCATATATCATTGGTCTTATTAGAATTTTATAAAATTTATCCTTAAGTCTGAATGAAAATTATTTTTTGCACAACACACTAAAAGTATTTCTACATTTTACTTATCCTGCTTGGATCCTATTAATAATGTCATTATCTATTTCACCATTATTTTGTGTGATTGATACAAGGTATCTAAAGTGCTCACTTTTTTTAACGAATTGCTCACTAATTGTCACATCACCAATATAAGTGCTTTTTTTTTTTATTAAACGTGCACTCCATATATTCAATTTTTGATCTACTGAGACAAAAATCTTTATATTTTAAAGTATTTCTCCAGAGCTTGAGTTTTGCTTTGACTCCCTCTTTAGTTTTATCAACAAAAATAATATCATTTGCAATGATCATACGCCAAGGCATCTCATTATAAAAATTCTATCAAATGTAAATAAATAAATAAACTATTTTACTATTTATTTCTACCAGTTTTTATTTTTCCCTTTATTGGAGTATTTTAGTAATTTTAAAAATAAAATATAAAAATTATTTTTGAGTCATACTATAATAAAAGTTTGACAAAAATAACTAAAATGCATTAATGTAAAATATTTTAGTTGAATTTAGGGATTAATTTGAAAAATTAAATGAATCTCAATTCTAAAGGACCCAAATATTATTTTTTAAAAATCATGGATTATTTTGCTATTACCCTTTATTTTAGAGACTTGTACAATATTTTTTCTTAAACATTTCGTTCAAGTAACACGTCGATACCTGTCGCTAAATGCTAATCATCTACTTGTTCGAACGGTCAGATAATTGTTGGACTAATCAAAATTGGAAACAACTTAATCAATAAATAAAGCATTGTCACGTGTCCTTAGTGAATTTGTTATGTTAAAGGCATCCCTGAATCTCCTCTTTATAAAATGAGATTTTCCTGACCCCTGATTCTAGTCGCTATTTTGGACTCGATTCCTCTTCGTCTTCCTCCCATGACGTTAGGGTTTACACTGAGTTGTCGACTCTTTCCCTTTGACATTAAGTTTCCCTACTATTCGTTCCCTCTTCCCTCTTTTTGATTTTTTTTCTATATTTTAGAATCCATTGTTCTCTGAATTCTTTCTGTGCTGAGAAAGATGGCTTCAATTCGTTTTCGTTAGAGATTTCCTTTGTGCCGTAATATTGTGGAAAATGATGGTGAATGAGTAAGTTTTGATTAAAAAATGAAAATTTTGTTGATTTTTATTTTAATAATCATGTGCCTTTGTTGTTAGACTTAAAAGAAGCAATTTTACTATTGTGAATCCATTGTGAGTGCTTATTTGATAATGTTTTTTATTCCTTTTTTTAGAGGTGGCAATTTGTACCCGTACCCGATTAAACCGCTCCGACCCGCCCCTAATGGGACGGGTATGGGTAATAAAATTTTACCCGCGACCCGCAACCCGCCTCGCCTCATTTGTGAAAACTAGAATAGGGGCGGGGCGGAAACGGGTATGGGGCGGAAACGGGTATGAGACGGGTAAGCTTAATGAATAATATATAGTGGGGCAGATATGGGTATTTATAAACCCGACCCAAACCCACCCCGTTGCTATTCCTACCCTTTTTTCTTGTAAATAAGAATTTTCTTTATGTATCCAAATAAGCAGAAGAATCTAATAGCTTGAGAAATGTGAAGTTAGGTGGCCCCTTGAGGAAGTTTGGTTCACATAAGGCCTGTTAACAATTTGATTTCGAGTCGATCCGTCCCCATCTTAAGATTGAATTGAAGGTTTTAGATTTGATCTTGATCCAATTCAAAAAATAAACGAAAAGAGTTTGATCTGAACTATAGTTGATCCAACTTTCGATTAATTTTTGATCTTTCATTCAAAATCTTAAGTATAAATATCTTTATTTATTCAATCAAATTAAATTATATTGTTTATTTCAATCTAATTGTTAAAAGTGAAAACAAAAAATTAATTTACAATTAACAAGTTTTGAATAAAGGTTATGAAAGAAATTCTGATCTAGTCTTCCACTAAATTATTGTGAAAAAACTAATCAAGTTATATATATATTATAAATAATTTTTTTTTTATTTTTTTAATTGATCTGATTTCAAGTTGGTTTGATCTGATCTTACACCGATTCAAAATTGGATCAATAAAAGTTTCAAGCATAAAATTGTCAGTGGATCGTTCTCGATTCGATCTAAAATCCGATTTAAGTTTTGATCGATCATTGATTTTTGATATTCGAGCCAAGTTAACAGCCTTAGTTTCACAGAAGTTCAAAGTTGTCTGTATGTCATTTTCTTTTTTTTTTTGAAAATGAATTTCTTGATGAATTAGTTAGTAAAGCAGAATCTTGTAAGATGATGGCATGAATATGGAATGTTTCGGCTTGGAGTGGTACTGTGTGCAGAAAAGTTAAGATGAAGAATGTTTCAAGGAAGTTTTCCTTGTCATTGATATGTCCCTTGCTATGTATCATTCTCACGAAAAAAAATTACGAGATAAGATCGGCACTTATATATATCATATTGAATTTGATACAAGATCCTTTTTCAGGTAAATTTTATGTTTTATTTGTGAATTTGACTCTATATATAAGTTCTTTTCCTTTAATTCAAGATGACAGCGACAGGGTGCTTTGCAGAAACTGAAATAGTCGTTCAGAGTATGAAATCATTTTATTTTATTTCATTCTAGCACTTAGTTTAGAACTTTTTAATACTGTAATGCATTTCTGTTCATTAATACTTGATACTAAGATCGACTCTTTAGATTTATGTTTGATTTTGTTATTGATCGTCTGTTATGCATTTTTTTTCTGTGGGCAATTGCAGCTGAGGGGCCTAAAGGGTTTTGGGAATGGCTGTTAATGATCAAACTTTGATAGGGACCAAGGATAGTTATACCAAAGATGGAACAACTGATATCCATGGCAATCCTGCAAACAGGGAGAAAACTGGCAACTGGAGGGCTTGCCCATTTATTCTTGGTACTTTTAGTTTTCTTTATACCTGCTGTATGTCAATTGCTATTAATTTCTCTTCATCCTAACATAATCATGTTATCTGACTCTTCCATCTATAGCTAATGAGTGCTGTGAAAGATTGGCGTATTATGGAATGAGCACCAATCTCGTGAACTACATGAAATTCCGTCTCAATGAAGGGAATGCTGTGGCATCGAAGAATGTGAATAACTGGTCAGGAACGTGCTACATCATGCCATTGCTTGGAGCTTTTGTGGCTGATGCTTATTTGGGTCGATATTGGACAATTGCAGTCTTTATGATCATCTACATCATTGTAATACCTGTTATCAAAAATCGCATTATTTTATCTTCTTTGAGATCTTAACAAGAGTGAAAATTAAGTAGTATCTTGTATGTAGGGATTGGCTCTTCTAACCATGACAGCATCTGTGAAGGGGCTGAAACCTGTCTGCCATGGTGGTGTTTGTGACCCAACTTCAGGACAAATCGCAGCAGTTTTTGTTGCTCTTTATCTCATTGCACTCGGAACTGGAGGAATCAAACCCTGCGTCTCTTCCTTCGGTGCTGACCAATTCGATGAATCTGATCAATCGGAGAAGAAAAGCAAGACGTCTTTCTTCAACTGGTTCTATTTCTCAATCAACATTGGAGCACTTATTGCTTCATCTGCACTGGTGTATGTACAGACTCATGTGGGATGGGGTTGGGGGTTTGGAATCCCAGCAGTCGCAATGGCTATAGCTGTTGCTAGCTTCGTCATTGGCACACCGTTATATCGGCACCAGAAACCAGGAGGCAGCCCCTTAACAAGAATCGCCCAAGTTCTAGTTGCATCGATTAGGAAATCTGGTGTTAAGGTTCCAGCCGACAAGTCTTTATTGTACGAGGTTTCTGATAAAGAGTCTGCAATTGAAGGAAGTCGCAAGCTCGAGCACACTGAACTGCTAAAGTAAGTTTTCAAATGAGTCTCTTTCTGTATTGATAATGTTGTGTGTGTTGAACAATTCAAGAAAGATGCTTCTTTTATCTGATTTTTCATCTCTTAATATATTGGCATATTCTGCTTGAAGTCTCAACATGTTCACACGATTTAGTTCCCTATGCGCTCATGTTTAAGGACCTCTTTTATTATTGCACCTAGGTTCTTTGATAAGGCAGCTGTGGAGACACAGGAGGAGAAAGCTAACACTGATCCTGATCCGTGGCGGCTTTGCTCCGTCACCCAGGTCGAGGAGCTCAAGAGCGTGGTGCGGCTTCTCCCTGTTTGGGCCACTGGCATCATGTTCTCCACCGTATACAGTCAGATGAGCACCATGTTTGTCCTCCAGGGCAACACTCTGGACCCACACATGGGACCCAACTTCGAGATCCCTTCCGCTTCCCTTTCCATCTTTGACACCATCAGTGTCATTTTCTGGGTCCCAATCTACGACCAAATAATCGTCCCAATTGTCCGTCAGATCACCGGCAATGAGCGCGGGTTCACCCAACTGACTCGAATGGGAATTGGCCTCTTCATCTCCATCTTCGCCATGGTCTCTGCCGGCCTTCTCGAGCTGGTCAGGCTCAGCATCATAAAGAGGCATAACTTGTATGACTACACAGGCTTCTTGCCAATGTCTATCTTCTGGCAGATTCCACAATACTTCATTGTTGGAGCAGCTGAGGTCTTCACTTTCATTGGGCAATTGGAGTTCTTCTATGATCAGGCGCCTGACGCCATGCGAAGCATGTGCTCGGCATTGTCGCTCACCACCGTTGCTCTCGGAAACTACCTGAGCTCTCTGCTCGTCACCGTCGTCACCGACATCTCGACCAGGAACGGGAAACTTGGCTGGATTCCTGATAATCTGAACAGAGGCCATTTGGATTACTTCTACTGGCTGTTGGCTACTCTGAGCTTCATGAACTTTTTGGTATACCTTTTGATTGCCAAGGCTTACACCTATAAGAAGCCAGTGCAGATTGGAGGTTGATGTTTATATTTACAGTGGAGAAGAGAAACACATTTAATGGAAGTTTTCTGGGCCTCATTTTATACCTTTTTAGGAGCCTGTAAATTGGCTTTCCAAAATAATGGCATTTGTTGGCTAGTGGGATAATAAGATTGAGTAGATATATGCATGAAAGCAAAGTGCTATGCATCGTGATATTATTTTCTTAGGAAAAATTATATGTTTCGTCCCAAAGATTTATTATCTTCAGGCGGCATCCCTAAAGTTCATTATTTTCAGGCAGCATCTCTCATTTTGGGGTGAATTTATAGGCAGCATCCTGTTGCTGTATTAAAATAATGAACTTTGGGGTGCTGCTCAAAAATAATAAATTTTCTTTTTTCTTTAATTTTATATTTGGGCTTCTTGGGTTTGATCTTGTCAATGTTTTTTTGCAAATTTCATATGTAAAATCATACCAAGCAGAAAATATGGGCACAGTATGCATGTATTTAATGGAAGATTTACATAGAGTATATGAAAATTTGAAAAATTTCTTCTTTTATACTAATTTTTAAAAAAAATATGATACAATTTTTGGGCCTTCACAACTTCATAATAGAAATTTTTATTTTACTAATTTGAGTTTTGAAATAGATTATACATAATTGGTTAATAAAAATATAAAATTTAGTTTTTAGGTTTTATTTTTTAGGGTACATTTGTTTTTAAGATTAACCTTAAAGAAGTTCAAATTAAATTTAGATAAAGATATTTTTTTATTAAAAATTATGAATGATGTGAAATAAAATTAGTTATTATATTAGGATGTGTGAAGAATGTGATATAAGTTAGTTATTATGTTGGGATATAAATTAGTTATTATTTTAGTAATATATGTAGGATATAAAATAAAGTTAGTTTTTAACGATCAAACAAACGAGGCCTTAGAGTTTAGGATTTAGTTTTTGTTTAGTTGGTGTTTCAAGTTAGTTATGATTATTTTTTTATTTTTTTTTAAAAAAATATAGAGTTTTTTTTTTGGAGATATATATATAATGAGAAATAAAGTTAGTTAATTGTGAAAATATTAAATAAAATTGGTTGATGTATTGAAAATTATATAAGTTATTTTTACTTTTTTTAAAAAATAATTATGATCAACTTGAATACTAATTATACAGAGTCTTAGAATTAAAGGTAATTTATGGCATATATTTTATAGTTTGAATTTTTTGGTTATGATTTTAGGGAAGTATAATAAAATTTTTATTTTAATCATACATCATATTTCATTATTTTACTCTCACCCCTCCTTTATGGAAGAAAAAACAATCAGGACCTTGATGTAATAAATTCAAATTCATTAGACCTATCCGTAATGATTTCGTAATGTTATGAGCCGGACGCAAGTTACCCTTTAATTTCTCCACGAGAACATTAGGATTTAGGTCAAGTCAAGAAATTTTTGGGTGCGCAACGAGTGCCCTGTCATTCATCCATACGCGAATACGGGCTGGACGCGTGGACGCGTGGACCGTATTTTTTTTATTTTTGCTGATTGTTTTTAATTTTAATTATATATAAATAAAAAAAAATTTCTGAATGACCTCAGCGCTAGAAGAAGTTATTGAGTGCGGACAGCGCACCGTCTGGAACCCAATCAGAGGGCGCCACGTGTGCCATACAGCTGGATCCGGGCACACATGGCGCCCTCTGATTGGGCGTCCGAACTGTGCGCTTTCCGCACCCAATAATTTTCTCAGTGCTGGGGATAAAAAGTTTCTACAACAACAACAACAACAACAACAACAACTAAGCCTTAATCCCACTAGGTGGGGTCGGCTACATGAATCCCTTGTTTCCATTGCGCTCTATCAGTTACCAAATTCTTATCTAAGTTTAAGTAACTAAGATCACTCCTTATAGTTTTTTGCCATGTCTTCTTTGGTCTCCCTCTTCCTCTTTGTACATGGGCAAAATCCAGTAACTCAATTTTTCTAACTGGAGCTTCAATTGGCCTACGATTTAGATGTCCAAACCATCGAAGCCGACTTTTTCTAAGTTTATCCTCAATTGGTGCAACTCCAACTTTCTTTCGGATATACTCATTTCTCATTCTATCCTTTCGTGTATATCCACACATCCATCTTAACATTCTCATTTCTGCAACATTTATTTTATTTGTATGTTTCTTTTTTGCAGGCCAGCATTCAGCACCATATATCATCGCTGGTCTTACTACAGTTTTATAAAATTTATCCTTAATTTTGGATGGAATTTTTCTATCGCATAACACACCAGAAGCATTTCTCCATTTTACCTAGCCTGCTTGAATCCTGCTAATAACGTCATTATCTATTTCGCCATCATTTTGTATAATTGATCCAAGGTATCTAAAGCGCTCACTCTTCTTGACAATTTAATCACCAATTGTCACATCTTCAATATAAGTATTTCTTTCTTGACTAAATGTGCACTCCATATATTCAGTTTTTGATCTACTGAGATGCAAACCTTTAGATTC
>JAEMOT010004234.1:182944-224229 GCA_019297695.1 Apostasia ramifera | reverse complement strand
ACGATTTCGTGATTTTAATTGATATGTATGGTTTATATAAATAATTTTATTTATTTATTTATTTTATTTGTAATCAATTATACAATAATAATAATAATAATAATAATAATATTAGAAGATATTTTAATTGGATGCATATCATTAAAGTTTAGATTAAATTATCCCTTAGAATAATCTAGAGTCTAGTTATAAAGTTAAGGGCAATTTGGTCTTAAGCAATTAATTAATTAATTATTTAATTAGGGGCTAAATTTAAGGAGGAGAAGTTACGATGAATCGTAACTTTCCAATCTCATGCGCCGGTTCCCAAAGGAAACCGCAGGAAAAAAAAAAAAAATATAAGAGAGAGAGAGGGATTTTGCCACGGATCGAAAAGCTTTTTGTCCGTGGTGAAAGGAGGTACGGCAAGCCGGTGCAACGAGGAAAAATCTGAGAGAAATTTGGAGGTTATTCGCAACCATGGTAAATAAGAGGTAGGCGAACAATTCTAATGAGTATATAAATTTAAATCTCTCAAGAAAATTTATTATTTTGAATTAGATAAAATTTGTATGATGATTCATGAAATTACGTTTATTGCTCGATCTCTTGCATACCCTCGTTAATTTAATTTATGCGAAATATTGAAAAATTTGAGATAATTTAATTGTTCGTTAAAAAGCTTAGAAATTATATAAATTCTTGGGCCAAGAGATTTTCTAGAAATTTTATGTTTATGTTCATCGATTTTAATTATCAATAATGAATTCAATTAGAATTATTTTATTGTTAGAAAGAATATAAAATTATGTTAAATATAAATAAATTGATTGTTAGAAAGAATATAAAATGATAAATATTATACTAATTTTATTATAACTGTACCTATTAACTTTAGTTGACTTTATTTCTTCACAATTGATTAAGGCTCCATTAATGGCTTTCTTTAAATTGATTAATTTGCTGTTAAATGTATACGGCAGTGTGATGTTTCGAATGAATATTATTTTAATTACACTATTATGAAAAATGATGGATGATGATGATTATAAATCAAGAAGAGATTTATGATCTTTAGCAAGTAATGAAACTTGCTCATAAGAAATATTTATATTAAAAAAAAAAGGGAAAACTCAATAGCCTCATTGCGATAATTTATTAAGACTAAGATTTTGGGATCTCGATATAACCGCATCTACCTCAGTCGTGAAAATGAGATTTTGGAAAATTTTACTTAAAATGTGAACTACCCAAAATAAAATAATAAGACCCCAAACTCTATCCATGAGGTAGAAGGACTCATGGGGGACTGTGAGATCGTACGGGACTCACAGTGCTCAAAGAGATGTGACTAGGGGCAACTGAGAGATGACGATCTCATCACAGGGGCTGAGGCAGACAGGGCGCTATATTCGAGAATCCCAAGGGCCCAAATAAAAAAAATAAAATATATATATATATAAGAAAATAATTATAAAAAAAATTGTTGAAGCATTGTGTTTATTTACTTATGCGATTTTTATTATTATGCTGCTATGTATCGAATGATGTTCTTATATCTTTTCTTAATTATAAAAGCATGTTATTATTGCACTCTAATGAAAAGAAAAAAAAAATATTTGACTATTATATGTAATATTTTATTTTAGCTTATTAGTTGAATTTGCTTACTCAGTCCACGTTGTCTCGGACTGACGCCATTTTATGGCAGGTACTGCAGGTCAACAAGAAGCACAAGGGAATGGGGAATGTGATGGAGAGGATTTTTAGGAAGCTAGGATTTATCTTTCATCTTTGAAATTCTGAACATTTGAACTAATTATAGTTTATTTATGACTTTTTATTTTAGATTATCACTAGTTGTGACTTTTCTTTGGTGATAAAGAAAAATTGACTCAGTTTGTTGGTTTATTGTTAATTTAAATTTTCTTAGCTGGCATAGTTTTTCCTCTTTATTGCAACGTCACACTCTATTTATCATGGCATATTTGGAAGAAAGATTGCGTGATATTAATGGTGTGTGACATTCTAGAATATTTTTCTTAAATATACATTTGTTCTCATTCTTTAGATTCCACCATCGAGTCCGATGATAGGATTTTGACTTATTATTTCTTCTCAAATACTTTATCTCGGAATCTAAAACCATTAATCGATGTTGGGTAGTCAAACATTCACTTGGAATGACTTTACAATTTTTTACAATCCAAGCGATCTCGTTTCCTTATAAGAAAATAATCAATTTGAGTTCTTGAAATTCCATTCTTGTACGTGATAACATGCTCCTCTCTCTTCTTGAATAAAATATTAGCAATTACAAGATCATATGCTGAAGAAAACTCTAAAATAGTTTTACCCTCCTCATTTATCTCTCCAAAACCATATCCACCATGTATATTATTAAATTCCTCAGTAACACGTCCAACATGTCCATTTAAATCTCTTTCAATAAATAATCTTTCCTCCTAAGGTATCTCTTGTATTAACTCTTCTAAATCATTCCAAAATTTTTTCTTTGTGCTCGCATCTAAGCCAACTTGGGGAGCATACACATTTACAATGTTAATAATCATTCCATTAATTATAATTTTTAAAGCTATAATTCTATCACAATTTTTCTTAACTTCCACTACATGATCCTTCAAGCTCTTATCCAGAATTATACTCACTCCATTCTTATTTTTATTCTTACCAGAGTACCAAAGTTTAAAACCTAGGCCATCAATTTTCTTAGCTTTCTCTCCAACCCATTTTGTTTCCTGCAGGCACAAAATATTAATCTTTCTATGAATCATAATATCCACCAACTCATTAGCTTGCCCTTCAGGCTGCCTATATTCCAAGTTCCTAATCTAATCCTACTGACTTGAGTTCTACTATGATGGACTAGCTTCTTTACCCGCATCCGTCCATGATGTGGGGACCCTTGCTCATTTTTCACTACACCCGGGCGCTGATGCAGCGGCCCTTGCTCATTTTTCACTGTATTCAGGCAATACAACGCGTCGCTTTCAGGGAACGCCCTAGCTTTAACGCAATTTTCTAAAGGATTCATGTCATGATTGATTCGACAAATTTTACGTTGGCTGTCGACTGCCTAACGCAACCCTCCGCGTTTCTCATCCGGGACTTGGGGCCCGCGTTTGGGGATAAAAAGTTTCTAAATAAATAAAATTACACTAATTGAAATAAAATATGATACTTTTGTAATATTTTAAAAAAAGCAGAATATGTAAATATAAAAATTTGAAAATTATATTTTTTTTTAAATTTGAGACATATTTGATGGACGCCAACCATTAATTAAAAATATATCATTTTTTTATTTCAATTAATATAATCATTTATATTAACTTTTTTATTATATTTATGTGTATATATATTTCAAATAAATTACATTATACCAATTAAAATAAAATATATTATTTTTGTAAAATATAATATGATACATATATGAGCAAAATTACTATATATATATATATAATAAAATATGATATATACGTAAGTAAAATTATTATGTATAAAATATGTTATGGTACATGTAAGAACAAAAATATTATATATATTATATAATATAATACGTATATGAGAATGTTTATAATATTTAAAATATATTATGATACATATGTGAGTAAAATTATTATATATTATATAAAATATCATTCAGATATATGCAAATTTATTGCATATAAGATATATTAAGATACATATATAAGTAAAATTATTATATAGAGAATAAAATATTATAATATATGAGCAAAATTATTATATATATATATGAGCAAAATAAAAATAAATTTTATAAAATTACATTAATATATTTGATATATATACATATAAATATAATAAAAAATTTAAAATTGATGATTATATCAATTGAAATAAAAATACGATATTTTTTTAGTTAACAGTTAACATACATCATATATGTCTTAAAAAAGAAAATGTATAATTTTCAAATTTTCATAATTGCTAAGTAACATATTCTATTTTAATTAGTATAATTTTAATTATTTGAAATTTTTTTATGATTTATATATAATTATAATAAAAAAATAAAAAAAACGCAAGCCCCACTCTCTCCCTCCCTGGCGATGCGGCCATTCGGAAATTCTTTATTATTTATATATAATTAAAATTTAAAACAAAATCAGCAAAAAAATTAAAAAAAAATAAGCATAGCGGGTGCGCTTTGTGCACACAAAAATTTCTTAAATCAGACGAACAAAAATCGCAGAACTGCTGCCCCTTGAGAAAATTGGGACGGACCTAAACGTAAGTTAAGGGTGCAACTGCACTCCTAATAAATTAATTTATAAATTTGAGAACTTTATAATAAAATTACCAAATATATAACCCTAACGGCTGAACCCTAGCCCAAGCCGGCCGGCGCTCACTCCGTCTCGAGATTTCCATAACCCGCGACCGGCGACTCGCAGCGACTCTCGCGGCTCTCCGGCGACGCCGACGGCCTGACGCGGTCTCGCGGCTCCCGCCCACGGCTCGACGCTTCTCTCGCTGCTCTCGCGGCTCTCGCCGACGCGACTCTCGTGGCTCTCGCCGACCGACGCCGACGCGGCTCTCGCGGCTCTCGCGGCGACTGGCGACGCGGACGGCCCGAAGCGGCGAAGAAGCTGTCGCGGCGACGCCGACGGCCTGACGCTGCTCAGCCTGCTCGCTCTCGCCGTCTCGCGGCGACACGGACGGCCATCACGGCCCGGCGCAGTCTCGCGGCTCCCGCCCACGGCCCGACGCAGAGAAAGCCGAAGGCCTGAAGCCTGGAGAAGAGAACCCCTTATTCTCACAGATCAAGCCGAGAGCTGCGGGAAGTTCCATTGGTTTTCTCGTTTTGTAAATGGAGAAATACCCTGCGGGGGTTCGACTTTCGTCCTTGTGATTCTCCTCCCGATTAGTGTTTTAGCGCTTGAGGGCTTCCATTGCCCATGGCCAAGCGACTGCATCAAGTTTTGGAAGGAAACAATGTAAGAATTCCCCCCTCTTCTCCTTTTGCAACTGCTTTTCGCTTAACTTGGGCCTATGGGTATGGTAATCGATGAAAGGGTTTTGCCAAGTTGTTTAGTGCTGGCTGTTTTAAATGGGCTCGCAGGGTTTTGTAGCTTCTGCTCGGTTTCGGATTGTGATCTGGATTGCTATGATCTTTTCATGAGGTTTTGGTGCCTAATCTGCTATTTTCTCGATGACTGTTCTGCCTCAATTTTGCTAGGTTTTATCCTCAATATTCAGCATGTTAGAAAATTTTGCCCTATTATAGTTCTAAATGTCTGCAGACCTTTGCACACACACACACACACACATATATATATATATATATTACCCGGGATTGATTAGGTTGATTGTTTCGCTCTTGTATCTTCTAAAAGGGAAAAAGATTTCTGAGAGTTGTTTCATGGATCCGCAAGAGAGGACTTGGGTTTTCCCAATAAAGATGAAGTTTATACATATATATATATTACCTGGGATTGATTAGTTCTGCATTGTGAAGTGCCTTAGAAAGAAGCTTGTCTTTGATTTTCCCTCTATCATTGCTCCAAAAGTGCTACTTTTGTTCTTCTAATGTCTCCCATTGATTTATCTGACTTGTGGTAAGGGATAAAGAGCTACATGACTTGCGTTTTTAGAAATTTTTTGCTGGTGTAAAGTTTTGCCAAAGAGCTTAAGGGGGGACTCGGGTTGACAGAGAATAGTCTTAGACAATTTAGAGAAGCTTAGAGAGAGGAGGAAAGAGTGATAAGAGCTAGCTGCTGGTGTGGGAGAAGGAATAATGAGAGATATAGAGAGTTGTAGAAACTTAACTTCAATAACAACCAAGCCTTAGTAGATGATGTATTTCTAATCCTATTGCAACAACTAGGACTTTAATGTGGTGTTCTCCTAGCTTAGTGGGGAATGAACTTGCTTGGTTACCATGAGATTTCAAGTTCAAACCACACCAATGCAATTTCTAAATGGGGTAGGGGAAATTGTGGTGTCCAGGGGCTAAATAAAAAAGCCAAGCCTTAATTCTGGTAGGTGTTGCTGGCTACATGAATATTTTGTTTCTAATCCACTCTAACAAATAACATCTCATTTAGTTTCACGCATGCGAGTTCATTCTATATATTTTCTTGTCATGTCTTTTCTGATCTTTTTCTTTTTCTCTCTTTTTATGTGAGCAAAGTCCAAAAACTCAAGTATTTTGAGCTTCTATGTCTTATGATTTATATATCCAAATCATTAAAAATAACTCTTTTCAAGTTTTTTCTTAATTGAGGTTACTTCAATCTTCTCACGGATGTACGCTTTTCTTATTTTGTCATTTTATGTAAGCTCAATTCATCTATTTTAGCATTCTCATTTTTGTGACACATATTTTATTTGTATATTTCTTTTTTGTAGGTCATTTATTTTATCGACACTATATAACATCGCTAGTTTTAATACCGTGCTACGAAATTTAATTTTAAGCTTAAATGAGATTTTTTTATTATACAACACAGAATATGTATTTCTCTATGTAATCTATCCTGCTTAAATCTTATTAATAATATTAATTTCTATTTCACAATTATTTAATATAATTAAGCTGATGCATCTAAACAACCCACTTTTATTGATAACTTAATCAACCGTCACCTCCTTAATACTAGTGCTTCTGTTTTGACTAATTTACACTTTATATATTCAGTTTTAGATATACTAAAATGAAAATTTTTTGACTCTAAAGCATTCTCTCATAATTCAATTTTCGCCTTAGCCCTATCTCTATACACTAAGGCATATTTTTTTGAATGTGTTCTGTTAGAACTTTCATAACCAATGCAATGATATACTAAAATGAAAATTTTTTGACTCTAAAGCATTCTCTCATAATTCAATTTTCGCCTTAGCCCTATCTCTATACACTAAGGCATATTTTTTTGAATGTGTTCTGTCAGAACTTTCATATCCAATGCAAAGAGATATGAATTTAAAACTAAACTTTAATACAATATAACTATAATAGGAAAAATCTTAGTTAAATTTTTTTTGTATCTAAACACATGTAATAACTCCCTTGAATTTAAGCAATACAAATCCTTTTCTTTTCTAAAAATTTTCAAAGTATTTTCATCAAAAAAACTTTTAAAGCACTTTTATTTGGATTTTATCATAAATATTTTTAAATTGATAAAAATTAAATGCAGATATTTTCTTTCTCTAAACTTCTCTATTCATCTCGACAAATAAATTACTTTCATGGTATAATTTCACTTGAGTTCTTTCAGAATCCTCGCCTCCCCGCATTAACATTACAAGAACGTGTAGCCCCACCTTGTTGTCAATTGTTATGTTGCCCATTCTTTCTAAACCCTAATCATCAACAAGAATGCCTATTCTCTTCATCAGCTGCACCATGCCTTATTTCAATGTCAAAATTTTGGCATATCCTGATCAATGTAGCCTTCTCTGATTCCGCTTGCCAATAATCTCATTGTTTCTGGGCAACTATGTCGAATGTCAATAAAAACCATCCCATCGCCTCCTGGTTGCTCAAGTACTCTCAATGTTTGCCACCCTTTCTTGAAAACTCTGCGGTCTATATTTACTTTGCATCACTATTAGATATCTATGTCTCTTCATCTCCTTTTGATATCCCTTTG
The DNA here is from genome assembly GCA_019297695.1 of Apostasia ramifera. Taxonomy (NCBI): domain Eukaryota; kingdom Viridiplantae; phylum Streptophyta; class Magnoliopsida; order Asparagales; family Orchidaceae; genus Apostasia; species Apostasia ramifera. The sequence goes on along the minus strand of JAEMOT010004234.1, from coordinate 216,610 downwards.
AATCTTCATATTTTTGTCAAAGTATGTTAATTTGCTAAGAAGTGTGAAATTTTTCACATTCGGTTGAGTAAACACCTCAAAAAAAACCCTTTGGGATAATCTTCCCTAAAATGCTTCAAACTTATGCCAACATTGCTCTTATTCTGCTACTTCTCTTATGTAAATATCACGTTGGGGATGAATGTGTCATCAATCCTTTTTCTTTGTGCCATCCTATCTAGAAACTTTCTTTGAATTTTCATCTTTTGTTTAATGGTAGATTTTGCATTATTTTTCATGGAAGTTTTCAATAAAATGTGATGCATACTTTCAAAAGTTCGTTATACATTTTGTTTTGTATCCTTGTGGACTAACAGATGAGGGTATTTAAAACTTTTCTTCAATCTGGTTTATGTGGATTTCTTTAGTTGAGTCCTAATATCCATATATCTTTTGTAGATGTTGTAGATGTAGCAGTAGTGGGTGGAGTACATGTTAAATGTATCTTTTCAAGTCAGGGAAGAAGTATTACATGTTAAAGGCATCCATTGATTCTACATGTATATTATGGCTAAAGTAAAGGAAAGAACAGAAGATTTCAAGGATGTTGTCCGTTCTTCAGCAGTCTCCTTTGGGCTCAGTGAGGTTAGAAACTATTTGTGAAACATAAGTTTTGATAATTACAGCTTATTTTTGTTTGGAAGCTTGTGTCGAGACCAGTTTTAAATCTTGTTTGCACAGTCGAGTACTTATGTTTACTGGAAGCTTGTGGTTTATGTAAGGCATGTTTGTATCTTTGTGTTTTTAAGAGGAACTAGTACTGTGACTTCATTAGTTCTATTAAATTTTAATTCTAACAGAATTTTTTTCTCAGTCCAAATTGGCTGCGGTCATGGCGTCATTTATCATGCGGAAACCTACACATAGGTTGCCATTTATGAGAGCTGCACTAAAGACGGTATAGAACTGTCAGTCCCTTGATCTAATTCTGTTGCATGATTCCTTTTATCATTTTGTAAATGTTGTGATTTAATAAAAAACTGTTCTGATTACAGCTTGAAAGCATCAACGAGTTGGAGATTTTTATTGTAAAACATCGGAAAGATTATTTGGATTTACATCGAACAACTGAACAAGAGAGGGATAATATCGAGCATGAAGTGAGTTCTGTTTTTTGGTTTTATTTAATTGGTGACTTCCTGTTAAATGACCCCATCCACACACATTTTCTCATATTTACATTCTAGTTATGTGTGGGAGTTTACGAGTTTTTTCATCTTTATTAACCTTTTCTCAACTTATTGTTGTTTTTGTTATTAGAATCTCTTTGATGTTTCTGACCTCCAAAGAATAATGGGAGCTTCTTTTCAGGTCAGCCTGTTTGTTAGAACGTGCAAGGAACAGATTGATATCCTGAAAAACTGTATTCTTGATGAGGTGAAGAATGAAAAAGCAACAAGATGGCTTCCCGTTCTTAGTGATGGCTCTCATGCTGATGTGATTGCTCACAAGCATGGTGTGGTATGTAGTCACACTTTTTATAATATGTTGAAGTGGACTGTTTGAACTTTGGTGTGGTCAATTTAGGGGGCGTTTGGTTAGATGTTGTTGTGATGTTATACCATGTTATTTTGACAAAATAATTATTTTGATTGATGATATGTTTAGATAATAATGTAAAAGATTTACAAAATTGCTACTTTACAGTGACATCTAGATGTCACCCAAAATAGGGAGACATTTGGATATCACTTCTCCTATGAATAGATCAATGATGATAAAAAAGCAGGGAAGTAAGATGGAGGCAGGGGTCTGATTCTATCATAAAGAAGATGGAGGCCATGATTTTAATGGTAAATTATTTTTTGAATCTTGAAATTTGTTAATCATTAACACTCAATCTATAATATAATGACATTAAACTATGCAAATAATAATTGCTGGATAACCTTGACATATTTAGATTGTGTTGAACCAAGAGCCCCCTTTGTTGAATTTTGCCACTCTTGTTGTAACACTCTATATATTTCATATTGTTTCCATGTCAAATCCCATGCTTATCAAAATTGTTGGTTTTGATCATTGGTATTTGCTATCTGCAGGTTTTGATATTAAGTGAAAGGTTGCATACAGTTACTACACAATTCGACCAGCTTAGATCTGTTCGCTTTCAGCATGCTATGAATAAAGTCAAGCCAAGAAGAAACATCTATAAAGTTCCTACGAGCAGCAATTCTGCAGAAGTTCCTAAATCTAATTTCTCAGGGCTCGAAAGCCAGGAGCTTCCTTTAGGTCCTCATAAAGTGCAGGACCAACTTCTTGATGATGAAACCCGAGCCCTGCAGGTTATATTGTGACATTGTGAAAAATTCTTGGACCAAATTGTGCTTCTGCTTTTTTGTGTTGTTGATTTGTAAACTCGTTTACTTTAATAGGTAGAATTGACAAATCTATTGGATGTTGTGCAAGAAACTGAAACTAAGATGGTGGAGATGTCGGCACTAAATCATCTCATGTCAACTCATGTATTGCAACAGGCTCAGCAAATTGAGCTTTTGTATGAGCAGGTAATTGGCCTTTTTAATCGAGTCAAATGACTATAGAGTATATTCTTGTTATATCTCATTTTGATTTAGTCTATTGATTTGTCATTAGATCTTCTTTGTGATTTTCTTTTCTATTTGAATGATACGAAATTAGAAACTGACATAAAACCTGAATAATACATGCATTGAGTTTTAGTGACTGGTGTTTTTTTTAGAAAAACCTTAAATTTTTTTTCCTTTTATGTTCCAAAAGTCAGCCATTGTAGATACGACAGAGATAAAAAATGATGGAATTTATTAGACAAGAAAACCAGTTTCACATGGTTGTAATAATTTTAATCAAAGGAATGAGCATAGTAATCTCACTAAAAAGATGGGTAGGTGTTATTGGCAACTTAAACTAAAGTTCAAGGATATAGTGCATATTTGTCTATTATGTTGGGCGTTGTAAATTTGGCTAAGCATGAAACCATTTCTTTTCAGGAGCTTTAGAAAGACAATCTTTATCCTCCATTTTCAAGGCTCAAAAAGTTGAGACCCCAAACCCACCATTTCTGAGGAAATAACAGATTTTCTTGGCAAACCTACTAAGTTATGGGAAAGACTGTTAGATTGATCCAAAAAGTATGAGCATTTTGCAGAAAGAAGGTTTGCCAATAAAGTGTTGAGCTATTGAAAATGGAGTTAGCTAAGCCCAGGGCTGTAATAAGCCCTACTTTTGGTTGTAGTTGAGCCTCCCTCTTATTTTCCTGTTCAACAATTAGACCCAAAATTTACTTATAACTCAAGCATAATCTAAGGAAATCGAGGTTATCCAAGTCATTGTTAATCTCTTTTGTTATTAGTCTTAGCTAAGGTTGATCCTGAGTTAGACACTCAAATTTGAGATTTAACAAAGATTGTTCTGTTGAAAGAAGGCTTTTTTCGCGATAAATTAGACGTGAATTGGTAATTAATTGTGTATGATGTCAAAGTAAAGTAAAGTTAGTCTATTATCTAATATTTGTGGGAGATGAGAATAAAATTAATTATATTGAAATTTGTGGACGTTTAACAAATTTAGTTCTTTATGTTAGAGCTTGTACAAGATATGAAATGTGACGTCCCCCTTTTGGGACATTACGACAACTGACTTAAATCATAGGGGAGATTATACATAAAAATATTTTAGCTTTAACAAAATAGAACTATTTATCACATACAGTGGAAGCAATATAATTTAAATAACAAGCTGAGCTACAAACAACATATTTAACACGTTTATTTATTTACAGGCCATACTTTACATTTGACTTTATGTAATATGAAAAGATTAAACTGAAATACAAATCTCCCCTGATTTAGTGCTCGTGGACCCCTCGTGTGCCTCTTTCTTCACCAGTACCTGCCAATAAGAGCATCAGTCCACCGGCCCCAGGACTGAGTAGGCATTAAGTACTAACTTACTAAATAAAAACTATTTACAAACAAACATACATTATGTTTTTTTATCAGCATCAACAATAAATAGTCAGGGCAATTTAATAGTCATAACATAAATGCTGATGTCACATTAGCATGCAATTCCTTTTTATTGTTTATACTTTTATTTTTCGGGTCCCGGTTTCTCGGATTATGCCTTAAATGCCTCTTTTTTATCAACACATATGCATAGGATACTTGACAACTCCTATACCCTGCAAATGGAGGAGTGCCACATATACAACCATCTCCGATAGTTAGCAGGTTGTTTACATATTTTGGCAACCATTCCCGATAGTTGGCAGGTTACCATATCTCGAGCCTAGGCGGGGACATAAACGCGATAAGAAAACTTTTTTAATTTGTTGTTGATTTTTAAAATATCTTTATAATCAAAATTAGTTGTTCCAAGTCCACAAATCTCATTTTTCGTTTAAACTTGATAAATAATTCAATAATGTTTTAAATACACATCATGTTCTTGACATTCTTGTAGATTTATTTCAGCATAGAAATCAATGTTCTATTCTACGATTAATTAATCATGCAGCTTGATCAGAAATCATGCATATAACGAATCATTCTGAAAAATGATAATTTCAGTAACATGAATTTAAGTATGAAACAAGTATTCAATTGTACATGTCATTTTTAATTCAACATAATGCATAAAATCACGTATATCAAATTAATTAATTAATTGACAGATTTGATTTAATAAACTTAGTATACAGTATGTTGATAACTCAACGTAAGGCAGAGAAATACGAGCAGAATTTCAGACGAGAAAATCAGTTTAAATTCTTTTCCTCCTCTTTCTTCTTCTTCTTCTTCTCTGTTCCCACTGGCTGGCGCTGCTGCTGCTTGCTTGGTTTAGCGGAAGAAGGCGGAAACAAGCAGACAGTGGCGGAAAACAAGCAAAATTGAATTAAATTCTTAATCCCCCTTTTTTTTTTCTATGTGACAGAGAAAGGGAGAGGGAACAGGCAGACTGGGCGCTGTTGGCTGCTGCAGCTTGCAGCTGGCAGCCCCACCCATATCTAATTTTTTAAGGAAAAATTGCAATTTAGTCTCCCAATTTTTATATTCTTATAAATAGGTCCAAAATTATTCTTTTTGGGTCCAAATCAGCTTTAATTTTTAAATCTCCAATCAAATTCTGGATGTCACAATTCTCCCCACCTTTAGAAATTTCATCCTTGAAATTTATAACCACTGACTTTCATTACACTGTAATTTATTCTTATCCATTTTTCTTCTTTACAAACAACACCGGTAGGAGTTAAATTCTTGGCCTAACGCCCATAGCCGAAGAGGGCGGAGAGTGATCGCTGGGTGGTGTCCTAAGAGGGAGGAATTACATAGGCAAAGTGCGGCTCCTGGCAAGCTTCTAGGCCGAGTAATGGGTGGTGAGAGGAGCACAAGAATGAATCGTCCTACATCGGAAAGGGAGGGAGATCCTGAGCTGTATAAGTAAATAACGTGATCTAAAATGGTAGAGGCGCATTTTGGGGCAAAATCGTGAAGCTAATGATGAAAAACTCTGTAGTTAAGCGTGCTTGGGCTGGAGTAAGCGCCGGGATGGGTGACCTCCTGGGAAGTGCTCAAATCACGTAGTTTTCTTAAAGCCAAAGCGGATAATACCTGTGCAATGGTATCACGGAATGTTATATGAAATATACCTAGAATACTCTTATTTTGAATGGTGTTAATCAGTTATTGTTTATTTCTTTAAAGTGGTCTATTTCACTTTGTTTAAGAAAACTTAAAACCAGGAAAATCTGAGGCCTTAAAGCTTGGATAAGATTATTTGGATTTACAGTTATTATAATTTTAATTTGATAATCAAGCATTGTTTTTTAAAAATTGGTAATGTCTTTTGCGCCATTTGAACGAGACGATGTTTACATTAAGTTCAGTATGTGATTATTGTAAAATTTTCAGAATTTTTCATGTCAGACTAACTTTGTCAGTGGTAAAATAAAAAAAAACTTTTTTCAGTAGTAATCTATCTATGGTAGCGCAGTTGCATGATGGATAAAGTTTCTAGAACATACTTTTACTTGTTTTGAGCTTGAGCATTGCAAAATTTGTGGTTTGAATGATTTATGTGTAAATAGGGAAGTTTATCAGGACATTTGTGTCAAGTTCTCTCCAATTATCTGTCTTTTACTTTACTTTTTGTGAGCACAATTAGATTTTTGAAGGAACAACATAACATATAAAATAGGATAAATATCATCCCGGTCTTCAAGATTTAAGGATAATATTAAATAGGTTCACGGTTTCAAAATCTTTCAATTAAGTCTCTGAGGTTGATATTGATACTTCAATTGGGTTTTTTTTTGTGCTTAATTTGATGTCATTTTTATTTTTAAAAGTAAATTTATTTTAAATAAATATTTAAATATAAAATGACAAAAATATCTTCTCCCCCACCGCCCATTTCAGGCCGTCATCGCAACGAGGTCACGCCAGTGCTGTGCACGCAGGCCGTCGCACTGTGCACACACATGACACCTACACGTGCGGCCACCTTGAATGCAGGCAGTCTAGCGTGCATGCTAGGTGCGCAGTCGCAGCCTGTGCGGTGGGTCTGTGTAAATTACCTTTAAAAATAAAAGTAAATGTCAAATTAAGCAAAATGTTGCATTAATATCAACTTTAGGAATCTAATTGAAGAAATTTTGAAATCGTGAATCTACTTAATATTACTTTTAAATCTTAAAGACTTTTTATCCTATAAATTATATGAATAGATTCCATTTGATAGTTTTAATATTATTTGACACTGCACATCAAGAATTCACGATCAGCAATGCTGATGTGAACATCGCATTTTCTCTTATATCCCATCTTCCTTCATGTGTTGCAGGCAGTGGAAGCAACAAAGAATGTGGAGCTTGGCAACAAGGAGCTCACCCAGGCCATCCAACGCAACAGCAGCAGCAGGACTTTCCTCCTGCTCTTCTTTTTCGTGCTCACCTTTGCTGTTATATTTCTTGACTGGTATAATTGAACATACCCATCTTTCATCTTTCTCTATAATCTTTCAGTTCTCAGTGCCAAGACCTTGAAATCTTGACTGAAATATAAAAACTACATCGATGCAAAAGTTTATACTTTTCTTCCTGATCTCGTTTTGGAGCATAAGATTGCGGCAAGGAAGTATTGCTTTTTGTTTGCCGTGTTGGTATTGCTAACCGATATCGTTTTGTGTTCTTCTAGCCTAACGTAGAAAAAGCTTGTCTGAAAACCAAAGAGTTTATAATAGATTGACGATGATCCAAAAGTCAAAAAGATTAAAGTGGATAATTCTATCTATAAGATCGATTAACTTTACAAGGTAGAGCATTTTACGTCAAAGACTAACTGAAGTGTATAAAGTTGATATTTTATTTTAATTAATAATGCTTACAAATAGTAATTTGATGTGTAAAATGTAATCTGTAATTTGTGTTTTTCGTAAGTTTTGTAATTTTTGGGAATTGAATGTAAAATTTGCAGCGTTTACTAAATATGGTGTTGTATATGTAATTGCTCTCTTTTTTTAATCTGTATATTTACGTGAGGCATAATTAAGGTTTTGAAACTCGGCTTACTTTTTGAGCACGACTAGTCAAATAAAATTGAATTTGGTTGCGGACCACAACTCCAACTCGAGATTCATTATAGTTGAATTCGGTCGTTATAAATCAATTCAATATGTTAGTTAGATACACTGTAGATCCTGAAAATTACAATAATATGAACAAACACTATACACATGACACGTGCATAGTAGACGCGAAGAGTTTTTCAATCAAACGACAATACTTTCAAACAATGAAGTTTATGACCATTCCGAAGATATCAATGGAGAGCAAATTCACCGATCATCGATATCCCCGGTAGCTAACTTGATTACGACTATGTGCAGGTCAAACCAAATGTAGTTATAAAAAACACAAATTTCGCGTGTTATAGAATTACAATAGTTCGAATTCCAAATCGACACTAGCTACTTGCATTAACGATGAAAGCCCTTTGTAATTGTTCAATTCATTCAAAGTTATTATTTGTAAAGAAGACCACTAAGGTAACACTTAGCCGAGTATAAATACATATAGATTCCATCATAGATTGGTCTGTTTGTTTGGCAGGTTAAAATTATTTTGGTTTAATTGTAAACAGACATATCGCATCGCATAGTTAATTTATTTCATATTTTAGATATATCTCAATATAATAACTAATTTTATTTTACATTATTCATAATTTTTAATAAAAAATATTTTTATTCAAGTTTAATTTTAACTTATTTAAAAATTAAATTTTATAAACAAACAGGCTAAGATTAATCGCTAGAACCACTCTCAGTGTGAAATATCTATTCATTGAGCATACCAGCATTGTGGTTTTTTCTCATCTTGAATTGCACATTATGCCTCGTTTGGTTTGAGTTTTTTTTTTTGAAATAGAAAAAAATTAATTTTTTAAAAATTTAATATCAAAGAATTTTATTTTAATATTATAAAGTGCATAAAATGTGAAATAAAGTTAATTTTAAGATTTGTATTTGTGTTTGATATGTAATAAAAATAATTTTTATGATTAAAATTTGTATTGGACTAAAAAAATGACTCAAACAAAGCAAGAAGAAATCAGTCTAAATTTCATTGTTCATATGAAAAGATTTGTTTGGAATCACAATAAATAAATTAGAGTAAATTATATTTAAATTTTTGAGATCTTAAGTTGTTGCTCATTAACTCATAAATTTAAATTTATAACATTTAGGTCCCTAGGGTTACCAAACTGCTGCCGTATGGTCTTACCATTTATTCCTGTATTAAAATTTCTGAAACACCTAAATTATATCTCATTTTTATTGATTTTTTTTCATATATCTCCTTTTATAATGCAATTGAACTATGACTGCATAACATTTCAAATTGCTACATTTGCTGGATCATCTATTTCTTTTAATGATATATATGTAAGCCTACCCCATAACTTTTTTCGTTATTTAGTGTGGTGATCGACATTATCTTTTTTGTCATACTATAGTCTTATACAAATAGGTGTACTGTTCCCTATGCATTTTAGGGGGTGTGCAAAAATGCCTGCAGAGCTGAAGACTGATTCAAAACCGAACCAAATTAGTTTGGTTCCAGATATACTGAAACTAGATGTCTTTTTGGTTCTAGTCTAGTTTGTTTCTAGTGAATTCAATTCAATTCTAGTTCTTGAAACCTTGGAACAAGGAATATATAGTTGGTTTGGTTTCAAGTTTCACATGGAACTCAATTGAACTTATTTGAGTTGCACTCTTCTTGCATTTGGTTCTAATTATATATTTTGACATGACGTAGAATGTACATAATGTAGTGGTTTATGTTCTTGATCGTTGCAGTGTGCAGTGCTGCCGTGAGGTTTCTTTGGCTTTTCTAGTATCTGAATCTTACTCATTACGTTTTATTGATATTTTGATTTATGATTAGTCTGAGAGCACTAACCTCTGTCTAGATGTTACAGGTGTTTTACTATTGATATTTTATACTACTATTATTTCAAATGGTCTTCTAAAAAAGTTACTCTTTGTGCTGCTGCTTATAAAGTTGACAAACACTTGGATGCTTGTCAAGCTCCTATTTTGACTTTCAAGAGTTCGCATTTGATATTTTTAATTATTTAACTCTTGATCCTGTTTTATTTCTCAAATTGCGCAAATATTTTTTGAGTGAAGATCAGCTTGTGGGAGCTTAATAGCATTTTTTTTTAGCTCATCAGCTTAGCTATTTAAAAAATCACTAATTCTCAAATTTTTAAATTAGATGTAAGATGAGAATGCCTTTTAATTTATTTATATAATCATTTATATATGTTTAATTAAAAAATACTTTTGTAATAGATTTTGTAATTATATATTCTAAAATTTAAATGCACCGCTAGTTTAGACAAGTTCGTTCTTCCTCAATTATTTAATATCAAAGAAGTGGAATGCAAAGTGTAACCTCTAAAAAAAAAAATTTACACTTTGGCTTTAGTTGTTGGAGTAAAAAAGATTTAAAGAAATTTTATAAATTTTTTTAAAAAATATATATAATTTGAAATAAAATGAGTTAGTTATTTTAAAAATTATATTATATATGAAATAAAATTAATTATTTTTTTTTAGCTCAACACAAATTTCTAACTATAAAAATCAATTTTACTACACATCTAACATAAATATAAATCTTAGATTTAGCTTTATTTTATATTTTATGTATTTTTTAATATTAAAATAAAAATTTTTAATATTAAATTAAAAAAATATTTTTTTTTTGTCTAAAAAAAATTTGAATTAAATGAGATCAAAATTTATGTAAAATGGAATGTAAAAATTTTATTTTATCTTTTAGTTAAAATTTTTTAATTATGATTAAAATGTTCTCAAATTAAATGGGCCTTTAATTTTTAAATTTGAAATGCAAAGTGCGAAAGGTCCTGATTTAATTATCGAGAAAAAAGCCCTGATTTTAGGTGCCTTTTGCATTTCACTCGAGCCGAGGTGCGTTCTTCCAGTTGGCGGATATTCGGAGAGCTTGAACTCTGGATCCAGAGATGTCGGGATGGCATTGTCTCCGGCGAAGCAGTCGCGGACGCGGCGGTGGTTCTTCTGGGGCGCCATCCACCGGCGATCAACTGGCAAACGCGGAATCAATGGATTCGAGAGGTCATTGTTGGAGACATGGCCGGAGCTCCGTGCGGATTGCTTTTCAGGAGCAATCGTGGTTCAATGGTAACTTGGGAGAAGAAGGAGGGTATCACGCTGGAGAGGAACAAGATTGCAAGGTATTCCCCTAGACTCTTCGTTAATATGCTGGGATTCTACTTGCCGCCGGCGAAACTTTGCCGGAGGAGGGGACCATGAGGGATGAGAAAATGCAGTAACCCTCGTTTTTGACGAAGACCATTGATCATATTGCACTAAACACAGACAACGAAGCATTGAGCATATTGAACCCTAGCTTCCCACTATTCTCAAGAGAACCAGAATCACAACAAAAGAATAACAATAAACAGCCAAATCACCCTTGCCCAAGTTATTGAAACTTTAAAACATGGCAGGCTGTACTAAGTTTTATCCTTATAATTTTCTACTATATTTTTGTTATGTCTTGCTTGTATAGAAATTATATTGTGGTCTTCACTGATTCAGTGGCAACCATTTTGAGCTGGTTATAGACACGATTACCTCAACCCCTTTTATCATAAAGGGACTGAGGGGACTGGGGAAGGAAGATATGGCTTCTGAGGTGGAGAAGGATTTCTAGCTTTGGGTGCATGGTGGTTTTGGTATGGAACCATTACCTTTTTGATGAAATTTCCAGTAGATAGTAGAGAGCATATATAAATAAATTTTTCACGATGCTAATATATAAATATAATCTTATAAAATAATATATATGTATAATTATCTGATTAAAATAATCTTACAAACAAATAATCTTATTTATTTTCTCATAGATGAATTGAAATTTGATTAAGTTTAGCCATCTAATTCGATCTAATCATCATCAATTAAACAATCATCATCAATTAAACATATTATTAGATTAATTGAATGACCAAATGAACTACAAATTCTGAATTTCTTCAGTACCCTTTAAATAAGATAATCGGACTCTTGTGGTTTTTGCTTGTACCTGTCTACTTTGTTGCTTCTTGATTTTTTCCTTTTTTTTGAAATTCAAAAAAAAAAAAGCTTCTTGATTCTTTCTGTCTGGGGGGGGGGGAATTATGTTGATGCCACTAAAATCATTTGACACTTAATCCTTCTATTTATTTATATCGTAACCATTGATATCTTGCAAATATTTTAAACATTTTCCTTCGTTTTCTTTTTGTTGACCTCTTCTCTGCTCAAGAAATAAAAATCAACAAATGTACAGGATGTTGAAGAATTTCTCTCTCTTAAAGCAGCTTGAAATCAAATTTCACCCTAAGTGATAACTTTAAAACTTAAGAGTTTCTAGGAATCTATGATTTCCTATAAGAAAAATCCTGTAATTAATTAATCATCTTCTTTCAAATAGTAAAACTTTTGATTAAGGAAATGTTGCTTAACTAAACATTGGCACGACTTGGATAAATGGGGTGAAGAAAGAACCCTGTTAATGTCCAATGGTTCCGTCGTCTAGGGTCACCATCAAATCTAATTCACTTAAACCAAATATGTGGGAGGCTACGAAACGACCCTTAAAAAATCATAGGTTCTGTCATCTAGGGATTCTCTGCTTACAATTATGAATAATCAATAACAAATTTAAGTTAGACCAACAAATTATAACTTCTAAGTATAAATCAACATCTACATCTCTAGAACCTTTGAATTTTTATCAGCAAATTTCAAAATACAATCTGAAATATGTATTTATTAGTGATTTGGTATATGTGTTCCTAAAAATATAAATATTAGCATAGTTTCGAGTCAATGATTTTAAATACAACGTGCTAGGCTATTTAGCAAATCATAGTTTATAGTTGTACGACTTATGATATATCTCAAACACTTGAAGATTGATCAATATAATCTTAAAAATACATTAATGTTGGATGATGAGAACTTCGACTTGGAGGAGAAAAGGAAATAATTGCATATATCAACATTGACATTAATGAATATGTATTAGAAGTAAGAGTTCAAGTAAGTGGTGAAACTTCATATACTTAAAGGAAACTTAGATTCAACTTGATATTAAAAAGAATACATCCTTGTAATGCTGAAAAAAAAGCACTAAATAAAACACAGGAGATAGAGTAAGATGAGCTGCATCTTAAGAAGCTAATACAAAAGTGACGTCTAACTTGAGTTATAATTAGCTACAAGTAAATGACAATTATGTATGCATTGTGCTAGGTGGTCTATGATAATATCTAATTAAAATAAAAGCAGCCAATGAAGATGAGTTTCAATTTTCTCAAACTACTAGTCAAAAGAAGTTGAAAAATATTTTTATTCTTTTTGAAAAAATTGGGTCAAGCAATGTCTTCATGAATAGTCTATGAAAGATTGCACAACTATAGTCAGAATAGCTTCAAGCTCTAAATACCGTTTGTAACTCCACTACAAAGCCAAGAACAAACATGTAAATTTTTGTAAACAATGTTACATTGCATACAAACTAAAAACTAATATTTCATTAGAGATTTAAGATCTTAAATATCTTGAGGTAAACTACTTGATAATCTTCTAACATTTATCACATAAAGTACAAAATAGTACCAATTTGTAATTATAATAGAGAAAATGTAGTATTAAGAAGGAAGACAATAATATGGTAAACATTAATGTCTAACTCATGGTGGCAGGAGAAAGATAACAAGGGAGGAAGAATACATTTAACTTTGTAGCAACTTACTGGCAGATAACAGACTTCGAAGGAGGCAGTGAAGAGAAAGAGTCTAAAAATGGTGACAGCTTATGGGCCCTTTAGGGTGATTCCTTAGATCGACAGTGGCTACAAGCTTTGAAAAGATGGATTTGATGATGACGTGGATTGAGCGATCAAAGTAGTCGGTAGGAGTGCTAGTGCTAAGGCGTGGTGGTGGCAAATGAGTTAGATGGCGTGGTGAATGTGTTGAATGGGTGGCAATGATGAATGTGTCAGATGGACGATGGCGTGAGTGTCAGATGGATGATAGTGGTGAGCATCGGATGGATAGCTCACAAAGATGCGAACCACAATAGAGAGAGATTGCAATCGCTAGGGTTATGAGGGGTTAGCCAGGGAAAAAAATAATATGTGCCCAATAGGAGGAAAAAATTAAATATGGGCCCAAGATTTTGCATAGCATATAGGGAAAACTAAATACTTGCCAAAATTGTTATAGCCTTTCGTAGTGGTTAGTGGTTACAAAAAGCTGTGGTTAATATTGTTATAAATAGCTACGGTAAACAGCGCAGCGATGATGATGCTGCCATATATCAAATGCGTTTTAATATTACAAGTGATTCTTATAAGTGCTACAATGAAAGTGCTGCTGTAGGTAATTTTTTTTAGTGAAATCAACTCATAAGCTTGCTTAGCAGTGATTGGATCTCGTCACCATTAGGTAGTTGCAACAGAATGTTATAATGGCAATCCATGGCTGGCTCATTGTTGGCCATCTAATAACAACAGTTGGAGGGCTGTGATTGCTCCTTAGTTCAGGAGAAGCACATTTATGCTTCTTTGAGCTCACATGGGACTATGGCTGGGCAAACCTGAACCATTCTTTCTCAGGTTTGGCTGCTTGGTGCGGCACAAAGAGGTGGCCGAACACAGTGAATGTGGGGAGGTCCAATTGGGTCAATTGAGGGGTTAGTTGTTGACTTGGTTGACTTTATCTTTGACCCGCCAAATTAAACCATTCGTGACTCAAAATTGACCCAAATTGAAGGCAGAATAATTGCATGTTGGCTCATTTTGAGGTTCAATTTTATTGAATTGACATCCAGTTGGTTATGGATTACTTAATAGGTTATTTGACAATTACTTGGTAAGCATGAGTCTCACAATAAAAGTTCTTGAGGGCTTTTATTTAGCATCTCAAAATTCACAGCTCTATCAAATTTCATTCAAACCTCCAACTGACAAAGTCAAAGGAGGGAGCTTCTTGTATTCCATTAGAATTGAGCACCTATCCCTTTCTTTGACCTAAGAATGAAGGCGATAGGCAAGAGATGCAGTTGATTCTCAGTACCTACAGAAAAAGGTTGTAGAAGAGGAAAGGGAAAATGATTTAGGTTTTATAAATGTATTATGCTAATGAAATATGAGTTTATATGAATATTGACATAATACCTATCGGATACTAAAATATTAGTGGTTAATATGAAAATAGAAAGAATTGGGTGTGAGATATGTAATATAGAAGAATTCCAAATTACATATGACAATATAATGTAGAATCAAGTAAATAAAAACATCAAAAGGCCGTCAAAATATCATTATAACTTCAAAATAACATAAGTATCAAATTCAAAGTTATATTGCATTGTGATTGTTTATAATAATAATATCTAACAATATATTAACTCTAATTGAGGTTGCAGAACATTTAAAATTGATTGAAAAACATTGGCTGACATTGAAAGTGCTTCAAACAATATGAAATCATCATAAAAATGAATAATAGTATCAGTGTCAACAACTTTATAACAATTGCTTCCATCCTTTGTGAAAGTTGGTATACTTTGATCAACAAAACACCAGAGTGTAACAATGCTCATGGAAATGTGTTATTGCCTTTCGAACTATGATCTGTCAAATGTTTGACTTTGTAACACCTATTCCTTGACATAACAAATGTCCTCTATCTCAAATCACCAAATTAGATAGATAATGAAATCCCTAAAGGTCACAATGTCGAGTAAAACCCAATTCCTTCCGGTAAGATAATGTCACAGATTAGTGTAAACTGTGAAATAGGCAGGGTTTGTTGGACTAGACATTATCTTGAGACCTAAAATACATCCACCACCCCAGTTCATTGCAATATCTTAGGATGATGAAACCCCTGATTCTAGTAGGACATAAGAAACTGTTAACTAGTTATTGAACGCCAATTGCTTGAACATCTGTACATGGTTTAGTTTTGAAGCAAGAATCTTTTTGCTCACTCTTTATTATCTTTTCTTTGCTTTTCTTCATTGATTGCTTCTTCTGTCTTGAGTTTGCTTGTAGGTCCTTCTATTAGGACCTTTATTCATGTTGAGTTATGCTTTTTTCCTTGCTTATGCTTGAGATTTTGGATATGTTGTACAAAGATTTGAATTTTAAGGCGAGTGATTAGAAGTTTATCAATTTTGATTTAGTTTTTTGGGTCAATTTGGATCAAGTAAAAAGATATCTTTACCCAAGCAAGTTGTTTACCATTGACAAAGAAGTTCCTATAGCCCAAGGTGGCAAATATCTAATGGATCAACCACATCATGAGAGATAAAAAAATCATAAAACAATCATAGAAACATGAGGATTTATGTAATTTGGAGAATTTCGTCTACATTCACATGCTGGGTTGAGTGAAAAATAAGGGAATTACATGAAAAATAATATGCCATTTCGAATTGAGAACTAGACCTAGCAAAATAATAATCCCTTTGTCTTAGAGAAGAATAAAATAAAGAAAAAGAATAAACTAAAGGAAAATAATAAATTTGGAGATGATAAAGTAAAAGGAAGAAGAGATCTTATCGGGCCATGTTATTCCTTTTGGTTGTGATACGAGCAAGAATTGGCTCAAAAGGTTGGCAAAAGGAGCAAAGATCCAATCTGATCTTGTCTAGGAGTTAGGGGTTTAGGGTTTGAGGGGTTATGAGTTTATGATTCCTCAAAGTAAGTAATCTTGATGATTGGTAACATGCTTTTGACATATTCTACTTATCTCATCATCTTTTATGTCTTTTTTGTGAACCAAATATCTCTTTGTAGGATAATGACAGCTTTATGGGAATTTGTTCCGCTTTTTATCAATATACTTTTTATCTTATTGAAGAGATATGGTGGCATGTGATTGTCGAATGACTGAGTCCAACAAGAGATGGTGAACTGATTCTTGTACATTGGAGCTGTTTGCTCGTCTAATTCGTTAGGCTCTTCTTGACTCCGCCAATCTTGATGTCATTCACAGTAAGGTACAGATTGAATGTTGAAAATTTTTGTTAATAGACAATCAATTTAAAGTCAATTGATTTTTTGCTGTTGTGTTATTTAGGTTTAGCTTTTGAATTAGTCTCCCTTTCTCTTGAGCTTGACTCATGCCAACACTAATTACTGATTTGGTGCAATTGAACAAAGTAGAATAAGTATGAAAGAAGAGAATGCTACCAAATCTGGATATAATTTATGGGGCACTGCTGCAAGTTTGCTATAGGGAGCTTAATGGCTTTATATTAAATTTCCAAAGAAATTTGAAAATTCTAGTTAACTATTCAATTGTAATGTGTAGGACAGAAATGAGTTTTAGCAAGATTGGGTCAACTCAAACTCTACTTGAACCGTTAAAGCTCAATTCAAACTTTAATATTTTCAAGTTTGAGACAATTTGAAATTCATTTTGAAGAAATCTTGAGTTAGCTTGAAATTAACCTTTTTGAACAGAAAAATATAAAATTATGCACACTAGGGAGTTTATCCAAATGCTTCATAGCAATCATACGATCATTTTTAAACATGAGATTATAAAGCGTGCACAAACAGGACGAATAATTTTTTATTTTTCTGATATTATCTAAGTCAATTTTCATTCTAGCTAAAATTTGTGCAATTTTCAGCTTTGTATTATAACTGACAATTCCTTGTAGGGTAACAAAACGGCACATCGGGTTTGGGCGGAAGTTGGTCCGACCCAGTTAGCTCAATCCGAACCTGGCCTTTTAGTAGATCAAAATTCACAGATTACATTTCAAAAAAAATCACTAATCAAACCCATCTGATTATTTTTATGGTGTTCTCAAATTTGACCAACTCAACTGTTGGTCGGATCAACTCACCAACCTGTTAAAAAACTAAATTTTATAAAACTGGTCAAACTGAACCCTAACCAACCTGATAATTTTTCATCATAATTTGACCTGTAGTAAATGGTTCAAAAACTGATATCCAAACTAGAACCGAATAATGAAAGGTGGACTCAAACTTGAAAATTCAGGGTTGAGTCAGCTTGGTAATATATTGCCAAAGTTAATCTGCAGTAACGTGATGTGGACCTTTGTAACTACCTAATTTTGAAATCTGTGAAATCTTTTTCATGATGAAGAAACATAAATATGAAATAGTGCTCCAGAAACTATGTAGTAATATTAACGATCATAATTCCTTTAATCATCTGTAACCTATTCTCAAGCTACTGCTCCTACAGGTGCACTGGCCTTGAGCCTAGAAGATCCATAGAGGGTCTCCTCAAATCTGATGATTTCATTCTTTGATCCATAGGCAACCTGGGTCCTTTCATCAAGTGTGTTTATCACTTTATCAAGCACAGATTGGTTTCCATCACTGCTGAATCCTCCAGCTTTCTCTATTAAATAGCCCAGAGGAGCTACCTCAAATAAGAGCCTTAGCTTAGCCTTAGCACTTGGAGATGAAACATTCGTGAAGATACCCTTCTCCTTAACTATAATCTGTTTATTTCATAAAGAAATGATTATTTTTTAATTATTATTCAACTATATTATGCAAATAACTGAGAAGTTGAAATTTTCATGAGCATTTTGTTGTATTCACCTGGTTGACATCTGGAACCATTCCACCAGTGTAGCGCAAGGTGTACTTTTCTCTTACATAGTAGTTGATTAACTGCATGATTCAACATGTTAATGTTAAGAGCACAAGTAAAACAACAATTCTAAAATCGCACTATCATCATCACCAGTAGTACCATTTTCTCAACTGTTTTGTGTTGGTTTTAAGAATCATTCATTCTTCACCAATCATATATTGATACTCTGGCTTCTCTCTCATTAGCTCATTACAAACTTGAAGTAAATGAGAAAGGATATCAGTTACAATTATTTATAGAATTGTGCTTAGAAAATCATCAAAACTTCGTAATTAAATCTGGCAATAGGGAATTTGCCAAAACTCTATCCACAAGTTGGGCATAGAACTCGGTACCCTATTATTGCTATTAATTTGCACCTTTGTTTCTTTGTATCCCTGTTCATGGAAAGCTAGTGGCTCTAATCACCTCATAATCATCATTAGTACCCTATAGCAATTGCACCCCAACGAATATGGTGATTCCCTACCCTAATACTGTAGATAACATGGCTTGGTGCACTACCCTTCTGGTTAGAGTGAGATGGTTAAAATTCAATGAAATTTACTCCTGTAACCATTGTTAAGAAACATCAAAAGTGTCCACGCGTCATAGGTACAAAGTGTTGTAGTGCTCGGCAAGGGTCTTAGAATACCAATTTGATATTATGCACACATTTGCATGCACCTATATGCTTAGGTGTACATGTGCAGAACCAAGGGTGGTCAGCAAATTATATACATGAAAGATTGTTAGGGGAAATATTGAGGCAGACTAGTGAAGAAGTAAAAAAATTGTCGCACATGTACAAAAAGGACACAAATAGATGGACATAGGGATTTAACGAGATTCAACTCAAATGATTTATATTGGTCTCTACCATCTCGCATTCAGAGGATGGTTAGTATTAGATTTGGAGTTTTGGGTCTCCTCCCTTCCATTGGCCACATATGACTTGCGAAATCTCTTGGTTGTTGTCAGTGGAGCTGGCAGTAGAGTCATTTCAACTGCTTCCTTATCTCACTCTTTCACACATTGGAAAGGGGAAGGGGAAGAAAGGAAGAAAAGTAAAGGAGTGCGGAATTTCTCTTTGAGTTCCACTAAGCTTTTTATGGGAAAAGGTCTTGTTACATTTAGAGTTACTCCTATTTATAGGAGATTGGACTACAGGGTGGATTTACATTGCCTTTGGATTCAATACCTATTTGTCTCTTATCCCCATTACATTTGATTCCTAAGATATTGCAGTTAGTAGCCTTTTTTGGCTTGCAGCTTTCGATGTGTGGAGTTGTAAGCATGCACCTGACCTCTCATTTTATAGGCTTTTCAACATCTCTCTAAGTTTCCACAATGCTGGTCACATGTAGCAGTATCTTTGAACAACAAGGTTAGGGTGGCTCTTGTATGATATCAGCATAAGTTTTGAATTATGTGGAATTAGTAAGGCTCTTATGAACGAGTTTGAAGATTTTATGAGGTTTCTTTCGAGCCTTCGAAGCTATATCTTAGACAATGAAGCACAAACACTTTTAAAATCACGCTATGTCTGTGTTGGATATGCTTTGAGACACGGACATGGGGGAACATGGTGTTGGACATGTTACATGGTATGTTCTAATAAAATAATATTTAAAAAAATTAAATGACACTTCTTGGATACATGAGGACATTTCAGGATACTTTAAGATACTTTACAATACTTCTGGATGCAGGATACTCTTAAAATGCTGGATACTTCTAAGATGCAGGATACTTCTAAGATACAGGATACTTCTGAGAGCTTTCAAGACACTTATGAGAATTTTAATTAGATACATTCAATATTAATATTAAATTTATTTATTAATATTATATTTTTATTTAATACTAAACATAAATTTAAAACCTATAGATACTTCTACCTCCATTTTATTCTTTTTATTAATTTTTTATTTTTTTCATTATTAAGATTTTATCTAATAAAAGTAAAAATTATTATTTTTATTATTAAAAATTTACTTAATATAAGGCAAAATCCTAAGTTGACAAAGTTAAATTAAATTTTTTTCTTCTTTCACTATCATTGAGCCTCATGAAAATGAATCAATTTTAAAAGGATTGAAACTCTAGCTTCGCCTTTGTCCGTTTCTCCTCAATGCTGAGGAGCTCTTATCTCCTTTTATTGTTGTACTCGTGATAGTTGTCCTGGCAAGAAAATTCATATTTTCGCTTAGCCACTCACTTTGTAAAGTGAACCTCAGATTTATGTCCCAACCCTCTTCAATGCCGATTGTGTCTTTTTTCACGTTCTCATTTTGATTTATGAGATTTCTCTGTCACTCAGTAGTTGTTTATACTTTAAAAATCAAGTTTGTTTATATATTATATATTTTCTTAAGCATGAATTATTACTTTTAGTATTATTATGTTTGACATGTTGTGTTGCTTTTATGACTTATGTTTTGGAAAATCACCGTGTCGCTATGTTACACCCTATCGTGTCCTCATTTCCTTGTGTTTGATTCATAGATCTTAGATCACCAAATTAGGGCTTCGTCCTTGACAGTGGAAGAAACAAATTTCACTAATGACGAGAACAATATGGTTTTATAAATAGAAAGGAGTGGAGTTGCATGCCACACATATACAAATGTAGCGCCTTCCAAAAGAAATTATATATAATACTTCTAACGTAAGCTACTTTCCCAATGTACTTTTACAAATTAGCATACAACACCACTTGTTGAATGCAATGTTTGAAGACATATGTTGATGATCGATGCTAGAAGAGGCATTGAATCTTCGACCAGATGGGGGCATGTAAGGTTGGATGTTGCAACTCCTTGTGCTGACTTGTCACGCATTGACTACGAGGAAACTGTTGTGTTGAGGATATCAAAACCTAATTAGGTAAGTTGGACATCGGGCCTCGATCGTCAACAAGGTCTAAATACTAAGTCGAGGTTGGGACTTGACCTTAGCTTGATCGTAGGTGTTGGATGTCGAGTCTCGATGGAGATCGGGATTTCATTTGCAAAGTCAAGGCATGGACTTGACCTCAAACAGATCACGTCTGAATGTTGGATGTGTAGTGTTTGGTGGAACTAACATAGACTCGTTAGGTTTCATGGTATCAACAATATTTTTTTGATATTGCATGACATTCTATCATGTTAGTTTTGGCCTCTCCTTCTAACCAATGGTGCTGGCAACTACCTGTGTTCTTGCCTACTCATACAAGGAGTCACCATAAACTGTAGGGACTTTAACCCATCCATTTCACTATTTTGGTATGACCCAGCCCCATTTTTTGCTCAAAACCTTAAACTCTAAATCCTAAATTGTGTCTTTTCATATACATAATTAATGAAGGAGGATAAGGAACATTACCTTGTCATAGTCAGGGTTATCAAATGTTGCTCTTAGATTTCCTGGAGAGAACATCTTTCCTTCACCAATTGATGTTGTATCCTTTACATGCTGCCACTTCCCTACATTGTATAACAAGAAGAAGATGAATTTATTATTACTATTGTTTTGTCTATTATGATTCTGATTATGATTATTATAGTTATTATTACCATGGTGAATTGGTGATGGTTATGATTATGATTATGTGATTGTGATTATGCTATGTCAAAACTTCAGAGAATCGTTAATTAATCACCTTCATCAAGGAGAAGGAATTCGTGAGTCCCTGGAATGTCTTTCACAGCAATGACATAAGTAGTTCTAGGTCCGTAGATGCCCATGGCTGCCGCCACTTGGTCTTTTCCAGTCACTCCTGTCAATTTATCTCTTGGCCACACTCCGAAAATTGTACCAACTGTGAAGTTTGTATCAACGATGCTTGAGCCATCAAGGGGATCAAAGGCGACACTAAACCCACCTGTTTTTTAAAATAATTATTTCAAAAAGAATTATTCATTAAATTTTTAAAATGCTCTACTATCAGATGAGTCTTAAAACCTATTTGGACTCTGTCATAATAGCTTTTTGTGGCAGTAGCTGTGGTAGAGGCTTCTTTTAACAATTTTGGCAGAAGGTTATTTTTGTAGGGATATTATAGCTATGTTAGACAACACAACTATTTTACCAAATAATTCCTTAATAAAAATAGTTATATTGTACTGCATAGCTTCGGCAAAAAGATCTCCTAAATAGAATCTTAGAAAGATTATTCATATAATGTTACAACCATTCCTATATTAATTTATTAATTCTTATGAGTTTATTAATATAACAAACAAAATTCAAAAAAGAATGAATTTGATGTAAGTAGAGATGTAACACATAAAAATATTCAAAATTAACGATGTTCGCTCTATATTAGGGCTATACCCTCAGGCATTGGCAAAAGGAAACAATTTGTATGAGTAACAATGTGGTCTGTACTGCAAGAGTTCGGGTTATGGACTAGTGCTTGGATTGGCTATCTAACTGGAATCACACAAATTGATTAGTATACAGGGTAAATCAACAAGTTATTCCAATTGAGTCAATTAAACCAACTTTGCTTTGTGCGTCAAGCTTAATTATCATCTTATAACTCAACTTTTTTTTTGAAAACTTAAAATATGAGGTATTTGAAGAATTTTTAATATACTAGGAATTAGTTTTGAGTATTTATTGAGAAATTGTAATGCGATCACCCTACACTCCATTACAGTTAAGGAGGTGAACCTTAGTGGTGACATCGTTCTGTTAACTTTGAAGTGCTTAGTGTGGTGAAATTCATTGAACAAGGTAAATTGTATGAGCTTCTTCGCATCTTCCTCTCTCTTTAACAGCTGCATTTTACGATACTTGTTAGGGTTTTTATCTGATCCTGGTAAAGCTTACATGGAAAAAAAGGGGCATCCAGATTCTCTCTTTCCATCTCCATCTCTGTTTCTCTTTCTCTCTTGAACTGTTCTCTAGCAGAAGGGAGAGAAAGAGAAGACAGTACCCAATCTTGTGTTTTAGGAGAAGCATAGAGTATTATAAATCAATTAGACAGTAGAGAATGAAGAGAATATGGAAATAACATTTATCAAAAATAAGATTATAGAGAGTAGAAGTAGGTTATATAATGGTATAAAGTTTAGAAGAAGGAGCATTATTGAGATGAGGAGATAACATTTTGGTTGAAGGAAGAGAAAGAAAAGGAGCAGGTCAAAAGTAAATTAGATATTTGTCAAAAGGAATTACTTAACATGACAAGTTCAGTTGACATGTTAACTAGTGAAATTGGATGCATAAAACTGGTCATAAATAGTTGGAGGAAGGCTGCTGCTGATGATGTTAATGATGAAGATAGTCATGATAACAGATTCCTAATGTTTTTAGGATTATTATAGTAGTCTAGATAGAGACTGGAATACAAAATAGATATGCAGAACTGTGATTTTCAGAACTTGAACTTGTTGGCATGAATATGTAGTAGAGATTTGTGACAGCTAAACAGACCCTCAGCTTCTCCCTCCATGTCTTGCAGCTCAGGAATTTCCTCAGAACATGCATACTTGCAGACATGGGAGTACTTCAAAGCCTGTAGACAGAGAAAGGAACCAGTTCTTCAGCCTAAAGTAATTGAGGAAGAAGGAGAAGAAGATTACTTCAAAGCCTGTAGACATAGAAAGGAACCGGTTCTTCAGTCTAAAATAATTGAAGAAGAAGAAGAATGCCATATGTTACTCTTACCTCAAAGAGAAACTTGTTAGCAAGCATATCAACTGCGAGCTGCTCATCACCAAAGGAGTTGACGCAGGCCGTGCCACCGCAGGAAGCAGTCCTCACCTTGAATGAAATTGTCCTCAGAGCTTCTCCCATGCAAATGAGTAGCCTTATCAGGTTTTTGTCAGGTGTTGCCTTCGTTAAGAACTCTTCCTAAATTTCAGAAAAACCAATGAAATTCTTCCTTCATCAATTATAACATTGAAATTTTTTTTTCCTTGAACTACATTTGGGTCCTTGAGATGCTGGGATGCTCATTGCATCTAGGTTTTAGAATTCTAATTTGATTCAGTTGTGTCCCTGAGGTCCTGATATCCCTCCATAAATTGCCCATAATATTGACAAGATAATTGTATGCTCACAAATAAATTAAAACCAACTAATCTGACTGAAAATCGAAAACCAACTGATATGACTGAAAATCAAAAACCAACTGAAGGAATTATTGAAGATGGCAAAATGCACTTGAAACTCAAATTGAATGGATCTTACATTCTACAATACATACTTGGGACCCTCAACCTTAGAGGCTCGGATGTAATTTGTCCTAAAAGTGGAAAATGCTGTCAACATGTTATGCTATTTTACCAATTAGAAGAAAAAAACTTCTCTCCAACTAATGCTTTTTTGTTGACTTAAGCCCAATGAACGTCTTTCTCTCAACAAGAGCATATTACTGTGTTATAATTCAAACTTAATAAAACATTATAAATCATATCACAACAATGAATTTCATATGTTAGCTCATCCCATGATGATGTTTTTTGATGTTTGAACGTCTATCAAGAACAACCTATTCTTGTTATGGTACAAAATCATGCCATTCCTAAATTAAACTCCAAAAATTTTTGGTAGATTTCAATGTATGTCACCATATACATGCTTGTCACGCTACAAATGAATTGGGATGTGGCAGCATTTTAGTTGCAAATTTTTTGGCCTCTTCTTTTTCTTCTCCTCCTCCCCTCCTCCTTTGTCACCAATCCCCCCATACTATCATGTCTTCCCATCTTCTCTATATCCCCAAACCCCTAGCCAACCAGCCCCCCAAAATTCACCTTCATTTGGTTTTAATCTTCTTCTTCCTATTCCTTCCATCATCATCCTCCTCTTAATCTTAAAATAAAATTATATATGTAATATTCTGAAAAGTTGTAATAATATTTTGTCACGTGTAGACATCTTGTTTTAATGAACAAGTGGCATAAAAAGCGAAGGTATAATTGAGAATTTTGAAAATTACATCCGGAACTCTGAGGTAGGTCTATTATTTTATATAGTATCACAAAATTGAAAATGTTTCATCGTCGTCATATTTTTGCTTATAATACTAATTCGAGCTCTTCATCAATTGGCAAAAAAACACTAAAATGCCCTCATTATTCATTGATCTTTCTTCCCTCTCTTCTTTCACTCTCTCTTTTTCGCCATCATTGAGGAGGTTGATGGAAGGCAATAGAATAGAGGCTGCAAACGTAGAACATTTATTCATCTGCGTAGAAAAGCAATTAAAAGAAATAAAAAAATAAAAATCACCTGATATCAAGCAATAGAGACATTTGATGGTATTCTTCAAAAAGGGCCTAAATTAAACTTTTTTTTGTGGGGGGAATGTTTTTTTGGTTGGGAGAGGACCTATATAAGCATTTTTTTGACGGGAAAGGACCACTGCGAAATGTTTTAAACTTTGTAGATCTACATGATATAGGAGTCTACCTCAGGGACTCAAATGTAATTTCCCTTGAATGTTTCATGCGATCCGCATAATACATGCATGATCTAGTTGATCTTGATTATAAGGCTTCAATCTTTTGAATTAATATGTAAATATCATGACATGAGATGAACGTTTGACTCTGATCTAATTTATTTTTTTCAAATTATCATATAATTGATGCAATTAGTGAGGCATAGCTGCGTGCATAATTACTGTGTGGGGTTCACTTTGCATTGTTCAATTTGTATGATATCATGTTGTTTTGGTTAGCTTATTTTAAAACTTATATTTTATTTGGCCCGCGTTATGCTTCAAATTCAATTAATTTTAATTTAATTATTTTTTACATATTTAAAAGATTTATGTTACGATTGATTCGACAAGTTTTACGCTAGTTGTCGACTGCTTAACACAATCCTCCTCGTTTCTCATCCGGAACTTGGGGAGTCGGCTTTGATGGTTTGGACATGTAAATTGTAGACCGATTGAAGCTTCAGTTAGGAAATCGAGTTATTGGATTTTGCCCTTGTATAAAGAGGAAGAGGGAGACTAAAAAAGACATGATAAGAAATTATAAGAAGTGATCTTACTCACTTAGTCTTAGATAAAGATTTGTTAATTGATAAAGCGCAATGGAAATAAATGATCCATGTAGTCGACTCCACCTAGTGGGATTGAGGCTTCGTTATTGTTATTGTTGTTGTATTTTACATATACCATTTTAAATTTCATGTAAGTTTTGCACAATTACTTGATTTAGCAAGCTTGACCTAATTTCTAAAATTAGATTTAGCATTTGAGTAGGGGCAATCAGGACAATACATGTATTTGATATTTTAGTAAAGTTGCTCTAATGTTGAATTTCAATTGAATTGTATATTATTATTAATATGATTTATATTATTAAACTGATGCATTTATATTAATCACAGGGGTATTCTCAAAGCAGCTAAGTTGAAGTCAAAGATTCGACAAAGTTCTATCTTCAAACTACGGTAAGAAAGTAATGAATTGATAAGACGAAATCTAAGTCTTAAGCCATTCAAATATGCTACTTTGAGTTTCAAATACATTTGTTTCATTGATGTAAGTGGGGAGTTTGGTTCAATGTTATCTTGATGTTATGTCATATTACTTAGATGTTATTTTTGGAGTGACAATTTCATTATTTTTAATAAAATTATCTACACGTCTTCAGACTAAATATTTATTTTCTCTAGGTAATATGATATGACTTCAAACCAAACGCCCCTTAAGTTGTAATAAGTTTGGCTATATATGTTATATTGTCTGTTTTTTTTTTTTAATTATTATTTTGATGCAAGTAGTCCAAATTCTATGCCACATATAAAAGTCGATCTTCACATCAATTTGTCAGAAATGGAGGGTCTTGAAGCCAACTCTGAAAATAGAGTTGTTAGACAGCAGCCTTGTTGAGAATATTATGATGGATGTTACTGATGGTCCTTATGAGTCACATTGGTTGCAGCCCGTTAGTTTCTGGACTGAAGAAAAAGATCAGGTACGCTCATAACCCTTGAAATAATATGCTAGATGACTACAGATTTCTATTAAATTGTGAATTGTTCTGATGCTAAGCTTGAGTGCTCTCATGCTATGGGAAGGGTGAGTATCATAAG
This sequence comes from Apostasia ramifera, assembly GCA_019297695.1. Taxonomy (NCBI): domain Eukaryota; kingdom Viridiplantae; phylum Streptophyta; class Magnoliopsida; order Asparagales; family Orchidaceae; genus Apostasia; species Apostasia ramifera. The sequence continues at coordinate 189,302 of JAEMOT010004234.1, read as the reverse complement.
AAGGCAAAGAATATAATAAAATCCCTTAAATCAATGTCTGCTTTGTTTTAGCTTATATTCGAGACACAGACTTGGTTGTTTTTTTTAGAATATCTACTATAGAACAGGGCTTCAACGGTCTATCACTCTGTCAGTTTAAATTTTATTATTAGTCAGTAAATAGACTTAGGGACTGAAAACATCAGTAGCTGAATCGGCCAGCAGTGATTTTGTCGCAAATGTTCACACAACTAAAAGTATTTAATCACAAAACTCTTTTATCTGATTTGCAACCAAATTCCGTCGCCATATGGCGATGGAAAAGTAGCCCATATGCAATTGACTTATGCAACAAACGGCCATACGTTTGTCACAAAATCAACAACGGAGAACCAACTAATCAAAGTCTTAACTGTCAAAAAATTCAGTTATAGCTCAGTCACTAGGGCTTGTTTGGCAAGGCGGCTAATTTGGTTATGCTATGAAAATTATGAGCTTGTTTTAAGATATGTATGGTGGGATATAAATTTAGTTATGTTAAAAATTTTGTAGGATGTAAAATAAAATTAATTGATATTTTGAAAAATGATGTAAGATATTAAATAACATAGATTTTTTTATTAAAAATTGTTAAGATTGATAAAAATTAATTTAATATTATTTTTTTATAATGAATGAACCATGTTAGTTTTTAATATGACAAATGATATTGGGGTCAAACAGACCCTAAGGGCTTGTTTGGTTGGAGGGTAAATTTGGGTAAGGAAAGAGAAAATATTTTATTTTATAGAGTTGATTGGAATGAAATTTATTTTAATATTGGTAGGTGTAAAGGATGTGAAATAAAGTTGATTTTAAGGTTAGAATTTGTGTTGGAAGTGAAATAAAGTTGATTTTTAAGGTTGGAATTTGTGTTGGATGTGAAATAAGATTATTAAAATTTATAATAAATTTAAAATATTATTATTTTATTGCTTGGCCCATTTTTAGAGCTTTGCCAGACAAGCCCGTTGATCATATTCAATGAAATAGTTTGCAATTATACAAAAAATTCAAATGAAGTATATATTTCTAAATTAAGTGAAACAAAAATAAGCTTAATCATCATCATCATTGTCATCGTCATCGTTGGAGGATTGACTTGTTATAGCTAATTGACTAGATCTCCACTTGTAAATATGTGTAGGTCGTAGTGATTATTTTGTATATTATTTGTTTTGGTGAAAAAGCACACCCTCAGTTCCCCAGTATTTTGATAGTTTAGTGTTGTTTTAGATAGTTTAGCAACTCGAAATAACATGGAAACGTATATCAAGAGAACAGTGGTGGAGATGCTGAAATTTCTCCGAAAATAAGTAAAAACATGAAGGGTTCGAAAATTACTATGGATAAATAAATCATTAGAATAAAGCCTACTAGTTGTTTTAGTTGCATAAATAAATGTTCTTAATGGAGTAAGAAGGGGTAAGAGTAGCAGTATAAGGGGGGTTGAGAAATGCTTGGCCTGATGCAACTTGAAAACAAATGAGGGTACACATTATTTCTTGTCTTATGCCTAGAGATTTACTTTTGGTCTCTTTACTAGGCTTTCTTGATTTCTAGTTTAATGACTCTCTATTGCATGCGTACGTGAGCAAATCGACTATTTGTTTGTATGATGGCAAGTTCATAACGAATTGGATGGTATTTAAGTTGACCATCATGTGCGTGTGTAGCATTCATAATCTCGTGAATAGATGTGTCTACTTATAATGGTGTTTATATATAGTACCTATTGCTTTTATTGAACGCGAACAAGGCGGCTTCATGGCATGAGAGATGGTATGTGGTTCTATCTCATATCTAATCCCTTGCTCTGAGAGAATTGCGTCGGTATAGTACTGTGGAGGGTCGGAGTCTTCTCATATATATATTGGAGCAGCATTAGCGGAATACTATGAAAAATTAATTTAATAGTTTTCGCTATATTCCAATGTATAATTACATTGGGGCTCCTAAGTTAGACCGTTTAGCTTACCAAGCTATCTCCGAGCTCACACTTGGTCATCCATGAGCTCCTACTCGCCGCACTTGAAACTTTTTGTGACGACGGTGGCAGCCTTGATACAAATTTCAATGACTCGCCGATAAAAGAAGTCGATTTAATGATCTGAAACCAGCCAAAGCTCATCTCAGTTTGAAGTTTTATAGATATAATGGCTTAAAGGGAACTTCAGCAGTATACTGACGCTGTTCTTCGGTGCTCGCCTGATAGGCGAAGCGCGTGATCGAGTGGCGGCATGATGCCGCCGGAAATGCAGTTTGTAGGGGGCCGCGCCGCCTCCGGCGTAGCTGGCGAGTCCTGTCTCCATGGCTTCGAGGGAGAAGAAGTAGCGGTGGTGAGCGGCTGGTAGTTAATGGTTTTTGGAGTGATGCAGGGAGGGAGGAGGAGATAAGCCGCCACGTGTCACGACGTGAGGTGGCCGTAGACCTGTGGTCTTGAGCAACGGGGAGGGTGAGAGTGGAGCCCACACCATGAATCAAGTTTTGAGCTTAGGCTTATTCGATTCAATTAAAATTTATAAGATTTTAAGTTTAATTTTTTAGCTGATTTTCCTATACATTATGCATTATGCATTTAAATGCTTCTCATATATTTCATATAATGATATTTTACATAATTCGTTTTAATCTTTTTAATACTTTCCTCTATGACATTTATTAAAAATATATATTCATTATATATATTTAAAGTAGTCATAAGGTGGCACGACTTATGAAAATTTTATATGTCGTGGGTCAGCATGAGTTACTAAAATTTTATAAAGCTGCGCGGCCTCACGACTCACAAAATTTTCATAAGTAATGCGACTGTACAACTTATATAGTTACATGCATGGCTTACAAAATTTATAGGCCAGTTAGAAGTATTTGTAGGCTGTACCTCTTACAAAATATTTGTACTTACATAATTAAGTCGTACCGCCACAAGACTTACTAGATATTTGTAAGTTTGTAAGTCGTACAACTGCATGACTTACAAATTTTCTATAAGTCTTGTCGCCTCATGACTTAGAGACACATGACTTAGAATCTTGTAATTAAGGGAGGGCTGCATGACTTACGGAGCACGACTTACGAGTTCCCCAGAAGTTTTGTTGTAGTATGGCTTATTGAAAATTTGTAGGTCATAGCGTTACGACTTACGAATATTTTGTCGGCTACACAATTTATTGAAATATTGTAAGTCGTTTAATAACATAACTTACAATAGTTCTTTAAAGTGTGTTAATAGTTTAAATTAATTAAAAAATGGTCAAATTATATATTTTTTATTAAAATAAAATAGTAAAAATTATAAGATTCTGAAAAAAGAATTTAAATTATGGTATTTTTATAATTTCAGCACCCAAATCAAATTTTAAAAAAATTAGAAAAAGTTCACAGCCCTTTCCCACGTATTGCTGTGGCTTTTAATCGTACGAAGTATTATTCGAATAAAATAATTATTTAATTTAATAATATGTATAAATTATTATTTTTTAAAAAACAATAAATTTTAACTAAAAAATAATATTTAGATAATATGAAATAATTATATTAAACTAATATAGAATCAAACACTCTTTAAAATTATTTAAAATAAAAGAAGACAATTATTTGCATAGAATTTCAGAAGAAAAAGTATACCAAATTATTAAGCAAATTAAAATAAATATTAAGCAATTATTCTTAAAAAATTACTGCTTGGCTAGATTAGAAGAAACCAAACTTACTGTAATTAATAGGGATTGGTAAAAATGGGAAACCTAAAAAGAGTATAAATCCAGGTGGGGTCGGCTATATGAATCTTTTGTTTTCATTGCGCTCTGTCAGTTATCAAATTTTTATTTAAGTTTAAGTAACTAAGATCACTTTTTATAATTTTTTGTCATGTCTTCTTTAGTCTCCTTTTTTCTTTCTGTACATGGGCAAAATTCAATAACTCAATTTTTCTAATTGGAGCTTCAATCGGCCTACGATTTAGATGTCCAAACCATCTAAGCTGACTTTCTCTAAGTTTATCCTCAATTGGTGCAATACCAATTTTCTTTCGGATATACTCATTTCTCATTCTATCCTTTCGTGTATATTCACACATCCACTTTAACATTCTCATTTCTGCAGTATTTATTTTATTTGTATGTTTTCTCTTTGCAGGCTAGCATTCAGCACTATATATCATCGCTGGTCTTATTACAGTTTTATAAAATTTACCCTTGATTCTGGATGAAATTTTTCTATCGTACAACACATCAGAAGCATTTCTCTATTTTACTCATCCTGCTTGAATTCTACTAATAACGTCATTATCTATTTCGTCGTCATTTTGTATAATTGATATACCAAATTATTAAGCAAAAAAAAAAAATAATAAGCGATTATTCTTAAAAAATTATTGCATGGCTAGATTAGAAGAAACCAAACTTACTTTAATTAATAGGGATTGGTGAAAATGCGAAACCTAAAAAGACTATAAAATAATAAGGGTAAATTGTATTCGAGTCAATGAGGTCAAAAAAATATTATAAATTAGTTTTAATTATTGAAAAATTTTAATTTTATTTTATGAGATTCTAAAAATGTGGTAGTTTAGTCCCTCTTTTTAGAATATCGCTGGTTTTTTGAATAAAAAAATTAAAATTTGATTTTTTTTAATTAATTTGAATTATATATATATTTAAATGATCATTATATTTTATTATTCTTATTTTTTTTAAAATTTAATAAAAATATTAAAACTGAATTTCTTTATTTTTGCATTTTTTTCTCAAAAAATTTAAAATTTTTAAAGATTAATGATCGAGAATAATTTTAGATATAATAATACAATTTAACTATTATGTTTTAATTAGGACAAATGGCTGCTTTTTTATCATCTTAAGAACTCAACTTAAATTTTTTTTAAAAAAATTAGGATCAATTTGTTATACTATTTAAATATGAGGAGCTCAAATGTAATTTATAAAAAAAAGTACAATATAATCAATCTTCTAGCTTAGATGATACGTAGATGATAATTCAGCATATCAATATAAAAAAATTATAAGATATATATAAAAAAAATCAATGTGAATTAAAAAAAAAAAAAACAGTGGACAATGATGATGATTAACATTGAGACATATAAAATTCAACTACTAGCCGGCTAAACATGTGCATTAACTCCTTTATAGGACTAGACTTTGGCATGGGCTTGGGGACCCGCCCGACTCGATCCGATTCGATCCAAAAATTTTATTTTAATTTTTTGCTCCGGCCCACCCGACTCAATCATATTTATGATTGGGATTGGGCATGAACACCAGGCCGTGCCCGTCCCGGCACCTAAAGGAAGAAGACTATAAGATATATTAATTTTTTGGGATAATTACCTACATGCCACACAATTTAGTTTTATTTATGCCTTACCCATCCATTCTTAGTTAATTACGCTATGCACACTTAAAATATTATAAAATTTTACATACACATATTTTAACGTATTTTTATTATAATGAATAATCATAATTTTTCAATAACCTAGCTATAGTCAGATTACAAAAAATCTGAGCCGTTTATCATATTATTTCAAGGATATTTAAGTATATTTTGAGTGAAAATCCTAAAAATGTTTAGGTGGTGGCAAAGGAATGAGACATCCACGACGTGAATTGATTTTAGGATAAATCAACGCTTTAGTGTAGTATTGAGGAAGAAAAAAATATGTATCATTAAGAATAAAAATATAATTTTAATGATTTAGTAACAAAATATTTTTTTTAAATAAATTTTGATTAAGTTTTAACTCAAATGTATGTATATAAGATTTTGTAATGTTTTGAGTGTACATAGCGTAATTAGCTAAGAATGGATGGGTAAGACATAAATAAAATTAAATTGTGTAGCATGTAGGTAATTATCTCTTTATTTTTTTACCTCGGCCCGGCCCGACTCAATCATATTGAGATTGGGCATGATCACCAGGCTGTGCCCGTCCCGGCACATAAAGGAAGAAGACTATAAGATATATTAGTTTTTTATGCTATAAAATATATTTTTAAATATGCTTTGATCATCTAATATTGTATTTTTAATTTTTGCTTTTAATTTAAGTTTTGATATTTTGAAAAAAATATTATAACTCATAATTTTTATTTTCGTGATTTCATATTATAATAGGATTACATGAGTTAAATTTTTGTATGATATTTTATATGATATTTACATTATTTCAAATTATATAGTAATTTTGATATATAGGATTTTTTGAGTAAAAGTTTGTTATGGAGAAGAGGTGATATTCGGGTTGATCCAGCCTGAGCTTACGTCAGACTTAGTCGTGTAAATTGACTCGAATATATATATATATATATATATA
>JAEMOT010004234.1:162555-182835 GCA_019297695.1 Apostasia ramifera | reverse complement strand
ATATATATATATATATATATATGGGTGTGGTTTAACTCGTTCACTCAGTGACCCGGACCGACCTCGGCGGATGCCTAGCTCTAATTAGAGCAAAGCAGAGAGTATATTTTATTTTATTTTTTAATAGTTTTTTATTCTGACGGATAGCAAGGTTAAAATAGGAGATTGTCTATTTGTTTGTAAGATTAAATTTAACAAGATTAAAATTAAATTTAGATAGAGATATTTTTTTATTGAAAGCTGTGAATGATGTGAAGTAAAGTTAGTTATTATATTGAGATATATGAGGGATGTGATACAAGTTAGTTATTATTTTAGTAATGTGTGTAGGATGTGAAATAAAATTAATTTTTAATATTAAATTTTATGTGTGATGTCATATATTAGGTTAAAATTAAATCAAGTTAATTTTTAACTCGCAGGCAAACGGGGTTAATAAGTAGTGGATTGCGTGATTGAATTAGGTTCAATTAACGAGTTAATTTTATTGAGTCTTAAATAAATTAAAATCAACTCAAAATATATAAATTTTACTTGAAATTGAAATTTTTTTATTTTAAATTTAAATAACTTGACTTTGAGTTGACTCAAAATTTAATTCAAGTCAAACTAAAATTAATAATTTTAATAAAAATTAGAAATTAGAAAAGATGAAGTTAATTGAACTTTTGTGATCTCTCTAAACTCAATAACCATATTTAACACATCATTTAAAAATAAAAAATTATTTAATATATTGAGATTTTTACATACATGACATAAAATTTACACGAAATTATACATTTTACCGTCAATTCATAAATATTATCACTATCACACCATATTCATTTAAATTTTACGCATTTTACATATTTCACATCATATTTTTTGACGGTGAACTTCACATTTCTAAATTGGCCCTGATANAAGTATATGAAATATGTGAAATGTGTGAAATGCGTAAAATTTAAATGAATATGGTGTGATAGTAATAATATTTACGAATTGATGGTGAAATGCGTAATTTTATATAGATTTCATGTTCTATATGTAAAAATTCCTAATATATTTTTTGAGTAAATATGACTCGAAATTTAACTCAAAATTCAGAATAGCGAGAGATGAAATTAGACTCGGACTCATTTGGTGAAGGTCGCTGCCGTCGCCGCGATGACGGTTGTCCGGCTCTCTCTCTTTGGGATTCGGGGGTTGCCACCTCCCTCGTCTCCACTCTCTCGAAGCCCTAACAATGGCCGAGGAGGAGCCAGCCACCCTGTCGCAAGCCAACGCCTGCCACGCAGCTTCTCTCAGCTTTCGACGGTGAGAACAAGTCGACAAGACCCGCTTCCATGGGGGCTTCTTCGGAATCAGGTTCGGAGAGCAATTCGGCAGCTGCCGTATCCGTTGTTCACCGCTAGGGTCTCCCGGAATGGCGCTTCCGGGTCCTTCTTTCCCGAGGATGAGCTGCAGAGCCCGACCCTACTGGAGTTCGTGACGTCGGAGAGAGTTAAGGTGGTTGCGATGCTGGCATTGGCTTTGGCGCTATGCAATGCCGATCGGGTGGTGATGTCGGTTGCTATTGTCCCCCTTTCTAAGGCTCGTGGATGGAGCCGGTCATTCTCTGGGATTGTTCAGGTTGTCTTTTCTCTTTCTGTTTCGTAGGCCAAGTAGTCTCTTTTAGTGCATCCTATCCTCTTTTTAATTTTTTTAGCATTATCTTTTCCCCAAAATGTTTGCCATCTAGAACTATATTTATTGGCTAGGATTTCGAAATGGTGTATACATATGAAAACATTCACTCTGGGTCTTATGTATATGCAGTTTCCTGTTGTTTGATCTGTAGTATGAATCCAAATTAAACTTTTCACAACTTGTAATCTTCGTTGTTTTTACTCCTCATTCTGTTGCGTGCATTCAACAGTAACCAGGCCCAGAGAAGTTACAAACTTACAATGCGGTTTTGGAAGGATGAACATGTAGGATGTTCTCTGATTGCCTATGGAATAGTTATCACATTTTTATTGATTTCGAACTCTTAGAGGAACTATTTTTGGCTTATAATAATATCTCATGCTTTCTTAAATTATTAATGTTCTCTGATCGTATGTTGGCTGTTAAACACAGTCATCTTTTCTGTGGGGATATTTGATGTCACCCATAATCGGTGGGGCGCTCGTTGATTATTATGGTGGTAAGATTGTCATGGCATGTGGTGTGGCTCTCTGGTCCTTGTCCACATTTCTTACCCCTTGGGCTGCTGATACTTCTTTATGGGCATTACTAGCTATGAGAGTCCTGCTAGGAATAGCAGAAGGAGTTGCTCTTCCCAGCATGAACAACATGATTTCAAGGTAGTGGCTTGAATATGTTTTTCTCATAAAATAAGCCTTGTTATTTGTTGTGCAATATAAACTGACTGCTTTACAAATATAATCATGTAAGGATGTCCCTTCTTGTTCGTCTGTAAAATTGTCCAATTCAGCATGTGGTTAATACTAGCCTTTCTTATAGATGGTTTCCTCAAACAGAACGTTCAAGAGCTGTTGGGATAGCAATGGCGGGATTTCAACTTGGAAGTGCCATTGGTCTCTTAATTTCCCCTATAATTATGTTGAAGTCTGGCATTTTTGGACCATTTGTGATATTTGGATTATTTGGATTTCTCTGGGTGTTAGTTTGGCTGTCTGGAACTACAAGTACTCCTCAACAACATGCCCAGATATCAAGATATGAGTTGGAATACATTACCAAAAGTCAAAAATCCCTGAATCTTCACACAGATGATCGTGAAAATTCCAGAATGATTCCTCCTCTGAAGAAATTACTTTCCAAATTTCCAACTTGGGCCTTAATTTCTGCAAATGCCATGCACAGCTGGGTAAAATTTTTATTATTAACATTTAACTGTTTAGTGGATCAGCATTTTTATTTTATTATCTCACTCCTTTCTTGTCATGTATTGAGAGAATCGCCCTTGATTTTATTTGCAGGGTTACTTCGTTATCCTCACGTGGATGCCAGTGTACTTCAACATAGTATGTATCTAGGTGTTGTTTCATAAAAACTACTATATTATTCATTATTTTAGAACTTAAAGACATCTTTTTTTGCTTTTGAAAAACAGATTTATCATGTTGACCTTAGGCAAGCTGCTTGGTTCAGTGCGCTCCCTTGGGTCATGATGGCCATTCTAGGTTATGCTGCTGGTTATGTGTCTGATATGTTGATTAGAAGAGGTGTTAGCATTACGTTAACTCGAAAAATCATGCAGGTATTACATATTGGTGCATTCTAAATTAATCAGTTTTGTTTCTACGTAGAACAAGTTTACTATTATTATTCAGATCTGTATTTGTATTGTAGAGAAAAACTAGATTAAAATATGAAGTCATACTTGCCTTATTTATATGAGAATGACTTAACATCACAAATAACCTAATTTGAGATTACTAATAACATGCCAATTGTCTATGATTGTGGACAATGACACGATCTACAAAGAATTTTCTATCTTTACAATATATGGCCTTGTTTGGGTGCCTCCTATTTTTGGGCACAATTAATATTTTAATAATATTTTAAATTTATTAGAAAGTGTAAAAATTTTATTTCACATCCAACACAAATTCTAACCTTAAAAATTAATTTTATTTCACATCCAATATAAATTTCAACTTTAAAATTAACGTTATTTCACATCCTACATGCCTCCCAATATTAAAATAAATTTCTTTCCCATCAATTCTATAAAATAAAATATTTTCTCTTTTATTACCTAAAATTAACACCAACCAAATCAGCCTTATATTTGCATATTATTTCAATTATCCCACAAGGTCCAGAGATGGGCCAATCGTGGACTATCGTTGGCAAGTGCTTGCATTGTTTAACATGCCCACCCATTCTTGATCGGCAAATTCCTCTAACTAGTGTCATCCGGTGCTAAGGAAAGTTTCGAGTAAATCAGGAGACATGTTTACCCTAGCACATGTGTTCACTGTGGCTCGAGGGTGTTGGGGATAGAAGATTAGCTACCTTATTGGCTGAAGTATTTGTTTCTTGTTCTTTAGTTTGTGGGCATAGAACCTATAAAATGTTGGTTGAGTATAGCTTACAAGTAATCGGGAATGCAAAACTAGAAGTTTTAAATCTTAAAATCACAATCTAATCATCACTGTACACGAGGCACAAGAAGTTCAAGATGTGAGGCATGAACGGAGGATGCAAATGTGGTACTAGAAATTCTTTGAACATAGAATCTTTCAACTAGCTTGCAGTCTTTTGACCCTACACTCCGTCGACTAGCACCAGCATCTTCGACTGAGCCATTGACTAAGAATCTTTCGATCAGTCAAGGGTCATCGACCAGAAATAATTTCAACTAGATTCAGATTGTAACATCAAGTACAACCATTTAATAGAAAAACATCAATAGTTACAAAACCCTAAAAATAAAATATTGATGACTATCTAACTGTCACCAATTACCCGCGATCAATCTGTAAAGACCGTTGAGGATTAATTATTGTTTGTGTAATACATCATTGAGTTGGGGATCGAATTTTGAAATCTCTCTTACTACCATAAAGCTTAAGGCTCTATATTATGTGATCAATCTCTCTCATAGTGCTCTTTTAAAGTTGTTAGCAACTCAACATGTTTCTCGGTATGGTTTTCTATGTTAAATTCTATTACCCCTTTTCTTATTTTTTTCTTTATCTCTACTTCATTACCCTCTTGAAGGACTCACGTCTGTTCAATTGCCATTCTTGAATTTTGATGACAATAGTTTGGTGCCCTCATGTAGAATTTAGCATTCTGTCTTTTTTTTCGATGGAGAACACAATTTTATTCGGGCGTTCAGTTTACAACATTGGAGGGGAATGGTCGCCATCCCCCCCCAACCCCCCACCCTCGACTGGATTCCTTCAAGGTGATTCACGACCAGACCCTTGACCTCATTATACCATATGCGCTTGCTGATATTGCTTCGATTGAGATTTGATGATGGTGAATAAATCACTTTATTTTGTGTTGTTGGGATGGCAAAGTTCAAATAAGCTCCCAAGTGTTGGATTGCAGCATCGCATTTACTTGACTTTGTTAGTGCTCCTTCTTACCCAAAGTAAAGTTCATGTTCTCGTTCCCTTCACTGTCCTTTATCAATCATCATATCATCATTGATGGTGGTCTCCTCCTTCATTAGCCCATGCTGCTGACAATTTTCTTGGTGAGGATCTTCCTCCATGGCATGCTGTTGCTCCTTTATAGGAGCAAGTTTAGTGTCGAGGGCATTCTCCCTTCATGATCCTCGATGAGATCACTTTGATTGGCAGAAAAGCCACCACCAGACCCTTGGTTTTAAACTTGGCTTTTGATAATGCGGAAGTACTGTCCTCTTTATTGATTTCAGCAATTCGTCCCACCTCTAATTAAGCAATGAACCTTGTTACTCTGCAATCTTTGCCATCCGTCAATCGCTAGCCTTGTAATGCCAGCAGGTGAGGGCTTCAGCCCCCATCTATTGTTTACCAAACCTCTTAATGTTGGAATCAGTTTTATCTACTCATGTCCCTCTTTCAAAAGATGACTTTTCTTTAGTTGAGCTTTTATTAGGAACGGTGGCATCACCATTGGAATGAGTTTTATCTACCCAAGTCCCTCTTTCAAAAGATGACTTTTCTTTAGTTAAGCTTTTATTAGGAACAGTGGAATCACCAAAATTTTTTCAACTTGATCATCCATGGCTTGGTCATTACCACTCAGTTCTTTGTTTTGTTTGTTCGTCGTCTTATGGGCAATGTCATTCTTAATCATGATGATAGTGTGAGACGAACAAGTATGACTATTAAGGAAATGGTAGTGAAAAGAAGGAAAACTAGTGAAGATAATTCAAAATGATGCACTTGAATCAAGAACTCCATGGTATATAAAGAATAATATGTAGCAACGTGAATGATTCCCACTGGGCGCACATAAATGTCACACCTCGACTTTAGGGGGAGTGTTAAATCCTACAATTACTACAACCTGATTATCACCGTACATGCGGCATAACAAGGTCAAGACATGAGGTAGGAACGGAAGATGCACTTATGGTGCTACAAATTCTTTTAACCTATCTTTTGGCTAGATGCTCTTTGACCAGCACCATCTTCGATCAACCTAGATAACTACCAAAGAATCATTCAAACAATCAAGGACCATTGATTAGAAACAATTTCAACCTGAAGATCATAATGCTAAATACAATTATTAATTGATCAATGTTTGGTATTTGCAAAGTCCTTAAAAGTAAAGACATCAACGACAACTTATGGCCAACAGTTTCCTGCATTTCGACCAGGATCCTCTACAACGGGCATCAACATTCATACACTGATTCTTGATTTGCTATAAAGAAAGTTGTGTGAATGATCATTGTTCATATAAATTCATGTAAACTCTATTGAGCTAGGGACTCGATCCCAAGATCTCATCTCCTACTATAAAGCTCAAAGGGCCATATTGTGTAATCATTATCTTCTACTATAAAGCTTAAAACTACAGAGCAACCCAAAGATGTGGCTTTTCTCGATTTGATTTTCCATGTAAAATTTTCTTTTACTTTTTCCTTCTTTTCTTCTTTTGATTGTTCCCAAATTTCAGCAACAACAAGAAGTTATTCTTTTTTTTTTTGGAACATTTAAAAAAAATTATGTGTATGGAATTCCCTCTAGTTGATGTTATAATTTGATGTTTCTATTTTTCTCTGCAGTCTATTGGTTTCGTCGGTCCTGCCATTGCTCTTATTGGCCTAAATGCAGCTAAGAGTCCTTCTGTGGCTTCTGCATGGCTTACAGCAGCTGTAGGATTGAGTTCTTTTAGCCATTCTGGTTTTCTAGTCAATTTTCAGGTTGAGAAATCATACAATCAATTAAAATGTACATTTGGACTTAGCTATTTCATTGCCCTTTTTAACTTCTTTTCTTTCACATGTTTTCAGGAGATAGCTCCAAATTATACTGGTGTTCTACATGGTACATATTTTACTTTAAGGTCTTATTTGTTTGGTCGTTGAAAATTAGTTTAGTTTAATTTTAACCAGACATATTACATCACACATAAAATTTAATATTAAAACTATTTATTTCACATCCTACACACATTACTAAAATAATAACTAACTTATATCACATCCCCCATATATTCCAATATAATAATTAACTTTATTTTATATCATTCACATATCCCAACATAATAACTAATTTTATTTCACATCATTCACAACTTTTAATAAAAAAATATCTCTATTCAAGTTTAATTTTAAACTTGTTAAATTTAACCTTACAAACAAACAGGCCCCTAGATGATAGAGTTTAGAGTGATGTAAGAGTAAATTGTTTTCGAGAGACTGAGGTATATTGGCAAGTGGGTCCCCCAATTGTCAATTTTTTCCAACATTGTTCCCTAAGATTTTGTTGCTAACATTTACGCTTGGTCCTTTTGGATGGAAAATATTTATTTTAATGGAGAAGTGCTTTTTAATGACTAAAATGCCCTTCCAATAAATATTCGAAGGCAAAATGGTAAAAACTCGTCATAGTTTGTTTGGAGACTTAACGACAACGCAAAATGTGACCTGAGAGATCGAAGTTGGGAACATTCAAAAGTTGGGACTCACGCACGGGTAGCCCTATACCTTGGTCCCTTATATGCAATTACTCTTGATATAAATAATAGAACCGTTCTATGCAAGACAAATAAAACATTGTTGAGCATGGGAGAATTCATGTTGCTAATTCCGAACTTGTTCGGATGAGGATCTGGCATTAAATGCAGTCCAAATTTTAGTATTTCTAAATTCTATTTGTTTATGTTATGTTGAAATATATACCGTACTATACGCCAAAAATAACCTCAAATGTACACAAAATTAGAATGAGCAACATACTCAGGACTACAATTCTGGAAGAACTCAGGCTAAGAAATAGTCGAAATAAATCCGTTCATGGTGATTCTAAATTTCTGATGACATTGATAATCCCCTTAGGGTATGTGAAATTAACCTTGTGACAATAATTCGTATTTTGTGCAGGTATGTCGAATACTGCAGGAACACTGGCTGCTATTCTGGGTACTGTAGGTGTCGGTTTCTTCGTCCAAAAAATGGGTTCTTTTCACGGATTTATCGTGCTCACTTCAACTCTGTACCTGCTAAGTGCTCTTTTCTGGAATATCTTTGCTACAGGAGAGTATGTTAATTTTGATTCGAGTTTGTAGCGGCTTTTAATTGAACTCGAATCGGCTGTTTTGTCGACTTTTGCTGTGGTGTAAATTTTGCCTGTACAAAATCTGTGTAGACTGTTAGTGTTTATTTGAATGGAACATAAAATTTTAATTATCTGTATTTTAAGTATTATAAGAATGATTTTTCAAAAAAAAAATTCAAAAAAAAATTATTATGAGAATGGAAAACTTATTCTTGTACCAAGGGCTGTCAACTATGTTTAACAGATAGACATAAATTTTGTGATGATGTGTTTAAATGACATTCTCTCATGTAAGGTAAAATTGCCATATTTCAGATATTAATATCTGAGAATTGCTTTTAGGACTTAAATTTCAATTTGAAATGTGTTTATTGAATTTTTAAAAATGTTTTCAGTTTAGTTTTTGGCCTGTTTCGTGTAAAGATTAAAATCAGGACTGAAATTGTATTAATTTAAATAATAATAATCATAATAAATAAATTTTTTAATTATTTTACATAAATTTTAATATAAAATTTTTTATTTTATTTTATTTAATAATTTTTAATAAAAATATTAATTTTATTTCATATTTTAAATTAAAATATTTTGATTTGAATATTTTGATTTAGAATGTGAAATAAAATATTGAGTATGTAAAGTAAATTATTATTTTTTATATTAAAATTTATGTAAAATGATTAAAAAAATATATTTATTATTATTATTATTATTTTTTAAGTTAGTACTATTTTGATCTTGATTTTGGCCTATGCATCAATCGCTTTAAAAAAATAATTGAAATAATTATTTTTTTAAATTAATATTATAATTTTAAAAATATGAATTTATGTGATAATAAGACTTAAACTCATGAACCTGAATGTAATTATCCCTTAAATTTATATATGGTATGATGTGTAAAATTAATTTGAAATTTTGAAAACAAATAGAATGAGTGGTGCTCTAGCAAAACTATAACTTTCATTGGAATCTATTTTACAAGATTTTTCAGTATTACAAAATTATTTCACTGATATATTAGATAATTCATTTTTCCAATGGAAAGGAAAAAAAACCTTAACTTTTAAAATTTAGATGATTTTGTTTTTGCTTTTGCAAATATTTTACAGTTTATTAATAATTATATTTTATATTTATTTTAGTTCTTAGAATTATAAAAATTTATTAGACTTCTAATTTTAAAATGAATTAAAGCCTAAATGAAATATATCAAAATATAAGAATCAAAATATAATTATAAATAAATGGTAGGAACCTGTCAATTTTTTTGGAAATTTTACATATTTCACATTAGTTTTTTTTATGTTATACTGCATATATTTTTTCATAAAATTTTATAATAAATATGGGTAGTGTTAATATTAAATTTTTTTTGAGATAATTATCTATATGTCACACCATTTAGTTTTATTTATGCTTTACCTTTTTATTCTTAGTTAATTACATTATGCACACTTAAAATATTACAAAATCTTGCATACATACTTTTTTGCACACTTATTTTTATTATAACGAATAATTATAATTTTTCAATAACCTAACTATAGTCAGATTACAAAAAATCTGAGCCGTTCATCATATTATTTTAAGGATACAACAACAACAACAACAATCAAGCCTTAATCCCACTAGATGGGGTCGGCTACATGAATCATTTGTTTTCATTGCACCATATCAGTTACCAAATTCTTATCTATGTCTAAGTAACTAAGATCACTCCTTATAGTTTCTTGTCATATCTTCTTTGGTCTCCCTCTTTCTTTTTCTTGTCATTTTTCTAACTTAAGCTTCAATCGGCCTACGATTTAGATGTCCAAACCATCTAAGCAGATTTTCTCTAAGTTTATCCTCATTTGGTGCAACACTAATTTCCTTTCGGATATTCTCATTATTTGAAGGATATTTAAATATATTTTGAGTGGAAATCTTAAAATCTTAATATTTAGGTGGCTGTAAAGGAAAGAGATATCTGCGATATGAATTAATTTTAGGATAAATCAACACTTTAGTGTGGTATTGAGGAAGGGAAAAATATATACTATTAAGGGTAAAAATATAATTTTAATGATCTATTAATAGAATATTATTTTTCAAATAGATTTTAATTAAGTTTTAACTCAATTGTGTGTATGTATAATTTTGTAATATTTTAAGTATATGCAGTATAATTAATTAAGAATAGATGGATAAAGTATAAATAAAATTAAATAGTATGGTATGTATCGTAATTATCTCAAATTTGTTATATTATTTACGTAAATTCAGTTTTTTTATTGTATAATTGTCGACGGAGATTATTTTGTACGGTAATTTGAATTTAATTCCCCTAATTCTGCGTTTCGTCGATCCCCTTGGGTTTCGTTGGACCGGCGAGCCGGTGGGAAGCCTGAGGGCCCGAGGGGAACCAGAAAAGCACTATACGAAGCCATCTCCGTTCCCCGCCGCTCCATCGCCTTTCATCCTCTCCCGCTCCGCTCGTTCTTCTCCCATTTTTTCAATGGGTCGAAGAGCGCCGGAGTGACCCGCCCCGGATCTCCCATCACGCTGTCTGACCGGAGGGGGTCCTGATCCTACCTCCGCCTTTCCTTGCCGGTGTCATGGCCTCCGGTCAGGACTCTGGCACGACGTTGATGGATCTCATCACTGCGGATCCATCGGCCGCTCCTCCCAGTTCCTCTCCAGGGTCCTCTCCAGCGCGACCCGCGGCCCCGACGACGCTCGGGAAGCCGGTGAACGCCGATCGCAAGAAGAAGGTGACTCTGAGCCAGATCCAGAGTGACACTATTTCGGCTGCGAAGGCTCTGAATCCCGTCAAGGCCCTTCCGCAGAAGCAGAGGAAGAAGGTTGGATTAGTTCACTAGTTTTGATTTATTTCCTTCTTCGATTCGTAGGCCATATCTAGAGCCAGAGCTTTTGAGCTCCGTAGCTGATGCAGTATTTTATTTGGAAATCTTTGCGGCATCTAGGAATAGATTTTGCTCTTTACTTAGTTATATAGAAGTAATCACCGTATATGACCTTGGAATATTTCTTGTTCCAAAGAAATGGAACATGGAGGATAAATCTAGAAAGCATATTAATTGATGCGTCTGTTACTGTGGGTGAGATAATGCTATGGGAGTTTTTACTAACAGCTTAACTGTTTGACTTGTAGCTTCCAGTTTCTTATGCTCAGCTGGCGCGAAGTATACACGAATTTGCTGCCACTGCAGACCAGGTTTTCCTTCGCTCATATTTTTTATTGTTCAATTTTGCCATGGCTTAAACATTATCGGTCTTACTGTCCTTTCCGTGCAGAAAAGCTCCCAGAAGAAATTGGTACATCATGTTTTCCCTAAACTAGCTGTGTACAACTCGGTGGATCCTTCTTTGGCTCCATCACTTCTCATGGTACGTACTCTGGTTCTTGTGGCCAAATAATTCCTTGTGCATATAGCATATATAGTCAATTGAGAGTATATTTTTGGTAAGCAGAAGTTCTATTTGTGTTAATTAGGGTCTATTTGGCAGCCACACCAAAAATTCCATGGCTTTTTTTGGCCACAATCTCTCACATCCAACACAATTTTTTTAAGTAATAAAACTTTTATTTTACATCTTACATTCTAACTTAAAAATTCCTTTATCCTCACATTCTATACATATTTTAATATTATCATCAATTTTATTCCACATCCTCCACAAATTCCAACATAACTAAACATCTTTTTTCTTGAACATCCAATACACTTACTTATTCATGCATATCAAAATTTGCTATAATTTAGCCATTTCATCGATCAGATCATTAGAATGCATGTCTTTGTGGTAGTGGTGGTGCTGGTTATGTTTGACTTGAATGTTATAATATATTTGTAGATGATAGTTTTTCGAGAACAAGTCATTGATAAATGATTTATAGCATGACATAAGAAAAGTCTTGAGCCGATTTACCAGCAAATATTTTCTTGATAAATGTTTTCCTCCATAGCATGACATAAGGGTTATCTTGAGGCAATTTACTGGCAAATATTTTTTTGATAAATGCTTTCCTCCAGTAAATGTATTGCTACTAAAATTTAGGCCTTGTTTGGATTGGGCTTGTGTTAAGTTACTTGGGGTTAGTATAGCCTAGTTAGTATTGGGTTAGTGAGGTTAAATAGAAAATTTTGTTTGGTTGGTAACCCAAGTTTGTGAAAATTAATATGAATATCTGTGTGGTGGTTAAACCGGGTTAGAGAGCAAAATATTTGATACCATATAGAACATGGATAGATGTAATAATGCAAATAGTAAGATTCATACATGTCCATATTACTGCTTTACTTTTCAGTCTTACCATGTAGAAGTAGATATCATATTATATTGCTAACAACAAAGCCCAGCTTTTTGATGAAAATGTCTACCATATGCATGCATAGACTTCAAATTGAAATGCACGGCATAGAGCAGTAAAACATATTTAAAGCACTTCAAGTTTCATGCCTTATGTTATGCATAACCCATAAAACAAGAGATTTAATCATAAAAATAGCATTGAAAACTAAACAAATCAAATGATGTAAGTAAAAGAATTTACTTGAGGTAACTTGGTCCTTTGATAGATGATCCATTATGGTTGCCCTTAAATTGTGTCCTATAGTTTGCCCCCTGATGCCTTTGATCTTCGTTATACCTTTCGGCTATAGGACTTTGTCGTAAACATGATCATATTCATATCAACGTTCTATAGGTTGAATTACACATCTTTTTTAACGAACCTACCTAATATGTAGCATGCAGTGAGCAACAACAATGTCCTCTTGAATGTTGAATGCAAATGG
Organism: Apostasia ramifera; assembly: GCA_019297695.1. NCBI lineage: Eukaryota > Viridiplantae > Streptophyta > Magnoliopsida > Asparagales > Orchidaceae > Apostasia > Apostasia ramifera. The sequence goes on along the minus strand of JAEMOT010004234.1, from coordinate 169,799 downwards.
TTTCATGGTAGTTAACACCTTAAACCTCTCCTTAATAATACCAAAGATCTACTTGACCACATGTTGTAGTTGTGTGTGCTGATGGTTGTACAATTCTTGTGGACCAGTGTATCTTTCATATGGTTGATTATGATTAATGCTAAGATGATATCCAAACCCTCTATTGTCAGTTTTTGCATACCTTGAGTCCCCTAGATAGTATTTACTTGCCACAACAAATATGATAGGATTTGAACCTCCTATAAAGAAGAATAGTTTTGACATAATATTCATCAAGAAAAATGTTACCATTTGGAAAATAATGTTTATCGTTCTCTCGCTATTCATTGTAGCCTTTCCTATTAGCACTTGAACCTTCCCAACTATTCAATATCAGTTTTGTTTCTCTATCAACTATTGCTGAAATGTGTTTGCCATTGAGTGCACCTGTAGCATCATTGAAATAGGAATAGAATTTTATGTTGTGCCTAATGTGCAATTGACATACTACATCTATGACAAGTGTAATAAAGTCATGTGTGAGAGAGAAGATTTCTTTGGAATGTGACGAAAGCTTCAATTGTCTGAAGTGAATGCTGAAAAAACTTGAAAACTTCTTTAGCTATCTACGTGGGCTACAATTCGCATAAATATGACCAGTTGCTTTGTAACATGCATGTGTTTTGTGTCTGAAAGTAACCGATGGTCTATATACATGTTATTCAATTGAACAATTGCATTTGTAGACATCCTGAAGCAGTTATATGTATAGACATATATGCATTCACAATATTGACTAAGATTGAAACATAAACAAAGGGTCAAACATCCCCAAATTAAAATCAAACAAAGCATAAGAATGACTTCTTGTCTAGATCAACTTGGTGCAGCTTTCCCAATGGTTGTTATCAATGATGTTTTTTTCAATCCAACTTCATGACAAACAACTTCACATCAACATCACCATATTAGTATCAAACCAAGCACAAGAATGACTTCTTTGTCTAGATCCACACTGTGCAATTTTCCTAGAGGCTATTGTCTATGATGTTTATCTTGATCCAAGCTTAAGCCGGTATCCCTCTAACATCATGAACATGGTTCATTTGTTGGGCTTTTTTCCCTATAAATCAATGAGAGCCATGTAGGCTACGTTTGTTAGGTTTGGTACTCCTTCCAACTTCTTAAAAGCATTTTGGGATGTGAAGGGCATGGCTCTCTCAATGGAAGCCATGGCTAGGATGAATAATTATGCATTTTTTCATGGCTTTTATTCAACACCACCAAAGTTATTTTACCCCTTAGATCCTTGAGATTGTGAAAGTGTTGGTGATATTGTTTAACATTCATCATCTAACAAGGATTTTTTGCTTAGCAAAAGCAGAACCATTTGTGGTCAAGCTAAAATGCAGCAAAGCAACCAAAGTCTGCTTCATGCAATATAGCACTTGCTTGTCCCGCCGATGCTGACTAGATGTCGTCTTTGGGAACAAGCGTAGCAATAGTGGCGTCCCAAGAAAAAAATTACTATATGAGACAGTAATAGGAGAAAGACCTATTATGGGGGTTATTGTACTCAGGTTTGGTCTACAATAAATAAGCTAGGTAAAAAATTTGTATTAGTGTGATCTTAGAGAAAATGTGAAAATTGCAAAGATTAAAAAGAAAAATTGTATTGACCTGCAAGAATTCTTCCCATATATAGCATTAGGTTCTAGAAGATACATTATAGTGATCCTATGAGATCATTGTATTGGTGTAAGAATTCTTTCAATGTGTCACCTGTTAGATTGTTGTATTTCCTAAATTCTGGGTAATGTTTTTCAATCTAGCCTTTAGTTGTTGTTGTTGTTTTTTTATATATGAACAAAGATTGAAATAGGGATGGCAATTTAGACCTGCCCTATGGAGCTCCACCAGCACCCACTTTGACAGGGGCGGGTTCTTTTTAGGAAAAAAACTATGAGGCAAAATTGCTCTGATCATAAATTACCGACACAGGTGTGGGATGAGAACAGGTTTGGTAAAACTTGCCTTGATCGCTCCAATTGATTAAAGTATAAAAATAAGATTTATTCCTCTTTTATCATTTTAGCCAGTTTCGACCCATCTCACCCTTGCCTGCCCTACTTGACTCCTTGACCTGGCCGAATGGGGTGGGGGCAGGTGGAATTTCATTGTAGGCCAGGTATGGATGAAGTAGCTCCTACTCCTTTTGGGTGATGGGGCCAATGTGGATGGAGATATCTGAGATACGAGATGTGTGCAAATTTAAGCTAACTCACACCTGCCTCGCCCCATTGCCATCCCTAGATTGAAGGAGCTAGTGATCTCGGTCCATAGGATATTCGTTGGGTTACCATTGACAAGGTTGTTGTTGACATGTTTCTCATGCATCTAGGTAATCAATAGCTCCTTGTGTTTCTTAGTCCCTAGGCCTAGCATTCATAGGTACCTTGTTTTGATCTGTTGTTGGAGATAGCTCAATAATGTCATGTTCTATTGGCCTAGCTGATGAGGAACCTTGTTGGAAGATTTGATGTTTTTGACGGATGACCAGATTCTGAATTCCTTATAATGATGTTTTGTAAGAATGATATGTAAAATCGTGGATTAGGACTCAGGCTAAACAATGCTAGTAAATGCTGTTAAAGGATTAGGTTACATAGTTTCTACTCCTTCTGCCAATTTAGTAACAATGCATGCAATGGACGGCAATGGTTTTAATAAATTGTACACTGCTACACCTCTGCCAAGGTTGTAGTGTGACATGCATAGGCGGACAAAAGGAATTAATATTCCATTCTCACCAAAACAATGTACCCTATGGAATTACTGTGTATAGGCCTTGTTTGGCATGAGCCCAAAAATGGGCAAAAAAATATTTTAATAATATTTTAAATTTATTATAAATTTTAATAACTTTATTTCACATCCAACACAAATCCAACCTTAAAAATCAACTTTATTTCATATACAACACAAATTCCAACCTTAAAATCAACTTTATTTCACATCCTACACACCTCCCAATATTAAAATAAATTTCTTTCCCATCAACTCTATAAAATAAATTATTTTCTCTTTCCTTACCCAAATTCATCCTCCAACCAAACAAGCCCATAGAGTGAAGTTTCAAGAACATCATTGCACACACCTAATCAAGAAAAAATGGTTTTCTCTTTAATTTGCAGAATATCAAAATATGTTGGGATCTAAGCAATGACATGATAGTAGAAAGAATCAAAGTTTGTATAAAAAGAAGTTTATGTTTCCTGAAAAGAATTATAATTTGTTAGATGGTACGGCGATATATAGAAGCAAAAGATGTTGGGTTTCCTCAATTATTATCTGCAATGAGCAGCTAAAGAAGGGATAGGCCATCTACTTGAATAAAAACTTGTAATATATTGATTCGCCAGAACCAGCAAAATAAACCTTCTCATTTATACCTACTAGTGAATGCACGTGCGTTGCACGTGAACTATTAAAACATATGTTCAAATATTGACAAATATATAACAAATATAAGCTAGATAAAAAATATAATTTCAGCGAGCCATTTAAAAAAATATTAAAAAATATGTTCGAAAATATTAAAAAATATGTTCTAAAATATAGAAAATTTCTTCAATCAATTTTATCATTTTATACATTATGATCAATACAAACATTCTTCAATCATTTTGGCGCTTGAGAAATTAAAATTAGCTTATTTTGATTAATAAAGATGAAATGAAAATTGAAAGATTTGAAACAATTACAGCAGCACACTTTTAGATGTTTAAGTAATAAAACCTAATGTTATCATTTAGAAAGTTTTTACAAATCATCAAACAATAGATTAAATAATTCATATTAAAAAAACACGTTATAAAGCAAATAGCAGGATGCATTTTAGAATTACAATGAGACATCAATATTAGAAACAATATGATAAGAGAAATAAATTATTAGAGAAGACAAAACACCTCATCTTGACATTCACTTTGCCAACAAACTCTATAAGAAACTAAGTCGATTGCATTATTTGAAGACAATAACAGACTACATTTCCAAATCCTAATGAATCATCAGCATTAGGAATGATGATTAAAGTTAATGAAAGAAATCAAAAAACTGATAGAAAAGGTCACCATCACATTTAATTTACTAAGACAATTCAATCTAAATTCTATAGACTAAATTATATAAATAGAATAGCAGACTGCATTAAATGAAAACTAATAAGAAAACATTAATAGATTTGTATCCTATTATTATTTGCATTTGCTAAAACTGTACAAGCATCAACCAGAATGCTTTTTGTACATGCAGTGGGCTAAACATAGTCCATACTATTTCGACGTCAATATGATATATAATTATAACAAACACATAGTCAATCTGAAATATTGACAAGTAAGCTGTTTATATAACAACAAAAGTAGCTTTAACTTGTCCAGAAAAGCCATGTTGATCATACTTCTTAAGGCGTTCTGCAAGATAAAAAAAAATGTATAAGTTTAATGAATTAATCTGTACAGTTAATGTTTGAAAAGATAATATTGAAATTGGACAATAGATGAATGTGCTATTATATGTGTGTTGTGGCTGAATTACTATGTTATTTATGCTTTGGTTGCAGTTATTGTATTTAATTTATCAACATATTCATTTTTGGTCGTAAGAACACAAAGTAATTCCAAATGACATTATTGCCTGCTGGGTTTAGTGAAATGCACGTGCGTTGCATGTGAGCTATTAGAAACTATGCTCAAATATTGACAAGTATATAACAAATATAAGCTAGATACAAAAGAAACAAATATATCTTGGTCAAATATAAGCTAGATCAAATATATCTTGGTCATCGACTCATTTAGAGATAGTTATGTGTGTATGACGTGGATTTAGCACAAATTTTGCTAACAACAAAACAACACTTAAAATAGACATTTGAAATAAACATGTTCAAAAGAAACAGAGTGTGTACCCAATATGTTAATACTAACATGAGCTATAACATGCATACATTGCTACACTTAACCAAATAGGAAAGGCATTTTGTTATTGATAATGTTATGAATAGCAGAAATATTTGCAGAGATCTAGAGTTAGAATTCTATCATTCAAACAAAACACAAGTTTAGAGTTAAACCAGCTCATTGCCATCCCTAAGTCAGAATTTCTCAACCTATAAAATTTTCAACATTAAAAACTCAATATTTATTTTACATCTTATATAAATTTCAATATTAAAAATTATCACATACAAGATAAATGTAAAAAAAAAAAAAATTCAAACCAATAGGAAGAACAGAGGCAATATAAGGTAGGCAAAGATGTAGCACATGCAATGATATAGTAGTAACTTACAGTTCAATAGGAAACATAAACTGCCAAATTAAACAACAAAATCTCATGCAAAGTTCAATGTGCACAAAATATATTAGCAAAAAAAATTCCAAGTCCCTCAACCTGAAAGCATTAATCTAGGAAGAAATTCAGAGAATTATATTAGACCATGAGCACGAAACAATACAAAAAGGCTTGAGTCTGGGGAACCATGTTCAACGGTTGGCCTTGGCAACGCGCTCAATCTCATCCTTCTTCTTGATTGCATAGCTGCAGAAATAAAGAAAAGATGCATTAAATAGTTCTCTTGTGGACAATCTAATTTTAAACCGAAGTCGCTAAAATAAAGTGCTAATTGTAAACTAAATGAGCTCATACATGTGAGTTTGCTTGTCCATTCAGCTGCACGAATGAATCATGTCATGTCTAATGATCATACCAATTCAATTTTTTTGCTTTCTCCTCTCTTTTTACTATCAATTGTGATATTGAAGTACAATAGCCTATAAAAACCAACTATGGCTACTTTGGAAAAGTGAGAAAGTAAACCATGTGTCACAATGGATCAGATTAGACCATAAAAAATAGAAAGCGAGCCAAAATAAGGGTAAAAGTCTAACCTACAGATTGATAATCACTCAATATTTGAATCAATATTTAGCATGAATTGAACTCAAGTCGGGCTGTGGGTATAGCTGATCAAAGTTCAAAGCAATAACAATAATTAGAGTCGGCTACATGGTTCAAAATAAGGCGAAATATCAACTGCTTGACGCCTAACAACACCAGTAGATCCAATCCTAGTTGCATCCTCCCTAGAACCACTGAAAACCATGCATGCAGGGATTAAAATGATGTGCATTTTTATGCAAACCAAATAAGAGATAAACTTGCATAATATTGGATCACTTAGGTCTTGTGGCTAACTATAACAATGTACAAGTCAGGATTGTTTAAAATATGATTTTGTGACATGAAAAAATAAATTTTATTTACTGCATCTTTACAGGCTTCTGGCAGCGACAAAGGATCTCATACGCAGTCTGAGCTCGAAATAATCGCATATCAGCTTTTCGAAAGCTGGTTTTCCTCGAAATACCTATGATGGTTTCAATAAATTTTATTACGAAAACCCCACAATCAAGTGTGCCAGGTTCCTGCTGAGGGTATCTCCTGCTATAGTCAAGACTCCAATGTCTACCATCAAAACCATGATCTTCGTAGAGATATTCTGCCAAAAGTGTTCTCTGCAAGGCACATACATATGATAAAAATAACTTTATGCATTTGGTAATCATCAATGAACTACGCGACAATAAATTAACGATGTCAATAGCTTTACAGCAGTTCTACTAATTCATGACTTAGTATATATACCAAGCCATGGATTTTAACTCAACAACTACTCTCTTTGCTATTAAGTGGCAAAAACTAAACATTCTCTCTTTAAAAGCCAATAACGAAAAGCATATGATTCAACACAAACAATCAAACCTCTACAAACAGCCAAATTAGACTATAAATCAAAATTAAACTAACCAAATAAAATCTAAACCTTCTTATAATTATATTAAATATTGCTATATAAACAATTCACTCTGCACAAAAGATAATAATCTCAGCATAAGGTAATTTAATACAAGAAGTAATTCAACTACACTATTTGACAAGGCTGTATGATATATTAGATTACTAATAATTAGTTAGTTTGATCGGTTTAGTTTTCAAACACAAAAAGTACGCTCAAATCGATTAACCAAAACAATTACAATATTAAATTATCATCAAATTGATTAATTCTAAATCAAACCAAACTGCCAAAATTTAAACTATTTGGTTCGATTTTTCAGTTTAAACCATTGAATGCACGCCCCTACCTACTTTTTCACCACCTCCCTATGCCTTGGATCGTACAAAGAGTCATATGT